>CM075977.1:385629484-385767208 GCA_038087875.1 Malacoraja senta | reverse complement strand
CGCGGCCCACTGGCGGTGCTGTGGCGGAGCTGTGGCGGTGTTCGTGCCGCACTGGCGCCGGCTGTGCGGTAGGCCAACATTTTTGAATGGTGTCGACTTTCTGTGAGCATCGTGCGGTGTTGGGACCAACTACATACGGTCCCGGCGGTGTGCATGGGACCGACCCCGCGGGCCATGCGCGGTCTCTGGCGGTCCACGAGCGGTCCCAACTTCCTGCTACACCACCAGTAACCGCCAGTAACCGCATACCCGTGAGACAGGCCTTTTACCCTTCAGATATGTTGATATTTTGTAGTGAGTGGGGCCCTTGTGGCGACTAGGCTTTTGGACTGAAACCTCTTTGCGGGATGAAGTTTGGCTTTCTCCCGACTGTGTCCCTGTACTGCACCTTGTCTCACCTCTGCACCCCTTGTCATTGAGTCATAGAGTGATACAGTGTGGAGACAGGCCGTTCGGCCCAGCTTGCCCACACCAGCCAACATGTCCTATCTACCCTAGTGTCACCTGCCCGCATTTGGCTCATATCCCTCCAAACCTGTCCTATCCATGTACCTATCTAACTGTTGCTTAAATGTTGTGATAGTCCCTGCCACAACTACCTCCTCTGGTTAATAAATCCCCTACTCTGGGTTAAAATAATTATTTGTTATGTTTTTGGGTTAAGGTGTATAAAGAAGATGCCACAAACAAGATTTAATTGTTCCGCTCCAGTGTGCTGACATGACAATTGTGCCTATGTGGGTGACAATTAAACTCTCTTGACTGTTGGCTCTAGTAAGAAAAAAAAATTTTTTAAAATATATGCTATGTGAAAAGAATGATAATCAGTGGGATTTTCAATCACCCTTACATAAACCGGTAGAAAGAATTAATGAAAATGCAAAAGAGAATGAGTTTCTTTTCCACAGTGTGTACATGTCTAATTTCTCACTTCACTTACTACATAAGACAACCACAGGAATGGTATCAGTCATGCGCCTATTGGGGTTCGCGAGAAACAGCAGCCAGAAGCAGCGAGAGCGAGTATTGGCTGTAAGTAGGTGAGTCAGAGGGGAGGAAGATTTTAAAAGAGCGCCAAAGGCCCGGTTCAAGTGTTTACCGTGAATGTCAGAGAGAAGCGGCAGCCAGAAGCAGCGAGTGCGAGTATTGGCTGGAAGTAGATGAGTCAGAGGGAGAGAAGATTTAAAAAGAGCGCCAAATGCCCAGGTTCGAGTAATTTACAAATTAGCCCTAAAGTAGTTGATTGGGCAACAGATAAAGAAGTGCAAATATAGCAGAGTGGCCTTGTTGAGGTGAATCGCCTTGATGAGTAAAGTGTGAGTCTTTGGCTCGAGAGTCTTCGGCGAGGAGGCTACACATGATTCGAAATTTGTGATTTTTTGTCCACTGAAGAAATGGCAGGCAAGTTGGAGCCGTGTGTTTCCTGTAGGATGTGGGAAGTCAGGGACACCACTGGTGCTTCTGGAAACTACACCTGCAGAAATTGTGTCCAGGTGCAGCTTCTGAATGAACGTGTTGGGGAACTGGAGCAGCAGTTGGATGACCTCCGGGCCATCTGGGAAAGTGGGAGTTTCCTGGACTAGACCTACAGTGAGGTTGTCACACCAAGGATGCAGGAAGAGTGAAGGTGGGTGACTGTGAGAAAGAGGAGTAGACATGGGGTGCAGGTGGTTGTACCTACTGAAAGCAGGTTCACCCTCTTGGGAGAGGACGACAGGACAAGATTGAGTGACAGCCAGGGCTGTGACTCCAACCCTGGTGCTGAGGCTCAATAGGGAAGAGTGACGTCAGGCAGAGCCATAGTGGTGGGAGACTCCATCGTCAGAGGTGCGGACAGGTGATTCTCTGGCAGCAGGCAAGACTCCAGGATGATGTGTTGCCTCCCTGGTGCCAGGGTCCAGGGCGTCTTGGAGCGGCTGCACGACATCCTCAAGAGTGAGGGGGAGCAGCCGGAGGTTGTTGTGCATGTTGGCACAAATGATATAAGTCGGACGAGGAAGGTTATAGGACAAAAGGGACAGGTTGCACCTTAACTGGTGGGGGGCCAACATCCTAGTGGAAAGGTTTGCTAATAGTGAGGGAAAAAGAGGAGGGGTGGGTTGCATTGTTAGTTAAGGAGGATGTCACGGCTGTGTTCAGAGATGACATCACGGACGGTTCGTCTAGTGAGGCTATATGGGTGGAGCTGAGGAACAAGAAAGGGATGATCACCTTGTTGGGGGTGTACCACAGACCCCCGAATAGTCAACGGGAATTAGAAGAACAAATGTGCCGGGAGATTGCAGACAGCAGCAGGTCAAATAAGGTTGTTGTAGTAGGGGATTTTAACTTTCCCAATATAGACTGGAAAATCATAGCGTGAAGGGTTTAGATGGGGTGTAATTCCTCAAAAGTGTTCAGGAGAGTTTTCTTAAGCAGTTTATTGAGGCCCCACTCATGAGAGGGCAACGCTAGATCTAGTATTGGGAAATTGGGAAGGGCAAGTTAATGAAGTGTTTGTGGAGGAGCCTTTTGGGACCAGTGACCACTGTTTGATCAGGTTTAAGATAGTTATGGATAGGAACGGAGAGGGTCTCTATTCCATAGAGCGCAGGAGGATGAGGGGAGATCTTATAGAGGTATACAAAATCATGAGAGTAGGGGAATCGAGGACCAGAGGACATAGGTTCAAGGTGAACGTGAAAAGATTTAATAAGAATTCGAAGCGTAACTCTTTCACACAAAGGGTGGTGACCATATCGAACAAGCTGCCAGAGGAGGTAGTTGAGGCTGGGACTATCCCATCATTTAAGAAACAGTTAGACAGGTACATGGATAGGACGGGTTTGGAGGGATATGGACCAAGCGCAGGCAAGTGGGACTAGTGTAGCTGGGACATTGTTGGCCGGTGTGGGCAAGTTGGGCCGAAGGGCCTGTTTCCACACTGTATCACGCTATGACTCTATGACTCTATGACAGATAATGTTAAAATAAAACATCCTGTTAATACATCACTCATGTTAAGATTCAAGATGTTAATGCATTGAGCTTAACAGTCAGGAAGTCATGTTGCAGCTTAATAAAACTTTGGTGAGGCTGCATTTGGAGTATTGTGTGCAGTTCTGGTTGCCCCGTGCAGGAAGAATGTGGAAGCCATAGAGAGGGTGCTGAAGAGAAGGTATTATCTGCAAGAAGATGTTGGTCAAACTTGGATTGTTTTCTCAGGAACACCAGAGGTTGAGGGGTGACGTAATAGAAGTATATAAAATGATGAGAGGCATTGATAAGGTAGAGAGTCAGAACTTTTTCCTCAGGGTGGAAATACCAAAGACTAGTGGACATAGCTTTAAGGTTAGAGGGGTAAAGTTCGATATGCCGGGCAAGTTTTTTTTTGCACATTGTGTAGTATGTGGCTGGTATATGCTGACTGGAGTGGTGATGGAAGCAGATATGATTGTGGTACTTGTGGCTTTAAGATAGGCACATGGATATGGAGGGGTATGGATCACAAGCAGGCTGGGGGGATTAGTTTAACTCGGTAACACGTTTGGCACAGATATTATGAGGCACAGAGCTTCTTCCTGTGCTGAACTGTTCTATGTCTGTAAGATTCAAGAATATGCCTGTAAAGTTGTAGCAAGTAAGAGTTCTGGCTCATATCCAGTACATATGACAAATAAACATTCTTGACTTGATTAGGGCTGAGAATGACAAGCAATACAAAACCACATACTGTAGCACCAGATTCAAGAACAGCCATTATTAGATAATGATTAGATCACTCATATCTAATGATGTATCCCTGATCTTCAATTCATAGAATCATACAACATGGAAATAGGCTCTTCAGCCCAACTTATCCATGCCCACCAAGATGGCCCATCTAAGCTAGTCCCATTTATCTGTGTTTGAGATACAGTGAAAAGCTTTTGCTTGGCTGGCTAGCTAAAGAGACCAGATATACCATACATAAATACAACTGAGTCTAATACAATCACAATATATTGTACAAAGGGGAAGATACAGAGTGCAGAATATAGTTCTCAGCATTGTAGTGCAGCATTACCATAGACAAAGTTCAGTGTCCGCAGTCCGCTGGGGTAGAGGTGAATCGGACAGTACCCTAGCTTATGGAAGGACCGTTCTGAGCCGGTAACAGAGGGTATGAAGCTGTTCCCGAGTCTGGTGGTGCTCGCTTACAAGCTTCTGTTCTTTCAGCCAGATGGGAGCAGGGAGGAGAAGGAATGACTAGTGTGAAACAAGTCTCTGATTATATTGGCTGTTTTTCTGAGGCAGCGTGAAGTGTAGATGGGCTCAATGGTGGGAAGTCTAGTCTGTGTGATGGACTGCGCTACATCTACAACTCTCTGCAATTTCTTACTGTCTTGGACAGAGCTGTACCCAAACCAAGTTGTGGTGCATTCCACCAGTATGCTTTCTATGATGCATGTATAGGTTTGTACGAGTCACTGGAGATATGCTGAATTTCCTCACTCTTCTCAAGAAGTAGAGGCATCAGTGTGCCTTCTTGGCAGTCACATCAAAGTGCTTGATCCTCGTCAGATCATTGGTAATGTTAATGCCAAGGTATTTGAAGCTCTCAACCATTTGAACTTCAGCACCATTGATGCTGAGTGGAGCATGTGCTTCACTATGCTTCCTGAAGTCGATAACTAGCTCCTTTGTCTTGCTGACATTGAGAGAGAGGTTATTGTGGAAGAGGTAATCGTAGTGCATCATTTCCATAGACACAGTGGTGGAGTGGTAGAGTTGCTGCCTTACAGCGCTTGCAGCGCTGGATCCCGACTACAGGTGCTGTCTGTATGGAGTTTGTGCGTTCTCCCCGACGTGGGTTTTCTCTGAGATCTTCGGTTTCCTCCCACACTCCAAAGACGTGCAGGTATGTAGGTTAGATGGCTTGGTGTATGTGTAAATTGTCCCTAGTGTATGTAGGATAGTGTTAATGTGCGGCGATCGCTAGTTGGTGGGCCAAAGGGCCTGTTTCCGCGCTGTATCTCTAAACTAAACTAAACTAAACATCCTTCCTGTATTGCAGTGACTGGAACTGTACACATCACTCAAAATGTGCCTAACAACGTTTTCTACAGCTGCAACATGACCTTTTGACTTTTATACTCAATCCCCTGACTGATAAACGCATCTATACTGTATATCCTCTTTACCACCCTATCTACTGTACTTGCATTGCCACTTTCAGGGAGTTATGGACTTGGACATCAAGATCCTTCAGCACAACACTAGCACTAAAGTCCTGCCGTATAAAACTAGGATTGAGAGAATCAATGTGGATTGTTCAAGCAGGTTTAATAACACCCATGAATCTTTTCCTCTGTCCACTTGTACTGAAGTAATAGCAACCAGTAGACTAGATATGGGCAAAACAGTTCATGGTGGGTGTTTAGACTTTCAGAAGGTGTTTGAAAAGGTGCCACACGAGAAATTGTGAAACAAAGTTGGAGCATTCTGCATTGAGGCGGAAATAGGGAGCTGGGGTGTTAATGCAGGCCCGTACGAAGCTTTCCAAAAAGGGGGGTGGCATGACAGGATTACAAAAAAATTAATGTGAAATAAAGTGTGCGCTGTGCACATCACGAGTGCGAAGCGTGAAGTCCCTCGATGCCAGGGTTTGGGGTTTTAGATGCTCTCTGATGCATTCTGAGCCTTATTTTGGAGCATTTTTGCACCAAATTTATGACCAATATTTCAGAAATTAACAGGAATCTGAGGTAGCTTTTTCACACAAAGGGTGCTGGGTGTATGGAACGAGCTGCCAGAGGAGGTAGTTAAGGCTGGGACCATCCTAATGTTTAAGAGACATTTGGACACGTACATGGATAGGACAGATTTAGATGGATATGGGCCAAACTCGTGTGAGTGGGACTAGTTTAGATGGAACATGTTGGTAAGTGTGGGCAAGTTGGGCTGAAGGGCCCGTTTCCACACTGCATCATTCTATGACTAAAAAGTTAAGAAGAAAAATGCATGTAGATAAGTAGAGCAGATTTGATAGAGGAGTGAAATGTAAAGGCAGAGAGAGGTTTATGGGTGGAAAGGAACATAGGAAAGGAGGGGGGAGAGTGGGCTTGGGCGGATGGGTGAAGGGAAAATAGACACAAAGTGCTGGAGTAATTCAGAGGGTCAGGCAGCATCTGTGGGGAACATGGATAGGTGACGTTTCACAGAGTGCTGGATTAACTCAGCGGGTCAGGCAGCATCTGTGGGGAACATGGATAGGTGACGTTTCACAGAAAGGACGAAACTGAAAAGAGTACAGAGATCCCCATCCTGGATCAGTCCAATCAGGGTTGTGATGTCCGCAAACTTGAGAAGCTTGACAGAGGTGTCTGTGGAGGTGCAGTCATTGGTGTGGCGAGAGTTGAGGAGAGGGGAGAGTACGCATCTTGCGGTGCTCCTATGCTGAGCATTTGCGGGTCCGGGATATGCTTTCCCGTCTCACATGCTGCTTCCTGTCTGTCAGAAAGCTGGTGATCCAACGAAAGAGGGGTTCAGGCACAGTCAACTCAGAAAGTTTGGAGCGTAGTTGCTCTGGCACAATGGTGTTGAATGCAGAGCAAAAATCAACAAACAAAATCCTCGCATAGGTCCCCTGGCGGTCTAGGTGCTGGAGGATGAAGTGCAGGCCCAGATTGACTGCGTCATCCACAGATCTATTGGCCCAATATGCAAAATGCAGAGGGTCCAGCAGAGGGATTGTGATATTTTTCAGCTTGGCCAGCACAAGCCTTTAAACGGACTTCATGACTACAGAGGTCAGTGCGACAAGTCTGTAGTCATTAAGACCAGTAATCCTTGCCTTTTTGGGTACAGAGACAATAGTGGAGACTTTGAAGCAGGCAGGGACAGTACATCTTTGCAGGGACTGGTTAAAATGAGTAATTGGGTGTGAAGTGTTGGTTGGGGTGGGAAAGGGTCCACTCTTTGCATACTGGAGTCTTGCCTTAAGTAGGTGTGAAGTGGTGAATGGGAAGGGGAGGGTGCAGGGTTCATTCTTTGCAGACTGGGGTCTGGCTGTGTTTGTTGGGAAGGGGGTACCAGGGTTACATTTCTGATTTGCAAACCTGCAGTAAAACTCATTCAGGTTGTTCGTCAGCTGACGATTGTCCAAAGAGCGGGGGGCTTTCCTCTTATAGCTGGTGATTTCTTGCATGCCCTTCCAAACTGAAGAATATTCACTAGCTGAGAACTTGCTCCTCAACTGTGTATAACACAGCAAAGAGTAGCCGGAAGCCAGAGGATTGGGAACATTTCAGAGGACAACAGAAGGAAACAAAACGGGCAATATGGGCTGAAAAGATGAAGTATGAAGGGAAGCTGGCCAGGAATATAAAGAAGGACAGTAAAAGCTTCTTTAGATATGTTAAGGGAAAAATAGTAGCAAAGTCAAATGTGGGTCCCTTGAAGGCAGACACGGGTGAAATTATTATGGGCAACAAGGAAATAGCAGAAGAGTTGAATAGGTACTTCGGATCTGTCTTCACTAAGGAAGACACAAACAATCTCCCAGATGTACTGGAGGACAGAGGATCTAAGGGGGTAGAGGAACTGAAAGAAATTTTCATTAGGCGAGAAATAGTATTGGGTAGGCTAATGGGACTGAAGGATGATAAATCCCCTGGACCTGATGGTCTGCATCCCAGGGTCCTCAGGGAGGTGGCTCTAGAAATAGTGGACGCATTGGTGATCATTTTCCAATGTTCAATAGATTCAGGATCAGTTCCTGTGGATTGGAGGAGAGCTAATGTTATCCCACTTTTCAAGAAAGGAGCGAGAGAGAAAACGGGGAATTACAGACCAGTTAGCCTGACTTCAGTAGTGGGAAAGATGCTGGAGTCAATTATTAAAGATGTAATAATGGGGCATTTGGATAGTAGCAAAAGGATTAGTCCAAGTCAACATGGATTTATGAAAGGGAAATCATGCTTGACTAATCTACTGGAATTTTTTGAGGATGTGACAAGTAAAATGGATGAAGGGGTGCCAGTGGATGTAGTGTATCTAGACTTTCAGAAAGCCTTTGATAAGGTCCCGCACGGGAGACTGGTGACTAAAATTAGAGCACATGGTATTGGGGATAGGGTGTTGACATGGATAGAAAATTCGTTGGCAGACCGGAAGCAAAGAGTAGGAGTGAGCGGGTCCTATTCAGAATGGCAGGCAGTGGCGAGTGGAGTGCCGCAAGGCTCGGTTTTGAGACCGCAACTGTTTACCATATATATTAATGATTTGGAAGAGGGAATTAGGAGCAACACTAGCAAGTTTGCGGATGACACAAAGCTGGGTGGCAGGTGAACTGTGAAGAGGATGTTAGGAGGTTGCAGGGTGACCTGGACAGGATGAGTGAGTGGGCAGATGCGTGGCAGATGCAGTATAATATAGATAAATGTGAGGTTATCCACTTTGGTGGCAAAAACAAGGGGGCAGATTATTATCTCAATGGGGTTAGGTTAGGTAAGGGGGAGGTGCAGCGAGACCTGGGTGTTCTTGTACACCGGTCACGGAAAGTTGGCATGCAGGTACAGCAGGCAGTGAAGAAAGCTAATGGAATGTTGGCCTTCATAACAAAAGGATTTCAGTATAGGAGTAAAGAGGTTCTTCTGCAGTTGTATAGGGCTCTGGTGAGACCACATCTGGAGTATTGTGTACAGTTTTGGTCTCCTAATTTGAGGAAGGACATCCTTGTGATTGAGGCACGGCAGCGTAGGTTCACGAGATTGATCCCTGGGATGGCGGGACTGTCATACGAGGAAAGATTGAAAAGACTAGGCGTATTCACTGGAGTTTAGAAGGATGAGGGGGATCTTATAGAAACATATAAAATTATAAAAGGACTGGACAAGCTAGATGCAGGAAAAAAATTCCCAATGTTGGGTGAGTTCAGAACCAGGGGCCACAGTCTTAGAATAAAGGGGAGGTCATTTAAGACTGAGGTGAGAAAAAACTTTTTCACCCAGAGAGTTGTGAATTTATGGAATTCCCTGCCACAGAGGGCAGTGGAGGCCAAATCACTGGATGGGTTTAAGAGAGAGTTAGATAGAGCTCTAGGGGCTAGTGGAGTCAAGGGATATGGGGAGAAGGCAGGCACGGGTTATTGATAGGGGACGATCAGCCATGATAAAAATGAATGGCGGTGCTGGCTCGGGGCCGAATGGCCTCCTCCTGCACCTATTTTCTATGTTTCTATGTAACTTCTCAGAGTACCTTTCCTTGGCAGCTCTGATTCCTCTTCTCAGCTCTTTATCGATTGGGCTATCTTTTAACTCTTTAACGATTAGGCTATCGGCTTGACGCATATTTGCCCCCCCCCCATCTCGAAATGGAAATGTTACAACTGTATATAATGATCCCATTAAAATGTATATTTATGTCACAAACTATGGAATTCATATTTTTCAGTATTGTTATCAAGGAAAAGAAAGCAGTTCCAATTGTTTCATATTATTTGATATTGTTTAAAATTATTCATATGGAGGAGAAAATATAATAGCTCTAAAACCTACCTTAATTTTGCAATCTCACTAAAGATAATCCCCCTTTCCCTCTTCCCTCCCCATCTCTCTCTCTCCTCCCTTCCCCTCT
The DNA here is from genome assembly GCA_038087875.1 of Malacoraja senta. Classification (NCBI taxonomy): domain Eukaryota; kingdom Metazoa; phylum Chordata; class Chondrichthyes; order Rajiformes; family Rajidae; genus Malacoraja; species Malacoraja senta. Next base: position 385,757,611 of record CM075977.1, on the reverse strand, counting down.
CTCTCTCCCCCTCCCACTTCTGGCGGGGGGGCGAAGAGGAAGGTGGCGCGGGTCCAGCAGGGGCCCAGCGGGCGGGGGGCGATGAAGGTGGCATGGGCCCAGCAGGGGTGGCGTGGGCCCAGCGGGGGTGGTGTGGGACGAGCGGAGGGTGGCGTGGGCCCAGCGGGAGTGGCGTGGGCCCAGCAGGGGTGGGGTGGGCCCAACAGGGGTCAGCGGGGGCGGTGTGGGCCCAGCGGGGGTGGCGTGGGGGGGAAGATGGCTTGGGCCCCGGTGGCGGGGGAGGCGAGGGGTGCGGGCTCCGCAGCAGCGGCGTCTGATGTTGGGGTTATAGCCGCTGGGTTCAGATTCAGCCACTCCTGCCCGGCGATGGGAGAACGGTCTCCTGATCGCCTGGCTGGCTGTTGGTGAGGCTCCGACGCTGCGGATGGAGATGCTGGACCGGGCGGGCAGACACCGCACCCTGCAACCCCCCCCCCCCCCGGGCCCGGAGAAATGGGCACTCCCTTATCCAGCGGGCCAGATTAGACCCCCTCATGGATAGTTTGAACCGAGGATAAAAAACAGACTCCCCCTCCTGCAATGCAATATTCCACTACTTACCTGGAGTAGATGACACGAGGCATCGAGCTCCATGTGTGGAGTGCAAATGGCAGTCTGATCCCGCCTGGGCCCATTGCGCACGCGTGGAGAGACGGCGTCATTTTGCGTCGCTTCCCCAACTGCGCAGGCGGGGATGGTCGCATTTTTTTCTCCCAAATCATCCAGCGGCCGGAACCAGAATTTCGGGCGCTTTTCCGACAAAGTGGAAACGCTCATTTTTTTACCGATTTTTTTTCCTTTTTTTTTTTCCTGGATTTTTTCTTACTCTGGGGGGGAAAGAGGGGGGTGCGGTCGCACCCAACGCACCCCCCCCCCCCCCTTCAGACGGCCATGTAAAACATTCCTTTTTGGCTTGGAAAGCTATAATTCATATAATAGCACCAGCTATTCACAATCTATTTCAATCATTCAGATTCAGGGATCAATTGCAATTCATCTAGGTTTGCTGGATAGATTAAAGCTGGATGCCAGTGTGGGCTGTGAGGAGGATATAGAGAGGCTTCAGGGACATAGATTGGTTAAATGAATGGACAAGGACATATCAGGTAGAATATAATGTGAAAAGCATAGGAATGTTAGGAATATATAGCGTAAATGCACAGTGGTTTAACCAAGTAGGTGAGTGAGGGGAAGATTTACTATGAACCTGATGGGCAGCTTTTTCACACAAAGGGTGGTAGGTGTGTGGAACGAGCTGTCAGGAGGAGGTAGTTGAGACAGATATATGGATAGGATACGTTTAGACTGATAAAGACAAAAAGTAGGCAGGTGGGACTAGTGTAGATGGGGCATGTTGGTCGGCGTGGGCAAGTTGGGTCAAAGGGCCTGTTCCATGCTGTATGACTCTCTGACTCGACATGTAGTTTTATTACAAAACATAGAAAACATTTTTTTTTTAAATGTTGTGAGGAAGTGTTGGAGATCAGAGTGTACAGTCACAACAGTCACTGAATATTAACATCTCGGTATAACAAGCAATTAGGAAGGCAAATTGTGTGTCGGTTTTATTAAGAATAGATTAGTGTAGGTGAAGATAGCTTGCCCCAATTATATAGGACCCTTTTGAGGCCACATCTTGAATATTATGTACAGAAAGGAAGAATATACTTGCAAAAGTGTATTGTGGGTGTGGTGCCGCCTAACGGCAGCGGCTCGACTACAGTCGTCCGTCCTTTTTTTTAATTTTTGTCTTGTTAAATGTATGTGTTGAGCTTAGTTTTTATTATTTTTTAGCTGTGTATATGTGGGGGGTGGAGGGGGGGATGTGGGGGAAACCGTTAGTCTCTTCCCTGTATGGGGACCCGACTTTTTCCCTGTCGGGTCTCCGGTGTCGTTGGGCCTAACATCGTGGAGCCGGCGGCGGCCTCCAACCGGAACCAACCTGGGGGCTCCAGTCGCGGACCTGCCATCGCGGAGCTGGCCGTCTTCGGAGCGGGGAGAGCTGTGGTGGCGCGCGGCTGCGACCCGACTTCGGAGTTTCGGAAGCTCCGGCTGCGGGCCCGGTGGACAGGAACATCGGGAGCTCCAGGTCCCTGGTGGGAGACCGCTTTTCAGAGCTCCCGCAACGGCAACTTCTCCCGCTGGAATAGCGGGGTTTAAAGGACACAGAGCGGGGCCAACACCGCCCGGCGTGGCTAAATGGCCACAGGACTTACCATCGTCCGCCGGGGGCTTTAACACCGGAGCCCCAGTTCGCCTAGACGCTGCGGTTGAAGAATAAAGGGAAGAGATAAGACTTTGCCTTCCATCACAGTGAGGAGGTGTTGGAGACTCACTGTGATGGATGTTTCTGTAAACTGTGTTAAGTGTGGGTCTTGGTTTTTTTTTGTAATGTAAAAAACTGTAGTAATGACATTTCGTTCAAGCCTAGGTTTGAATGACAATAAATAGCATTCAATTCAATTCAATTCAATTCAATTCAAAAGATGGAATATGGCAACATTTCACCAGATTACTTTGTGGGATGGTGCATTTGTCGTTTGCGGAGAGGTCTAACAAATTGGACTTTATAGACTCACAGAAGCATATCCCTACAGGTAAAAACAAGGAACTGCAGATGCTGATTTACAAAACAAGACACATATTGCTGGAGTAACTCAGTGGGTCGGGCAACAATTCTGGAAAACATAGATACTGTAGGTGACATTTCAGTCCAGGATTTTTTTGGCTTGGAAACCTATAACTTGTATAATATCGCCAGGATCGGTGCAGAGCTCCCAGCTATTCACAATCTATCTCAATTATGTGGATTAAGGTGTTATTTGTAATAGATCCAGTTACACCTTCCTCAGCCTGAAGAAGAGTCTCGACCCGAAATGTTGCCAACCCATGTTCTCCAGAGAAGCTGCCTGATGTGCTAAGTTACTCCAGCACTTGGTATCTTTTTTCTCATATCCTAACATGGTTGGATTGGTAGATGCAAGGATGCTGTTTCCACTGGCAAGAGTGTCCAGAACCGGTAGCCACGGTCTCTAAAGTAAAGGGTCTCAGCTAGTGAATATTCTTCAGTTTGGAAGGGCATGTAAAAAACTGTAGTAATGACATTTCGTTCAAGCCTAGGTTTGAATGACAATAAATAGCATTCAATTCAATTCAATTCAATTCAATTCAAAAGATGGAATATGGCAACATTTCACCAGATTACTTTGTGGGATGGTGCATTTGTCGTTTGCGGAGAGGTCTAACAAATTGGACTTTATAGACTCACAGAAGCATATCCCTACAGGTAAAAACAAGGAACTGCAGATGCTGATTTACAAAACAAGACACATATTGCTGGAGTAACTCAGTGGGTCGGGCAACAATTCTGGAAAACATAGATACTGTAGGTGACATTTCAGTCCAGGATTTTTTTGGCTTGGAAACCTATAACTTGTATAATATCGCCAGGATCGGTGCAGAGCTCCCAGCTATTCACAATCTATCTCAATTATGTGGATTAAGGTGTTATTTGTAATAGATCCAGTTACACCTTCCTCAGCCTGAAGAAGAGTCTCGACCCGAAATGTTGCCAACCCATGTTCTCCAGAGAAGCTGCCTGATGTGCTAAGTTACTCCAGCACTTGGTATCTTTTTTCTCATATCCTAACATGGTTGGATTGGTAGATGCAAGGATGCTGTTTCCACTGGCAAGAGTGTCCAGAACCGGTAGCCACGGTCTCTAAAGTAAAGGGTCAGCCAGAGTTGAGAAGACATATCTTTGTGCCTAGGATAGTGAATTTCCTGCACAAGTAAGCTGTGTGCATGCAAGATGGAGATAGATAGATGTTAGAGAAATTAATGGAAATTGGGTCAGTGCAGAAAAATGGTACAAGTACAGGAACAAGTAACACAAAAAGGTTAAGAGATTCAAGAGATTCAAGATTCAAGAGAGTTTATTGTCATGTGTCCCAGATCGGACAATGAAATTCTTGCTTTGCTTCAGCACAACAGAATATTGTAGGCATAAATACAGAACAGTTCAGTGTCTCCATATACCATTGAATATATATATATACTGTACACACATAAATAAGCAGATAAAGTGCAATAGGCTATTAAAGTTCAGAGTTTGTTTTAAGTTGTGTTTAATAGTCTGATGGCTGTGGGGAAGCAGCTGCTCCTGAGCCTGGATGTTGCAGATTTCAGGCTCCTGTACCTTCTACCTGAAACCAGCGGAGAGATGAGTGTGTGGCCAGGATGGTGTGGGTCCTTGATGATGCTGTCAGCCTTTTTGAGGCAGCGACTGCGATAGATCCCCACGATGGTAGGGAGGTCAGAGCCGATGAGGGACTGGGCAGTGTTTACAACTTTTTGCAGTTTTTTCCGCTCCTGGGCGCTCAAGTTGCCAAACCAAGCCACGATGCAACCGGTCAGCATGCTCTCTACTGTGCACCTATAGAAGTTAGAGAAAGTCCTCCTTGACATACCGACTCTCCGTAATCTTCTCAGGAAGTAGAGGCGCTGATGTGCTCTCTATATAATTGCATCAGTGTTCCGTAACCAGGAGAGATCTTCAGAGATGTGCACGCCCAGCACTCCAGCCCTCTGTGCATTACTCTCTTCATTAAGTATTAGCACAAATTAGTTGGACCGAATGGCCTGCTCCCAAAATTAACCTGCTTTCCATCTGTGTTATTGATAACTGACAGATGATGGAAGCGGAGTTATCAGCTCACAGAGCAAGAAAATTCAGAAACGCCAGCACAGATTGATTGATTCCCCTAACACACATTAATTGGTCATGTTCAGTTGGTGTGAAATTGGTAACATCGTATATTGCGGCCAAAGTACGAGCTACCGATGGGAAGGGGGGGGGGGGGTGGAGAAAGTGGGGAGCGTTTATTTTGAAAAACACCATAGTGTTCCTGGTAGGTAGGAGGTATGAGGTAGTAAGTTCTTAGTAAGTAGGAAGGAACTGCAGATGCTGGTTTACTCAGAAGATATACACAAAATGCTGGAGTAACTGGGTCTGAAACATAGAAACATAGAAATTAGGTGCAGGAGTAGGCCATTCGGCCCTTCGAGCCTGCACCGCCATTCAATATGATCATGGCTGATCATCCAACTCAGTATCCCGTACCTGCCTTCTCTCCATACCCTCTGATCCCTTTAGCCACAAGGGCCACATCTAACTCCCTCTTAAATATAGCCAATGAACTGGCCTCAACTACCCTCTGTGGCAGAGAGTTCCAGAGATTCACCACTCTCTGTGTGAAAAAAGTTCTTCTCATCTCGGTTTTAAAGGATTTCCCCCTTATCCTTAAGCTGTGACCCCTTGTCCTGGACTTCCCCAACATCGGGAGCAATCTTCCTGCATCTAGCCTGTCCAACCTCTTTAGAATTTTGTAAGTTTCTATAAGATCCCCTCTCAATCTCCTAAATTCTAGAGAGTATAAACCAAGTCTATCCAGTCTTTCTTCATAAGACAGTCCTGACATCCCAGGAATCAGTCTGGTGAACCTTCTCTGCACTCCCTCTATGGCAATAATGTCCTTCCTCAGATTTGGAGACCAAAACCGTACGCAATACTCCAGGTGTGGTCTCACCAAGACCCTGTACAACTGCAGTAGAACCTCCCTGCTCCTATACTCAAATCCTTTTGCTATGAAAGCTAACATACCATTCGCTTTCTTCACTGCCTGCTGCACCTGCATACCTACTTTCAATGACTGGTGTACCATGACACCCAGGTCTCGCTGCATCTCCCCTTTTCCTAGTCGGCCACCATTTAGATAATAGTCTGCTTTCCTGTTTTTGCCACCAAAATGGATAACCTCACATTTATCCACATTATACTGCATCTGCCAAACATTTGCCCACTCACCCAGCCTATCCATGTCACCTTGCAGTCTCCTAGCATCCTCCTCACAGCTAACACTGCCCACCAGCTTAGTGTCATCCGCAAACTTGGAGACATTGCCTTCAATTCCCTCATCCAGCTCATTAATATATATTGTAAATAGCTGGGGTCCCAGCACTGAGCCTTGCGGTACCCCACTAGTCACTGCCTGCCATTGTGAAAAGGACACGTTTACTCCTACTCTTTGCTTCCTGTTTGTCAGCCAGTTCTCTATCCACATCAATACTGAACCCCCAATGCCATGTGCTTTAAGTTTGTATACTAATCTCTTATGTGGGACTTTGTCAAAAGCCTTCTGGAGGTCCAGATACACCACATCCACTGGTTCTCCCCTATCCACACTACTAGTTACATCCTCGAAAAATTCTATAAGATTCGTCAGACATGATTTACCTTTCGTAAATCCATGCTGACTTTGTCCAATGATTTCACCACTTTCCAAATGTGCTGCTATCCCATCTTTAATAACTGACTCTAGCAGTTTCCCCACTACCGATGTTAGACTAACTGGTCTGTAATTCCCCATTTTCTCTCTCCCTCCCTTCTTAAAAAGTGGGGTTACGTTTGCTACCCGCCAATCCTCAGGAACTACTCCAGAATCTAAAGTGTTTTGAAAGATTATTACTAATGCATCCACTATTTCTGGAGCTACTTCCTTAAGTACTCTGGGATGCAGCCTATCTGGCCCTGGGGATATATCGGCCTTTAATCCATTCAATTTACCCAACACCACTTCCCGACTAACCTGGATTTCACTCAATTCCTCCAACTCCTTTGACCCGCGGTCCCCTGCTATTTCTGGCAGATTATTTATGTCTTCCTTAGTGAAGACGGAACCAAAGTAGTTATTCAATTGGTCCGCCATATCCTTGTTCCCCATGATCAACTCACCTGTTTCTGACTGCAAGGGACCTACATTTGTTTTAACTAATCTCTTTCTTTTCACATATCTATAAAAACGTTTGCAGTCAGTTTTTATGTTCCCTGCCAGTTTTCTTTCATAATCTATTTTTCCTTTCCTAATTAAGCCCTTTGTCCTCCTCTGCTGGTCTCTGAATTTCTCCCAGTCCTGCTTTTTCTGGCTAATTTGTACGCATCATCCTTCGCTTTGATACCATCCCTGATTTCCCTTGTTATCCACGGATGCACTACCTTCCCTGATTTATTCTTTTGCCAAACTGGGATGAACAATTTTTGTAGTTCATCCATGCAGTCTTTAAATGTCTTTCATTGCATATCCACCGTCAACCCTTTTAGAATTAATTGCCAGTCAATCTTGGCCAATTCACGTCTCATACCCTCAAAGTTACCTTTCCTTAAGTTCAGAACCATTGTTTCTGAATTAACAATGTCACTCTCCATCCTAATGAAGAACTCAACCATATTATGGTCACTCTTGCCCAAGGGGGCACGCACAACAAGACTGCTAACTAACCCTTCCTCATTACTCAATACCCTGAAGATGGGTCTCGACCCGAAACGTCACCCAATCCTTCTCTCCACAGATGCTGCCTGTCCCGCTGAGTTACTCCAGCATTTTGTGTCTATATTCGGTTTAAACCAGCATCTGCAGTTCCTTCTTACACATGCTGGAGTAACTCAGCGGGTCAAGCAGCATCTCTGGAGAAAATGGATCGGCGACGTTTCGGGTCCAGAGCCTTCTTCAGTTTGAGAGTGAGGGGAGAGAGAAACTTTAAGATATCTGTGTCTCTCAGTCTGAAGAAGGGTCTCGATCCCAAACGTCACCTATTCCTTCTCTCCACAGATGCTGCCTGTCCCGCTGAGTTACTCCAGCATCGTGCGTCTACCAGAGGAAAATAAAACGTTGTTTTAGGGACTTTGCACGAACCAGTGTCCAGGATCGCTGGACTTGATCTGGATGAGTAAGTGCACTGTTCATTATGTCTTAGCGGACTCAATCACCGCCTGACCTCGGGCTGTCACCCAACCCATCTCGGAGAAGGAAGCGCGACATTTGGGGGTCAAGGTGAGGCGTATCCCCTCACTGTACAGCAAGATCATTCCTCGCTGCATTGCCGGGAACATGTTGATTAAAATCGATCCAACCACCGCGCTCGCTGTAACTGAAATGAGCAGGCGGACCACCGTTCTCATCCCTACGGTAATCGATGAGATGTGTTGTATTCCTCGCTCCCGGGTTTATGTCAATTCAGACTTGGATTTAACCGCTCATCGTGTATTCAGAGTAGCGCGCACACTTTGGCCCAGTGCCTGGTGTTTGGCGATGAGCGCTAAAATGCTTCGTAACATTAAATACAAACTCGCACGCCTTTAATTCCACCGGATCCACTGGGACCAGTCATCCTTGTAACGCGCCGTGCAGAGAATGCTTTCAGGGATCGCGCAACACACTCTTTCCTTCTCTCCAGAGTTTTGTGTCTACGGTGTAAACCAGCATCTGCGGTTCCTTCCTGCACTCTCTCCCTCTCTCTCTCTATCTTTCTGCTTCAATTATCGATTCAGGCGATAAACACCGGAAAGCTGAGGAGAAACAGGGCTGGAATAGATAAGGAGGCGCAAACAAAATGTATAAGAAGGAATTGCAGATGCCGGTTTACACCGAAGATAGACACAAAATGCTGGAGTAACTCAGCAGGACGGGCAGCATCTCTGGGGAAAAATAAGTAGGTGACGTTTCGGGTCGGTCGAGGTCCCTCTGTTCCTTTTCTCCAGAGATGCTGTCTGGCCGGCTGAGTTACTCCAGCATTGTGTGTCTCTATTCGGAGGTGCGAACGCCCAGGGGGTGCTCCAGTGAGAGGTGGGTGGCGAGAGGTGCGAGCAAAGCTGAGTGGGTTACAAAGGCAGAGTTACTGAGGCAGAACGAGGGGAGAGGGCAAAGAACGGAAGGTGACAACAATGGTCAACAATTGTGAGAAACCTAGCAAGGGCTCAAAGTCTGAAAGCCTCAAGAGAAAGGAAAAGTAGTAGGAAATGTACAAGCGGGGAGACAGAGAGAGAGAGCTGATTGATGGAGAAGGGAGAGAGAGAGAGAGAGAGAGAGAGAGAGAGAGAGAGAGAGAGAGAGAGAGAGAGAGAGGGGGAGGGGACAGAGAGGGAGAGGGAGGGAGAAAGGGAGAGAGAAGGGGAACGAGGGAGAGAGAGAGCGTGGAGAGAGGGAGGGGAGAGAGGGGGAGAGAGAGAAGGGAGAGAGAGACAGACAGACAGAGAGAGAGAGAGAGAGAGAGGGGGGGACAGAGAGGGAGAGGGAGGGAGAAAGGGAGAGAGAAGGGGAACGAGGGAGAGAGAGAGCGTGGAGAGAGGGAGGGGAGAGAGGGGGAGAGAGAGAAGAGAGAGAGAGAGACAGACATACAGAGAGAGAGAGAGAGAGAGAGAGAGAGAGAGAGAGAGAGAGAGAGAGAGAGAGAGAGAAAGAAAATGTTCACAGAGAGATGAGGAGGAATTTCTTTAGTCCGGCAGGGTGGTGAATCTGTGGAATTCATTGCCACGGACGGTGGAGGCCAAGTCACTGTTTTTTAGCGAAGATTGATAGGTTCTTGAATAATAAGGGCGTCAAAGGTGACGTGGAGAAGGTAGGAGGATGGAGTTGAGAAGGAAAAGAGATCAGCTATGATTGAATGGCGGAGTGAATTCGATGGTTTAATTCTGCTCCTATGTCTTATGGCGACGCGGGCAGATGGGACTGGTCGGCATGGGCAAGTTGGGGAGAAGTTCCTGTTTCCTTCCTGTGTGATTATAAATAAGCAGGAGATTACTAAACATAATGTGCTGGTCTGGCGAGGGAATGGACAGGCGACGTTTCGGGTCGGGACGCTTCATCTGTCTGAGACGCCGTCCGAAACGTCTTCAGTCCATTCCCTCCACTGATGCTGCCTGACCGTCTGAGTTCCTCCAGCACTTTGAGGTTTGTTCAAGATTCCAGCACCTGCAGTTCCTTGGGTCAGGAGGTTGCAAATCGCCGGGGTTGAGGCTGGGACAAGGGATAGAACAGAAAGAGCGGGTTAAACACCTGGAGAGGCGGCAGAGAGAAAAGCAGAGTACAGAGTGTAAGAAAGGAATCAAAGAGGAAACACAGAGAAGGAATATATGAAGCAAATATATATAATGTCAACGAGATGATGGAATTACCGGGGGAGAGAAAGAATGGGACAAACCCAAATCGGTAGAGAAAAACAATTTTAGCAGGACTATTTTATTATAAAGTTGGCACATTTTATCACTTGTTGCTATTAGCCCAATTGAAAGCACACGTACAAACTGTTTAAACAGTAAAGCTCTTCCGATTAAAAATACTGATCATGCTTTTCAGTTTTAAAGAAGGAACTGCAGATGCTGGAAAATCGAAGGTACACAAAAATGCTGGAGAAACTCAGCGGGTGCAGCAGCTCTATGGAGCGAAGGAAATAGGTAACGTTTCGGGCCGAAACCCTTCTTCAGACTGAAACCGCCAACTGAAACTGCTTTTCAGTTGGCGGGTTAGAATCTGTATTCCCATTGTACATAGTAGCTAGAACATAGAAATGTACCGCACAGGAACGGGCCCTTCGGCCCACAATGTTTGTGCTGAACATGATGCTGACTGATCTCATCTGTCTGCAAGTGATCCATTTCCCCCATTCCCAGGCAAATGAATGTGCCTATCTAAAAGCTTCTTAAACGCCACTATCGTACCTGCCTCTACCACCACCGCCTATGGCAATCCGTTCCAGGCTTCTACCAACCTCTGTGTAAAAAAAAAACGCCCGCACATCGCCATTATATCCCCCCCCCTTTCACCTTATACCTATGGCCTCTAATGTTGAACATTTGTACCCTGGGGAAAAAAAGGTTCTGACTGTCTATCTTATCTACGCCTCTGATCATTACTAGTTGTTATTGGTGGTATGGTCAAATCACCTTCGTAACATGACACACATGGAAATGCAGATACTGGTTTACAAAAACACACACAAACTGCTGGTGTGACTCAGCGAGTCAATGCTGCATCAGTCGCTGAGTTACTCCAAGCACTTTGTGTGTTTTATTTTATTTTCATCTTTACAACTAGAGTCTTAAACCCCTGTCCCACGGTACGAGTTCATTCCACGAGTTCTCCCGAGTTTGCCCTGATTCGAACCTCGGAGATATTACGGTAATGGCCACTCGGGGCTCTCGTGGACATTTTTCATCATGTTGAAAAGTCTTCACGAGTCTTCCCGTGTTTACCTGCCGTTAGCGAGTCTTCCCGAGTACCTGCCGAAAGAGTGTTTAGTTGTCATATGTACCGACAAAGGGAGCAATGAAATTCTTACTTGCACCAGCGCAACAGGCCTGTAAACGCAATACACGCAAATGATATATAATAAACGAAAACATATAATAACCTAAATGCAATATTAGTGCAAAAAAAAATCCGAAGTTCTTAGCGCAACCAAAGAGCGTCCACAGTAGTTCATAGTTGAGGTGAGCATAATAGAAAGTTGAACTGGTCGCGGGTGTTTCATGTTAACGTGTCACCATAGAAACTATCTGGTCGTCAACATTTGAGTTGAGACTTCATATTTTAAAATTCAACTATTTTGATTCAGCAATGTGTAGGAAGGAACTGCAGATGTTGGTTTTACATCGAAGATACACACAACAATGCTGGAGTAACTCAGCGGGACAGGCAGCATCTTTGGAAAAGGTCTCGACCCGAAACATCGCCCATTCCTTCTATCCAGGATGCTGCTGAGTCATATCTGTAAACAAGACCCTCACTTCAGAGGGATTTCAACTGTCAAATGGGAGAACCGATGAATGTGGAGACACAAGGAACTGCAGGTGCTGGAATCTTGAACTAAAAACACAAAGTGCTGGAGGAACTCAGTGGGTCAGACTGCGCCTGTGTAGGAAAATGGAAGGACGGCGGTGCGGATATGAAGAGGGGTCCAGACCCGAAACGTCGCCTGTCCGCCCCCCCCCCCCCCCCCACAGATGCTGCCCTGGCCCTCTGAGTTCCTCCAGCACGTTGTGTGCAGAGGAGTTTGATCATTTGATCATTGAACCCTTCCAGGGCCGTTATAGCAACGCGTTTACGGTTGCATCACATGATGAAAGAGTGAACTGGCGAGTTAGCAAGTAAACAACGAGCGGCAGAGTAAAACAAAAGTCTATTTAACATCCTGAGAATATATTAGAAACTCCAATAAGACGGCGGTAGATGCGAGGTCGGGGGGAGGGGGGGTCTCCATTTACAGAAAGAATGGGGGGGGGGGGAACAAATGATGGATAATACGAGGGGTTAATGATAAAAATAGAAACCAAAATAAATAACATGTGGAATTGGTGGAAGAATTGAAATATGAGGAGACATTTATAGACATACAGAGATAGAGTCAGAGATAGACACAGTGGTCAAATTTAAGTTGCTGGTTTCCATTGGTCAGTTACGTACTGCAAGTGGGATACGTTAGCTGTGGCTTATTTATAATTCTCATTGTAATATATTTCTATAAATGAGATCAACTTCCATCTGTGGTTGAGTAGTTTTCGGGCTGTTCGGGTCTCTCCACAGTCGGGCGTCTGCTGCCCTCTGATGGCGGCGGCCGCAAGCGCAAGGAATCTGTGACGCGAGGACCATCCCGAGGAGGCGAGGTTTGCAAGTGATTGAAAAGTGATCTTGAAGCTTCAGCACCCAACTGCCTGAAGAGATTGTCAGCGGTGGTCAGCTTCGGCGACACTTCTTGCCAGTGCATGAAATTGTGTTTGTGTGTGTGTGTGTTGGAGAGAGAGGAATGATATTATCCCGGGACTCTGCAGATGCTAGGGATTGAAACGGTGCAGGGAGGAAAAGTTGCAAAGGCGGTTGGATAGGAGTCGGCGAAGGAGAGGGATGTCACCAGGGCGGAGGAGTCTAACGGGGCTTCTTCGATCGAGCTGGAAATGCGGAGGAGAAATGTCCTTACCCGGTCACCCCGCCAGGCTGGGTCATGGAGTTTGAATCTCACCCGTCTGGGGACCGGCAGAATCCGCGGCGTTGCATGGGAATCTTTTTGACACATTGGCACGAAGCGAGGGCTCGAAGCGGCTGAAGTTGGCGAAACCTACTTACATGGAGACGGCAGTCCTTCCAAGATGACTTTTGCGGAGTTTACCAATGAGAGCTTGGACGGGAACTGTTCCAACGCATCGGCTCTAAGCTATGCCGTGTCTCCCAATGACTCCGTCACCGTCAACAGGACGGGCCACTCGGAGGGGTTGGATGTAAGCCAAGCGGTGGCCCTGGGCGTTATCCTCGGTGCCTTCATCCTGTTCGCCATTGTGGGCAACATCATGGTCATTCTGTCGGTGGCTTGCAACCGGCACCTGCAGACGGTCACCAACTACTTCATCATCAACCTGGCCATCGCCGACCCCTCCTCCTCAGCACCATCATCTTGCCCTTCTCGGCCAGCCTGGAGATCTTTGGCTACTGGGCTTTCGGGAGAATCTTTTGCGATGTCTGGGCTGCCGTCGACGTCTTGTGCTGCACGGCCTCCATAATGAGCCTCTGTGTCATCTCCATCGACCGCTACATCGGCGTGCGCTACTCTTTACGCTACCCGACCATCATGACCGAGGTGAAGGCGGTGTGGATCCTCATTGTCCTCTGGGTCACCTCCATCGTGGTTTCCGTGGGTCCTCTCTTGGGCTGGAAGGAGGCCGCCCCGGACGACGATACCATGTGCAGCATTACCGAGGAGCCGGGATACGCCTTGTTCTCCTCTCTCTTTTCCTTCTACCTGCCTCTCATGGTTATCCTGGTCATGTACTTCCGAATCTACGTGGTAGCCAGGCGGACTACAAAGAGCCTGGAGGCCGGGGTGAAGAGGGAGAGGAGTAAGACCATGGAGGTGGTCCTGAGGATTCACTGCAAGAGTGTGTTGGACGATTCCCACCCCAACTTCAAGAACAAGGGACATCATTTGCGCAGCTCCCTGTCCATGAGGCTCCTCAAGTTCTCCCGGGAGAAGAAAGCAGCCCCAAACTCTGGGCATCGTGGTCGGCGTCTTCATCCTTTGCTGGCTGCCATTTTTACCATCTTACCGCTGGGTAGGTAGACCAACCAAACAGCACCGTTTAGTGTCGCTGTTAGCCTGGAACCCGTGCACGGTCTCATCCCTCTCAACCCCCAACCCAGTGGTTTATGTTCAATTTAATAAGCATTGCTCTTAGTAGGGAAGAGTTCATCTGAACTTCAACTCTCTGTGTGGGATCTCATTGTGTGTGGTACTCTCTGCCCGGTTCTAAAACCATTCTTGGGTTGTTTTCTTAGCTTGTTTTCTCTGGAATGCTGGGGGTTGAGGAGAGACCTGGTGGACTTTGCCTCTCATAATCTACAATTATGAGGGGCAAAGATAGGGTAGATAGCCAGAACCTTGTGCCGATATTGGAGAGTATTAGCTCGAAGGAGAGGATTGTTTTGGCGGTTGAGGAGAGACCTGGCGGAAGTATATAGAATCATGAGAGGCATGGGTAGAGTAGAACCTTTTTTTCCCCCCAGGGTGGAAATAACAGACTTGAGAGTATAGCTTTAAGGTGAAAGAAACAAGGTTTAAGGAGATGTGCAGGTTAGTGTTTTACCCAGAGGATGGTGGTGGACTGGAACGCACTGCTCGGGTGATGGTGGAGACAGATGGCATTTAAGAGGTTTTTATATCGGCACCGTGTAATGGAGGGAATGGGTGGGTGGGGTTATGGATCACACGCAGACATATGAAATAAAGTTTGTCTTGGCATCATGTTCGGCACAAACATTGGGGGCCGACGTGACTGTTCCCGTGCTGTACTGTTCTATGCTCTATGCTCCCACCATGCATGTGTTTTGTGGCCAAATATTCTAGACAAGCTAGAAAGGGTGCAGGGAGGATTTACGGGGAAGTTGCCAGGTGTCGATGGCCTGCGCTGCAGGAAGAGTTGGGCAGGCTCGCACTTTATTCCTTGAAAAGCAGAGGGGCGAGGTGTGATCTTACAGAGGTATATAAGATAATGCGATAAATACTTAGGGTCCATATTACAGTCTTTTTCCCAGAGTAAGGAAGCGAGAACCAGGGGATTGATGGTGAGGGGGAGGAGGGGAGATTTAATAGGAATCTGATGGGTAACTATTTTACACATGGGGTGGTGGGTGTATGGTCGAGCAGGTGGAGGGGGGAGTTGAGGCAAGTACTATCATAACGGGAGGGGGGAGTTGAGGCAAGTACTATCATAACGTTTAATAGACATTTGCACAGGTACTTGTATATGACAGGTTTAGACATGTGCAGGTTTACCTCCACCAATGCAAAGCACTTTGGCCAACGAGAGTTGTTTTAAAAATGTGCTATATAAATAAAAGTGACTTGATTTGACTTAACTAGAGGGTCATGGGCCAAGCGCGGGCAGTGGAAATAGTGTAGATGGAGCATGTTGGTCAATATGGGCAAGTTGGGCTGAAGGGCCTGTTTCCGCGCTGTCTGACTGGTCATTCACTATCCAATCATTCCTCTTGTAAGTTCATGTCATAGGAGCAGAATTCGGCCATTCGGCCCATCGAGTCTACTCTGCCATTGAATCATGGCTAATCTACCTTTCCCTCTCAACCCCCTACTTATGCCTTCTTCCCATTACTGTTTGCACCCTTACTAATGAAGAATCTGTCAATCTCCACTTAAAACATATCCAATGACTTGTCCCCCACAACCTTTGTGGCAATGAATACCACGTTTCTGCTCGCTGTGCGTTTAGTTCCTTATTTTGTTAACCACGCAACACGCCGAAGTTCAAATACCGAAGATAGACACAAAATGCTGGAGTAACTCAGCGGGACAGGCAGCATCTCTGGATAGAAGGGATGGGTGGCGTTTCGGGACGAGACCCTTCTTCAGACCCAGAAAATACCCAGATTAAACTATTAGCGCAAGACACCTCTGCAGACAAGTGTATATCCCCGCCATTCACTCGGCCACTCCCGCCCTCTCACCGCCAATATTATTGCGGATCGGCACCCTCTCCCCGCTCTAGGCTTGCGGCGCCGAGGGGCGGCTTGGGAACGTTGCGTTTTTTGCCTGGCTATTTATTTGGATGTACTCGCTGACTTCGGTTAGTGCGGTTCTCAAGCATGCGATGAAAGTGCCCCAGCAAGTACTCGCCTTCCAACTTTCCAAAACCACATCCCCCTCCCTTGCTCGACTTTCCCACATAAATCAGAGTTGACGTTGGGAAATGTCTGACTTCTTGCTCTGGCGCTCGATGGACACGATTTCACCGCGGCGACAATCGGCGCTCCTCGAAGTTGACAAGATAACGAGGCGATTCGTTTTAGAGGTCCTGCAGTCAAACTGTTAAATATAGAACTGTACACAGCGCACGAAAGGGTGCTTTACCCCATCGCTACGCTGATCATAGTGTTAGACCAATTAGTTAAACAAATCTCCTCTGTCGGTACGTGGTCCATCTCCTTCCATTCCCTGTCTGTCCATGCGCCTGTGTAAAAGCTTCTTAATTTCGCTAGCATCTGCAGTTCCTTCCTACACAACGGATGAAGTAGATATGATATCTACTTCATCCGTTGTGTAGGAAGGAACTGCAATTGCTGGTTTACACCGAAGATAGACACAAAATGCTGGAGTAACTCAGCGGGTCAAGAAGCATCCCTGGGGAGAAGGAATAGGTGACGTTTCGGTCGAGACCCTTCGAATCTGATGAAGAGTCTCGACCGAAACGTCGCCTATTCGTTTTCTTCAGAGATGCTGCCTGAGTTCCGCGAGTTACTCCAGCATTTTGTGTCCATCTACTTGATCATTTGCCCCGCTGTCCCTTCCAGGCAGCTATCACCTTTCTGTGTAAAAGAACTTTCCCAGTGAATCTTTAAGCGTGTAGGAAGGAACTGCAGATTCTGGTTTAAACCGAAGATAGACACAAAAAACTGGAGTAACTCAGCGGACAGGCAGGATCCCTGGAGAGAAGGAATGGGTGACGTTTCGAGTCGAAACTCTTTACATTCTAAGCGCCCGCCCTTCACCTTTATTTGACATTTCCCTCCTGGAAAAACGGCCGTGACTATCTACCCTATCGATGCCTCTCGTAGTTTTATGGACATCTATTAGGTATCCCCTCACCTCGAATCATCCAGAGAAAGCCAAGTTAGTCCAGCCTCTCTTTACAGCTAATATTCTCGAAGCCAGGAACCGTCCTGATGAAATGTGTGAAAGGAACCGCAGATATTGGTTTACACCGAAGATAGACACAAGGGTAGACAAAAATGCTGACTGAAGAAGGGTTTCGGCCCGAAACGTTGCCTATTTCCTTCGCTCCATAGAGTTTCTCCAGCATTTTTGTTTACCTTCGTTTTTTCCAGCATCTGCAGTTCCTTCTTGAACATAGACACAAAGTACTGGAGTAACTCAGCGGGCCAGGCAGCATCGCTGGAGAAAAAGGATGGATGACATTTCGGGTGGGAACCCTTCTTCAGGCTGAAAGTAGAAGGGGGGGTACTGGAGGTAGGAAAAAGCCAGAACAAATCAGGGCCGGCAACAGATGACCAAGAAAGGGTGGAGCCCACAATGGCCCATTGTTGGTTGGAGAAGAGGTGGTAACGAAGGGATACACGGATACGGATATAAATGCTGTCTAACCCGCTGAGTTACTCCAGCAATTTGTGTCTATCTTACCGTCCTGATAAAGCCTCTTTTGCAACCTCTCCAAAGCCTCCAAAACCGTCCTTTAACGCGGTGACCAAAACTACACACAATTCTCCAAATGTGGCAGATCCAGTTCTATACACTGAAACATAAGTACATTGAATACAGCTGCAGTATTTGGCACTGGCCGACTCCCAACCCCCGTTGATTCCTTTCCCCACAGTGACAGTCGACAGCGATGCAGTTTGTAGTGACCTGGGTTCAATCCCGGGCTCCGGCGCTGTGAGAAACTTGCACGTCCTCTCTCTGGTCTTGTGTGTTTCTTCCCACGACGCTAATAATTGGGCGGATCGGTAGGTTGTAATTGATCGCTGCCTCAAGTATGTTTAGTGAGTGGTAGAATCTGGAGCGAGTTGAAGGGAATGCGAAGAGTATAGATTACAGTGGGGAAAAACGCTAGTGGATGGGACGGGCTAAAGAGAGCATAGACTCGCTGGCCTTTTCTTTGGCAAAATGAAATAAACTAAAATATTTAAAACAGCAACTGAAAATTCAGCCTCACTTCATTTGGCACCTATTCAACATGAGAGGATACTTTTCTATATACATTTACATGATGTGGATGCCACTTCCAATATCAGCCTTTAGTGTCCACCTTTAAATGACCGAGTAAGGTTCATTGCTAATATGCATCAGAGTTTGGGAGGACATTCAGAACATTGGCTTCTTTAGTCAGAGGGTGGCGAATATGTGGGATTCTTTGCCACAAAAGGCTGTGGAGGCCAAGTCAATGGATATTTTTAAGGTAGAGATAGATGGATTCTTGATTAGCATGGGTGTCAGGGGTTATGGAGAAGGCAGGAGAATGGGGCTAAGAGGGAGAGATAGATCAGCCATGATTGAATGCCGGAGTAGAATTGATGGCTGAATGGGACTAGGGGAAGTTTTTTTTGTTTTTTTTAATGTTCGGCACGGACTTGAAGGGCCGAGATGGCCTGTTTCCGTGCTGTAATGGTTATATGGTTATATGGTTATATGGTTATATGGTTATCATTTATGAATTCCCGACTTAAGTTAAGGAAACGCCCAAGCATCCGCTGTCTCTCATCTCTCAACAACCCACCCATCTTATTTTGACTTTGCAACATTGGAGTCTGTAGAAGGGTCTCTACCTGAAACGTTATCTATTCATTTTCTCCAGAGATAGCACTCTGTGTCTATCTTTGCTACATTGGACCTGCTTTGGCGCTTATGTGACTCCAGATCCATGACATCTTTCCTGGGGGACATAAGTTCATAAGTGATAGGAGCAGGATAGGCCATTTGGCCCATCAAGTCTACTCTGCCATTCAATCATGACTGATCTATCTATCCCTCTTAGCCCCATTCTCCTGCCTTCTCCCCATAACCCCTGACACCCATGCTAACATCCAGGATATTCAATATTCAGGAGGATAGAGAGAAAGGAAAAGGAGGTGGGGTAGCGTTGCTGGTTAGAGAGGAGATTAACGCAGTGGAAAGGAAGGACATTAGCTTGGAGGATGTAGAATCGGTATGGGTAGAGCTGCGAAACACTAAGGGCAGAAAACGCTGGTGGGTGTTGTGTACAGGCCACCTAGCAGTAGTAGTGAAGTTGGGGATGGCATCAAACAGGAAATTAGAAATGCGTGCAACAAAGGCAAAACAGTTATAATGGGTGACTTCAATCTACATATAGATTGGGTGAATCAAATTGGCAGGGGTGCTGAGGAAGAGGATTTCTTGAATGTATGCGGGATAGTTATCTAAACCAACATGTAGAGGAACCAACGAGAGAGCATGCTATTCTAGACTGGGTATTGAGTAATGAGGAAGGGTTAGTTAGCAGTCTTGTTGTGCGTGCCCCTTGGGCAAGAGTGACCATAATATGGTTGAGTTCTTCATTAGGATGGAGAGTGACATTGTTAATTCAGAAACAACGGTTCTGAACTTAAAGAAAGGTAACTTTGAGGGTATGAAACGTGAATTGGCCAAGATTGACTGGCAATTAGTTCTAAAAGGGTTGACGGTGGATAAGCAATGGAAGGCATTTAAAGACTGCATGGATGAACTACAAAAATTGTTCATCCCAGTTTGGCAAAAGAATAAATCAGGGAAGGTAGTGCATCCGTGGATAACAAGGGAAATCAGGGATAGTATCAAAGCAAAAGATGATGCGTACAAATTAGCCAGAAAAAGCAGCATACCAGAGGACTGGGAGAAATTCAGAGACCAGCAGAGGAGGACAAAGGCTTAATTAGGAAAGGGAAAATAGATTATGAAAGGAAACTGGCAGGGAACATAAAAACTGACTGCAAAAGTTTTTATAGATATGTGAAGAGAAAGAGATTAGTTAAAACAAATGTAGGTCCCTTGCAGTCAGAAACAGGTGAATTGATCATGGGGAACAAGGATATGCGGACCAATTGAATAACTACTTTGGTTCCGTCTTCACTAAGGAAGACATAAATAATCTGCCGGAAATAGCAGGGGACGCGGGTCAAAGGAGATGGAGGAACTGAGTGAAATCCAGATTAGTCGGGAAGTGGTGTTGGATAAATTGAATGATTAAAGGCCGATAAATCACCAGGGCCAGATAGGCTGCATCCCAGAGTACTTAAGGAAGTAGCTCCAGAAATAGTGGATGCATTAGTGATAATTTTCAAAACTCTTTAGATTCTGGAGTAGTTCCTGAGAATTGGAGGGTAGCAACATAACCCCACTTTTAAGAAGGGAGGGAGAGAGAAAACGGGGAATTACAGACCAGTTAGTCTAACATCGGTAGTGGGGAAACTGCTAGAGTCAGTTATTAAAGATGGGATAGCAGCACATTTGGAAAGTGGTGAAATCATTGGACAAAGTCAGCATGGATTTACGAAAGGTAAATCATGTCTGACGAATCTTATAGAATTTTTCGAGGATGTAACTAGTAGAGTGGATAGGGGAGAACCAGTGGATGTGTGTGTATCTGGACTTTCAGAAGGCTTTCGACAAGGTCCCACATAAGAGATTAGTATACAAACTTAAAGCACACAGTATTGGGGGTTCAGTATTGATGTGGATAGAGAACTGGCTGGCAAACAGGAAGCAAAGAGTAGGAGTAAACGGGTCCTTTTCACAATGGCAGGCAGTGACTAGTGGGGTACCGCAAGGCTCAGTGCTGGGACCCCAGCTATTTACAATTTATATTAATGAACTGGATGAGGGAATTGAAGGCAACATCTCCAAGTTTGCGGATGACACTAAGCTGGGGGGCAGTGTTAGCTGTGAGGAGGATGCTAGGAGACTGCAAGGTGACTTGGATAGGTTGGGTGAGTGGCAAATGTTTGGCAGATGCAGTATAATGTGGATAAATGTGAGGTTATCCACTTTGGTAGCAAAAGCGGAAGGCAGACTATTATCTAAATGGTGGCCGATTAGGAAATGGGGAGATGCAGCGAGACCTGGGTGTCATGGTACACCAGTCATTGAAAGTAGGCATGCAGGTGCAGCAGGCAGTGAAGAAAGCGAATGGTATGTTGGCCTTCATAGCAAGAGGATTTGAGTATAGGAGCAGGGAGGTTCTACTGCAGTTGTACAGGGTCTTGGTGAGACCACACCTGGAGTATTGCGTACAGTTTTGGTCTCCAAATCTGAGGAAGGACATTATAGCCATAGAGGCAGTGCAGAGAAGGTTCACCAGACTGATTCCTGGGATTTCAGGACTTTCATATGAAGAAAGACTGGATAGACTTGGCTTATACTCGCTAGAATTAGGAGATTGAGAGGGGATCTTATAGAAACGTACAAAATTGTTATGGGGTTGGACAGGCTAGATGCAGGAAGATTGTTCCCGATGTTGGGGAAGTCCAGGACAAGGGGTCACAGCTTAAGGATAAGGGGGAAATCCTTTAAGACCGAGATGAGGAAAAACTTTTTCACACAGAGAGTGGTGAATCTCTGGAACTCTCTGCCACAGAGGGTAGTTGAGGCCAGTTCATTGGCTATATTTAAGAGGGAATTAGATGTGGCCCTTGTGGCTAAAGGGATCACGAGATATGGAGAGAAGGCAGGTACAGGATACTGAGTTGGATGATCAGCCATGATCATATTGAATGGCGGTGCAGGCTCGAAGGGCCGAATGGCCTACTCCTGCACCTATTTTCTATGTATCTATGTATCTATGTATCTATACTCGCTAGAATTTAGGAGATTGAGAGGGGATCTTATAGAAACGTACACAATTCTTATGGGGTTGGACAGGCTAGATGCAGGAAGATTGTTCCCGAGTTGGGGAAGTCCAGGACAAGGGGTCACAGCTTAAGGATAAGGGGAAATCCTTTAAGACCGAGATGAGAAAAAACCTTTTCACACAGAGATGGTGAATCTCTGGAACTCTCTGCCACAGAGGGTAGTTGAGGCCAGTTCATTGGCTATATTTAAGAGGGAGTTAGATGTGGCCCTTGTGGCTAAAGGGATCAGGGGGTATGGAGAGAAGGCAGTATGGGATACTGAGTTGGATGATCAGCAATGATCATATTGAATGGCGGTGCAGGCTCGAAGGGCCGAATGGCCTACTCCTGCACCTATTTTCTATGTATCTATGTATCTATCTGTCCCTCCTAACCCCATTCTCCTACCTTCTCGCCATAACATTGCAAGTCCTCCCAAGATACGACGGGGCTCTGTTCCTGAGAACTGCTGGTAACCCCATTAGTTAATGTTGGGAAATGCGACAGCCCTGTAGTGCTTTATTTCAAAAAAATCGCAGGCCAACTATTGGCAATATGCCGTTAAACCAGGACGTTTAACTCACCATTCGCTCTCTTTGCAAGATGTAATGATGTTGTAGTTTAGTTTAGACATGCAGCAAGGAAACAGGCCCTTCAACCCACCGAGTCCATGTCAGCCATCTATCACCTGTTCACACTAGTTACATGTTATCCCACTTTCTCAACTACTCCCTACACACTACTGATTGCAACGTTTAAGAAACAATTGGACAGGTACATGGATAGGACAGGTTTGGAGCGACATGTCAGAAGGTGGTGAATCTGTGGAATTCTTTGCCACAGAAAGCTGTGGAGAGAAAGTCAGTGGATATTTTTAAGTCAGAGATCTATAGATTATTGAATAGTGCAGGTGTCAAAGGTTATGGGATAAGGCAGGAGAATGGGGTTAGGAGGGAAAGATAGATCGGCCATGATTGAATGGCGCAGTAGACTTGATGGGCCGAATGGCCTAATTCTACTGCTATTCCTTATGACATGGACCAAACGCAGACAGGGGGGACTAGTGTAGATAGGACATGTTGGGCCGCTTTGGGCAAATTGGGCTAAGTGCCTGTTTCCACGCCATATGACTGATTATGACCCTGGGGGGCAATTTACAGAGGCCAATTAACCTCCAAACCCGCACGTCTTTGGGATGTGGGAGGAAACCAGAGCACCCGGAGCACAAGGAGGATGTGCAAACTCCACAAAGACAGCTCCCCAAGGTCTCTGGTGCTGTGAGGCAGCTGCGCTGCTGTGCCGCCTTACTAAGTTATAGTAGGCAAACTATTATCTATACCCAGTAATGTCTGTGGTGTCCATTGAGATGAGGACTAGTTTCTTTCATTCGTGCGACATGAAGATAGAACGGTTCTTGTGATTCCAACCTTGTACCAGAGGCACAAGTCGAGTTTTCTCACACATAAGGTGCCTACAGTAGTGTACAGCTGTAGAGTTGCTGCCTTGCAGCGCCAGGGAACCAGGTTCGATCCTGACCATGGATAGTGTCTGTACGGAGATTGTACATTCTCCCCGTGACCTGTATGGGTTTTCTTTGGAAGCTCCGGATTTCCCCCACACTCCAAAGACGTACAGGTTTGTAGGTATAATGTAAATTGTTAATTGATGTGTGTAGGGTAGGGTTAATGTCAAGAGAGTCAAGAGAGTTTATTGTCATGTGTCCCTGACAGGACAATGCAATTCTTGCTTTGCTTCAGCACAACAGAACATAGTAGGCATTGACTACAAAACAGATCAGTGTGTCCATATACCATTATATATGTAAATACACACATGAATAAATAAACTGATGAAGTGCAAATAACAGATAATGGCTATTAATGTTCAGAGTTTTGTCCGAGCCAAGTTTAATAGCCTGATGGCTGTGGGGAAGTAGCTATTCCTGAACCTGGTTGTTGCAGTCTTCAGGCTCCTGTACCTTCTACCTGAAGGTAGCAGGGAGATGAGTGTGTGCCAGGATAGTGTGGGTCCTTGATGATACTGCCAGCTTTTTTGAGGCAGCGACTGTGATAGATCCCCTCGATGGAAGGGAGGTCAGAGCCGATGATGACTGGGCAGTGTTTACTACTTTTTGTAGTCTTTTCCTCTCCAGGGTGCTCAAGTTGCCGAACCAAGCCACGATGCAACCGGTCAGCATGCTCTCTACTGTGCACCTGTAGAAGTTAGAGAGAGTCTCCTTGACAAACCGACTCTCCGTAATCTTCTCGGAAGTAGAGGCACTGATGTGCTTTCTTAATAATTGCATCAGTGTTCTCGGACAGGAAAGATCTTCAGAGATGTGCACACCCAGGAATTTGAAGCTCTTGACCCTTTCAACCATCAACCATTGATATAAACAGACTGTGGGTCCCAATCCTACTCCTTCCAAAGTCCACAAGCAGTTCCTTGGTTTTGCTGGTGTTGAGGGCCAGGTTATTGTGCTGGCACCATATGGACAGTCGCTCGATCTCTCTTCTATACTTTGACTCATCCCCATCAGTGATACATCCCACAATAGTGGTGGCGTCAGCGAACTTGATGATGGTGTTCGCACTATGACCGGCTACGCAGTCATGAGTATAGAGCGAGTACAGCAGGGGCTGCGCACGCAGCCTTGAGGTGCTCCCGTGCTGACTTATCGAGTCTGACACATTTCCACCAATACGAACAGACTGTGCTGGGATCGCTGGTTGTTGGTGCGGACTCGGTGGGCCGAAGGGCCTGTTTCCGCGCTGTATCTCTAAACTAAACTACGTACGGGCTCTGTATATGTTGGGTTTCATAACCCGGGATCTTTTTTGTAGAAATCCAGTTGTTTTGTAGTGAACGTTGCAATAATTTCCAAATTAGCAAATGTATTTTACTACTTGAATTGGAAATGACAGCTGCCATGGTGGGATTCAGATCGATGCTTGTCGTGTAACTTAACCACTTCTTGGAGTTTACGAGTGGGAGTTTCAGTTTTATAACAATGGTTCAATGGTGCTTTATTGTTGCATGTGTAAAGTGCAAAAGCACAGTGAAATTATTTTCTTACAAACAGTCCAGCAGAGTATCACCATGCCACGCCGGATTAGCAAGTCCTTTGAGCCAGCATGCAAGAGGTGCCATGTTTTGGCGCCATTTCCCAAACCCAGTCTGCGCTCAGTTTCAGTTTAGTATATTGTCACGTGTACCGAGGTACAGTGAAAAGCTTTTGTTGCATGCTATCCAGTCAACAGAAAGACAATACATGATTACAATCAAGCCATTTACAGTGTATAGATACATAAGGAAAAAAGGGTAAGGTAAAACCAGCAAATTCTGACAAGGATAGTCCGAGGGTCACCGATGAGGTAGATAGTAGTTCAGCACTGCTCTCTGGTCGTGGTAGGATGAGTCAGTTGCATGATAACAGCTGAATCATCAGCTGCTCCAGTTGTTATTATGAGTGGTGCCCGATTCAGGAAAGCCCCAGCTTCTGCAACCGACCAGTGACCTGCTTCCTCTCCTCGCCCGTCACCTCGAGGGAGAGGTAGCCAAGACCCCGGTTCCCTCTCCTAGCGACCTCTCTCTCCTCTCCCGTCATGTCTGTCGTCACAGCCGGCTCCATCCTCCCAGTCTCTGGTTTTCAGGGAATAAGCAGCAGCAGCAGCTAGGCGAACCCCCCCCCACCCCCCCCCCCTCAACCACCCGATATTGTATGACAATATCATGCAAACAGTTAAAACACAAAGAATTGTATTGGAACAGCAGCAGGGCAGGAGTTGCATTGTAAATTATGGCTGGTCTGTGTTCCAACTCTATCGACCTGTTTGATATCACAATGTTTAATGATTTTTTTTATTATCACTATTATTATTACCAAGGTACAATGAAATTCTGCATACAGATCAGCAAGACTATCACCTTACAAATGAACCATCCCCAGTTGTTAGAGAAACATAGAAACATAGAAAATAGTGCAGGAGGAGCATTCGGCCCTTGTAGCTAGCACCGCCATTCATTGTGAACATGGCTGATCGTCCCCAATCAATAACCCGTGCCTGCCTTCTCCCCATATCCCCCGATTCCACCAGCCCTAGAGCTTTATCTAACTCTCTCTTAAATCCATCCAGTGAAAAAGCTTTTTCTCACAGTCCAAAATGGCCTCCCCTTTATTGTAAGACTGTGGCTCCTGGTTCTGGACTCGCCCAACATTGGGAACATTTTTCCTGCATCTAGCCTGTCCAGTCCTTTTTTATAAGTTTCTATGTTCCCCCCTCATCCTTCTAAACTCCAGTGAATACAAGCCTAGTCTTTTCAATCTTTCCTCATACGACAGTCCCGCCATCCCAGGGATCAATCTCGCTGCACTGCCTCAATCACAAGGATGTCCTTCTTCAAATTAGGAGACCAAAACTGGACACAACACTCCAGATGTGGTCTTACCAGAGCCTTTTACAACTGCAGAAGAACCTCTCTACTCCTATACTGAAATCCTCTTGTTATGAAGGCCAACATTCCATTAGCTTTCTTCACTGCCTGCTGTACCTGCACACCAACTAGCAAGTGTACAGGAACATTCCTTTGAATCTAAATCCCTGCCCCCTGCACCTGTTCCGCAGCCACAGGTCCTGTATCTCCCTGTTCCTGCTCTCACCAGCATGAGGAACTGGAAGCAAACCGGAGATAACCACCCTGGAGGTCCTGCTTTTCAGCATTTTTCCGAGCTCTCTAAAGCATGCACTACAACTTCGGCAGTTAGCCTTCGCCCTTGAGGACTTTCTGCACTCTGTCCATGACATCCTGGATCCTGGCACCAGGGAGGCAGCACACCATCCTCGAATCCCATCTGTTGCACAGAAACCCCTGTCCGTACCTCTCATAATGGAGTCTCCAACTGATGTCGGCCTCTTTGGTTTTGGCTCAACAGCACTTTTTGCTTCGCAAGCCAGTTGGCCGCTCAGTGTGATAACGTCTTTTGTCCCTTCTAAGTGGGTGAACCTGTTCTCAATAGGTACACCCGGGGACCTTTTGCATTCCATGTTTCCATCGCCTTTCTCACCATCACTCACCTTCTCTTTTCCAGTACCTTAGGTGTAACAATCTTACTGTAGGACTCATCAAGGAATGACTCAGCTTCTCAGACGAACCTGAGGTCATCCACTTGCTTCTCCAGTTCCCCAACACGGCCCTTCAGCTGTACCTGGATACATTTGTAGCAGCCAGAGGCACCAGCGGTGTCCTTGACCTCCCACATACTGCAAGCATCACACTGAATCAGCTTGCTTGACATCTCCTTCTTTCGTTTGGTGTGGCGTCCTCCCTCAGCCTCCTCGCCAAAGACTCACACTTTACTCAGAAGGCCACTCCCCCACAGCCACTCCCCCACTGCCTAAGAGCAGCCTTGCTTATATTGACTGATAAATTGCCTAATTTACCAATTAACAAACCAAATTCCTCAGTTTAAACTGTTTTTCCCTTGTGACTTACTCACCTTCCCACGGGCTTCAGCCAATCAGTTCTTCTCCCTGCTTCTCTTTGTTGCCGCTTGTTCAAACTCCACGTAAGCTCTGTGCAATGTATAGAACAGCACACTAAGTCCACATGTATCAAGGTACAGTGACAAGCTTCTGTTGCGTGCTATCCAGTCAGCAGAAGACAATCCATGATTACAATCGAGCACGAGATGCCATTTTTGGTGCCGTTTTACCATCAAGCTGCAGCTGGCCACAAAGGCCCATTGCAGCCGCAGCCTCCATTCCAGTCGTCCCACGAACCATCGCCTTTCTCCATGCACAGTCCTCTTCTGAAGAAGGATCTGAAGAAGAGTCTCGACCCAAAACGTCACCCGTTCCTTCTCTCCAGAGATGCTGCCTGTCCCGCTGAGTTACTCCAGCATTTTGTGTAAGGTTTGAATGTCTGGTTCAATGGTGCTTCATGGTCACATCTGTAAATGCACAGTGAAATTATTTTCTTCCCCCCATGTGTTTCATGGAGCTGTTGTAATATATGCATACCAAAGTAGTTTGTAGACGACATAGAAGCTATCTGTGTGGTTAACAGTGAGAGGTAACAATTTACACCACAGGATTAATCAGTTTGGCAGAACAGCTTTAACTGAGTCCATAAGATCATAAGTAATAGCAGCAGAATTAGGCCATTCAGCCCATCAAGTCTACTCCGCCATTCAATCATGGCTGATCTATCTCTCCTAACTCCATTATCCTGCCTTCTCTCCATAACCTCTGACACCCACAATCCAAGCAGTGTACAGTATGAGGTATCTTCACCTCTTGTTCCCCTGGGGGTGCCTCCCGCAGCCGACCTTGAGGGCATGGAAGGTAAAACTCCCCGGTTATTCTCACCGGGCCCTTTTTCCAGTATCCGCCATCATCCTCCGTCCTCCTCTCTGATTCCCGGTCATCAGGGGCAAGCAGAGGCTGAGCTCAGCAGCTTCCCTTTTACTTTAATACCTTTTGCCCAGTAGATTCCAATCAATCTCTATAATCTCATTCATGCAGAAGAATAAATGTATTTCTCTGAAACAGATTTGTTAAATTGCTTCACAACAGGAGCCATTCCTATTTTCCTAATCTGGTATAAATATGATAGACCAACGTACTAAAATATGGTAGTATTATTTCAATAGGACTTACTGTACATCAAGCTACATTAAGTCTACACAGCAGGAGTGAAAGTAACTAAAATTTCTTGTTGAAACAATCATGGTTTGATTTAGCCCATTTGTATCAATTGTGGCAGCCACTTTTGTAGGAAGGGCTTTTTATAAAAATTGTCTACGGAAATTCCAGGCAACAATAACCTCCTGTATATAAGAGCAGAGGGCTGCATGAAATGCTCCATTTTCTGTTATTTGAATCGCTCTGTCAGTATTCTTTTACCTTTGAGGGATGGGATCAAGCCTAGCTCAGGGACAAGGTGGCTCAGTGGCGCAGGGGTAGAATTGCTGCCTTACAGCAGCAGAGACCCGGGTTTGATTCAGACTACGGGTGCTGTCAGCACAGAATTTGTAAGTTCTCCCCGTGACCGCGTGGGTGTTCTCCAGGTGCCTCCAGTTTCTTCCCACATTCCCAAGACGTGTGGGTTTTTGTAAGTTCATTGGTTTCTGTAAATTGTCCCAAGTGTGCATAGGGTAGAACGAGGGCACGGGTGATTTTGGTGGGCGTGGACCCAGTGGGCTGAAGGGCCTGTTTCCACGCTTTATGTCTAAACTAAACTAAGTAAAATAAATTCCTATACTGGCTTAGTTTTGTTTTGTTGTATAGGCAGTTTATAACACATAGGAATAGAATTGTGTGTTTGGTCTCTTCGTATACTTCCTGTACACCCATGACTACATGGTCCTGTACAACGGCAATTTGATTCTGAACTTTGCCAATGATGTCACCCTTGTCAATCTAATCTGGTCCCTGCACACTAATGCAGTGATAAAAAAAGTGCTTCAGCATATTTAACTTCTTGGGCACCTGAGAAGATTCTATAGGTCAAAAAGGATTCTATTGAACCTCTGCAGATGCACTCAAGAGAGTATATTGGCAGGATGAATTGAGTCATAGAGTGATACAGCGTGGAAACAGGCCCTTCATCCCAACTTGCCCACTCCAGCCAACATGCCCCAGCTACACTAGTCCAACCTGGCCACGTTTTGTCCATATCCCTCCAAACCTCTCCTATCCATGTACCCATCTAATTATTTCCTAAACGTTGGGATCGTCCCAATCGCAACTAGCTCCTCTGGCAGCTTGTTCCATACATCCACCACCCTCTGTGCGAAAAAGTTATCCCTCAGATTCTTATTAAATCTTTTCCCCTTCATCTTAAACCTATGTCATCTGGTCCTCAATTCACCTACTCTGGGCAAGAGACTTTGTGCATCTACCTGATCTATTCCTCTCATGAGCTTATACACCTCGATAGGATCACCCTTCATCCTCCTGCGCTCCAAGGAATAGAGTCCCAGCCTACTCAAACCCTCCCTCTACCTCACACCTTCCAGACCTGGCAACTTCCTTGTAAATCTTCTCTGTACCCTTTCCAGTTCGACAACATCTTTCCTATAACATGGTGCCCAGAACTGAACACAATACTCTAAATGTGGCCCCATCTACGTCTTATACAACTGCAACATGACCTCCCAACTTCTATACTCAATACTCTGACTGATGAATCTCAGATTGGAATGGCAACTATTGTGCTCTTGACCACTTGAATCTGCAGAGAGTGGTGAGCACAATGCAGTCCATCACGGGATAGTCACTTCCTTCCATCTGTTCCATCTGCATGGTGTCTTGCATCAAGAAGCTTCGTCAAGGATCCCTGCCACCCCTGCCATTTCCTTCTCTTCCTTCTGTCTTCTGGGAGAAGTGACAATAGCTTGAAAGCTTGGTCATCCGGTCTTAAGAACAGCTTCTTCCTGTTGTTATTAGGCTCCTGAACTAATCACCTCTTTCACTCCCACTTATCAGAAGAACTGCCAAATACAGCTAACTCTACCTCATTCAGTTATTCTGGTTAATTTAGTTTAGAGATACAGCACGGAAACAGGCCCTTCAGCCCACCGAGTCCACACCGACCATCGATCCCCGACATTAACACTACCCTACACACACTGGGGACAATTTACATTGATACCAAGCCAATTAACCTGCAAACCTGTAGGTCTTTGGAGTGTGGTAGGAAACCGAAGATCTCGGGGAGAACACACGCAGGTCACGGGGAGAGCGTACCGACTCCGTACAGAATCGAACCCGGGTCTCTGGCGCTGTAAGGCCAGAGATGCCGCATGACCCGCTGAGGTACTCCAGCACTTTGTGTCCAACGTAGATTAGAGCTGGTGGAGTCGGACAACAGAGGCAAATGTTTTGTTTTGAGGAGATGATATTGGATTTGAAGGAGCGGAGAGCAATGTCTTAATAAAGAGAACTCTTAGCAATATCTTATGTGCTGGCCAGAAGCTGAAGCTATGTCGTCATTAGCTTAATAGAAATAGGGTCAAGGGAACAGGAAGTGGGTCTCTTGGATTAGATGCATTCAGATAAAACATGAATGGGCATAGAAGAGAGACATACAAGGCATTGTAGCCCGGTGATTATATAACTGGGCAAGTAATTAAAAGTTGGTCTCGACCCGAAACGCCACGCATTCCTCTCCAGAGATGCTGCCTGTCCCGCTGAGTTACTCCAGCTTTTTTTGTCAATCTAATGACTGGAAATGTTGAGTTCAAAGCAGGAATGGATGACCACACAGATTAAATTTAACATTAATTGGTTTCAGAAGGAAATAAGGTCATAAGGCCCATCAAGTCTACTCCGCCATTCAATCATGGCTGATCTATCTCTTTCTCCTAACCTGTGCTAATCAAGAATCTATCTATCTCTGCCTGAAAAATATCCACCGACTTGGCCTCCACAGCCTTCTGTGGCAAAGAATTCCACAGATTCACCACCCTCTGACTAAAGAAATGTCTCCTCATCCCCTTCCTAAAAGAACGTCCTTTAATTAGAGGCTATGACCTCTAGTCTTAGACTCTCCCACTAGTGAAAACATCTTCTCCGCATCCATTCTATCCAAGCCTTTCACTATTCTGTGTGTTTCAAGGAGGCCCCCCCCTCATTCTTCTAAACTCCAGCGAGTACAGACCCAGTGCGGACATCATTGGTTAGCCCACTCATTCCTGGGATCATACTTGTAAACCTCCTCTGGACCCTCTCCAGAGCCAGCATGCCCTTCCTCAGATATGGTGCTCATAATTGCTATTGAATCTACTGTCAATAACTGTTCCAGTCTGTGTGAAAGTCCAGAACCACAGCACTGTGGTTGGCTTTAACTAACTTCTGACCTGAACTAACAAGCAACACTTTGAAGCAAATTGCTCTCACTTGTACCACAAATTTCTGATGTAAATTGGAATCGCCAATGAACGCTTGTCTTGCTATCAATGTCCACACAATGTGAAGAAATACGAGGGCTGGGACGGGCGGGATCTTTAAAGGCAATTTTGCACAGTGGGATAGAGTAAAGGGCACGAAAAAGAGGGAGGCACAGTGGCGCAGCGGTAGAATTGCTGCCTTACAGCGCCAGGGACCCAGGTTCGATCCTGACTGCGGGTGCTGTCTGTATGGAATTTGTACGTTCTCTCTGTGACTATGTGGGTTTTCTCCAGGAGCTCCGGTTTCCGCCCACACTCCAAAGATGTAGGTTTGAAGGCTAATTGGCTTGGTAAAATTGTTAATTGTCCGTGGTGTGTGTGTAGGATAGTGTTAGTGAGCAGGGATCGCTGGTTGGCATGGACTCGGTGGGCTGAGGGGATAAACTAAACTAAACTAAAATACTGGAGTAACTCAGGTGTCATTTTGGGTCATAACCCTTCTTCAGACTGAAGAGGGATCCCGACTCGAAACATCACCTACTCCTTTTCTCCAGAGATGCTGCCTGACCTGCTGAGTTACTCCAGCACTTGGTGTCTTACCTCATACTGTACACCGCTGGATTGTGGGTGTCAGAGGTTATGGGGAGAAGGCAGGAGAATGGGGTTAGGAGGGAGAGATAGATCAGCAATGATTGAATGGCGGAGTAGACTTGATGGGCTGAATGGCCTAATTCTGCTGCTATTACTTATGATCTTATGGATTCAGTTAACGCTGTTCTGCCAAACTGATTAATCGTGTGATGTAAATTGTTCCTTCTCACTGTTAACCACACAGATAACTTCGTTGTCGTCTACAAACTTCTTTGGTATGCATATATTACAACACATGGGGGAAAAAAAGAATTTCACTGTGTGTTTGCAGCGGTGACAATATAGCACCATTGACCATAACGCACCATTGGACCAGACATTCTGTCACAGAAACAACCATCAAACCTTACACAGAATGCTGGAGTAACTCAGCGGGACAGGCAGCATCTCTGGAGAGAAGGAACGGGTGACATTTCGGGTATCAACCCTTCTTCAGATTTAGCATTCAGGTTCTCGACCCAAAACATCACCCATTCCTTCTCTCCAGAGATGCTGCCTGTCCCGCTGAGTTACTCCAGCATTTTGTGTCTATCTTCGGTTAAACCTGCATCTGCAGTTCATTCCTACATTAAACCTTACACTCCGCTTCCGACTATCGTCAGGTATGTATCCAATTTCCCTTTCTTCCTTGCATCACATGGGCTTTTATTTTTCGTCAAAGTAACATTAGCAAATTTGCACATGACACAAAGCTGGGTGGCAGTGTGAACTGTGAGGAGGATGCTATGAGAATGCAGGGTGACTTGGACAGGTTGGGGGAGTGGGCAGATGCATGGCAGATGAAGTTTAATGCGGATAAATGTGAGGTCATCCACTTTGGTAGCAAAATCAGGAAAGCAGATTACTATATAAATAGCGTCAAGTTGGGAATAGGGGAAGTACAACGGGATCTGGGGGTCCTTGTACATCAGTCTATGAAAGTAAGCATGCAGGTACAGCAGGCAGTGAAGAAAGCGAATGGCATGTTGGCCTTTATAACAAGAGGAATCGAATATAGGAGCAAAGAGGTCCTTCTGCAGTAGTACAGAGCCCTAGTGAGACCACACCTGGAGTATTGTGTGCAGTTTTGGTCCCCTAATTTGAGGAAGGACATTCTTGCTATTGAGGGAGTGCAGCGTAGGTTTACGAGGTTAATTTCCGGGATGGCTGGACTGTCATATGCTGAGAGAATGGAGCAGCTGGGCTTGTACACTCTGGAGTTTAGAAGGATGAGAGGATATCTCATTGAAACTTATAAGATTGTTAAGGGCTTGGACAGGCTAGAGGCAGGAAACATGTTCCCGATGTTGGGGGAGTCCAGAACAAGGGGCCACAGTTTAAGAATAAGGGGTAAGCCATTTAGAATGGAGATGAGGAAACACTTTTTCTCACAGAGAGTGGTGAGTCTGTGGAATTTTCTGCCTCTGAGGGCGGTGGAGGCGGGTTCTCTGGATGCATTCAAGAGAGAGCTAGATAGGGCTCTTAAAAATAGAGTCAGGGGATATGGGGAGAAGGCAGGAACGGGGTACTGATTGGGGATGATCAGCCATGATCACATTGAATGGCGGTGCTGGCTCGAAGGGCCAAATGGCCTACTCCTGCACCTATTGTCTATTGTCTATTGTCTATTGTCTATTCATCTTTCAATTCGTCTATCATGTGGAATATGTTGTAAAGCTTTGCTGGAATCCATATATTGCCCTGAGCAGGACTCAGCAGGACTCAAAGAACTCAATTACGTTGGTCAGACTTCCCCAAACAAACCCATGCTGACTATCCCTGATTAATGTATGCTTTTCTAAATGAACGTTTACATAGATTTTTAGTATTGATTCCAATAATTTACCCATTAAAAATAACCAGCTAGTAATTATTAAATTTAAGACTCCGTGGGTCAAGCAGCATCTCTGGGGAAAAGGAATAGGAGACATTTCGGGTTCTGAGTCTTCTTCAGACATGTCACCTCTCCAGAGATGCTGCCAGACCTGTTGAGTTACTCCAGCTTTTTGTGGCTATCTTCGGTGTAAACCAGCATCTGCAGCTCCTTCCCTACACATTATTAAATCTTTCTTTTTTTAAAACAATGAGACAACAAAACCAGTCCTTCAATTCTCCTTTAGCTGCCAAGATCAATCTCAGAAACTATGATTACAATGTCCACAATTTCCTTCCTCGCTTCTTGTGGTATATCATTTAGCCTGACAATCTATCTACCTTCAAAGAGATGAACCCCTTAATACTCCTTCTGTTCCAATACTTATCCCCTGCATATTTCAAATACCCTCCTCAACTACAGTCATTATCAACCCCCACCTCATTTGAAATTACAGCTGTAAAATATTTCACTAGAACATTACCCACACCCTTCAGCCCAACAGATAGATTACGTTTGTGGTCCTTCATGGGCATTATTCTTTCCTTGGTTATCGTCCCTCTTTAAAAAATATTTTGATTGTTTTATCATGTTCTCTTTTGGGTTTCTCTAAAGTTCATAAATTCTTAGGAGCTTTGGCTCACACAGCCTTCTGTGGCAATGAATTCCACAGATTCACCACCCTCTGACTAATGAAATGCCTTGTCATCTTTCTAAAAGTCCTTTTATTCGGAGGCTCTGGCCTCTGGTCCTAGACTCTCCCATTAGTGGAAACATCCTCTCCATATCCACACTATCCAGGCCTTTCATTATTCAGTAGGTTTCAATGAGGTCCCCCCTCAACCTTCTAAACACCAGGGAGTACAAGCTCAGTGCTGTCCAACGCTTTTCATATGTTAACCCAATCGTTCCCGGGGAGTGTATAGTTTTCAAACTCTTCGATCTTCAGCCAATACAAGCCACTGTATGTTGCCCTGCCTTCTATTTTACTTTGTCTTCCAGAAAGCTTAGATATGACATTTCCTCCCTTCTTTGTGGGAACATTATTACCATGAACCCCTGGACTGCCTCGCATTACCCTGAAGCTGATTTATCTTCAATTAGACATTTCTGATTAACTTTTGCAAAATCAATTCTCAGCCTAGTAAAACTTGCCATATTCCAGCTCAGAACCTTTGGGACGGCACAGTGGCACAGCGGTAGATTTGTTGCCTTACAGCACCAGAGACCTGGGTTCGATCGTGACTACGGGTGCTTGTCTGTACAGAGTTTGTACGATCTCCCCGCGACTTTGTAGGTTTTCCCTGGGTGCTCCAGTTTCCTCCCACACTCCAAAGACGTACAGGTTTGTCGGTTAATTGGCTGCAGTAAAATTGTAAATTAGGATATTGCTAAAACCTCAGTTAAATCGACGTGAATTGTTATCCACCCCCACAGTGCTCTCCCACTGACACTTCTTCTACTTGCCTGGTTTCATTAGTTAAAACTAAATCCAGAAAATAAATTGCACACCGCTACCTCTTGCTAAAAATTTGCTAAATTGAAGCTGTCCTAAATGCAGTAAATGAATTCTGCATGCACTGTAACTGTCACCCTGATTATCACAGTGGCACGGTGGCGCAGCGGTAACGTTGCTGCCTTACAGCGCCGGAGACGCGAGTTTGATACTGACTACGGGTGCTGTCGGTACAGAGTTTGGTCGTTCTCCCCTGACCTGTGTGGGTTTTCTCTGAGTTCTTCAGTTCGTGAGGAAGGACATTCTTGCTATTGAGGGAGTGAAGCGCAAGTTCACGAGGTTAATTCCCGGGAACGCTGGACTGTGATATGTTGAAAGAATGGAGCGACTGGGCTTGTATACACTGGAATTTAGAAGGATGAGAGGGGATCTTATTGAAACATACAATATTAGTAAGGGATCGGACACGCTAGAGGCAGGAAACATATTCCTGACGTTGGGGGAGTGCAGAACCAGGGGCCACAGTTTAAGAATAAGGGCAAAGTATAGAAGGAAATGGGACGTGTGGGACGGAGCTGAGGAAATACTTTTTCACCCAGAGTTGTGAATCTGTGGAATTCTCTGGATGCTTTCAAGACAGAATTAGACAGAGCTCTTAAAGAGTCAAGGGATCTGGGGAGAAGGCAGGAATGGGGTACTGAATGTGGATGATCTGCCATGATCACAGTGAATGGCGGTGCTGGCTCGAATGGCCGAATGGCCTACTTCTGCACCTATTGTCTATTGTCTCCTCCCACACTCCAAAGAGGTTTGTAGGTTAATTTGCTTGGTGTATGTGTAAATTGTCCCTCGTGTGTGGGCCGAAGGGCCTGTTTCTACGCTGTATCGCTAAACTAAACTATCGCAGAATCATAGAATTCCACAGCACAGCAACAGGTCCTTCAGCCCATGATATCCATGCTGACCTTTTTGCTCAACTACCCTCATCCCACGCGTCCCATTTACTTCTATACTTTGCCAATTTAAGTGCCTGCCTACATTTCTCTTAAATGTAGTGATTGTCTCTGGCTCTACCTCCTCTAGCAGCAACCACTCTTAACATAACCCCTCAATTCCCTATTAACACAATTTCCTCTTACCTTAACCCCATGTCTTCTTGGTTTTCATTCATAGAGAAAATGATTCTGACCTTTATCCCCATTTATCTATGCCTCTTCGGGAGTTACGGAATAAGGGCAGCAGCCAGTTAATTCAAAAGGCACCCAGTCTTCAAAGATAACTTTCCATTTAACCTCGCCACAGTAATCAAACAGACACATTGTCCATATGAATGCAGCTGCCAGTTCACAGTAGGAGCTTATGGGCCTATCCCACTTAGACTATTCGTTAGGCGACTACAGGCGACTGGGCTAACGCCACAACGTCCTTGTACACCGGTCACTGAAAGTTGGCTTACAGGTACAGCAGGCAGTGAAGAAAGCTAATGGAATGTTGGCCTTCATAACAAGAGGATTTCAGTATAGGAGTAAAGAGGTTCTTCTGCAGTTGTATAGGGCTCTGGTGAGACCACATCTGGAGTATTGTATACAGTTTTGGTCTCCTAATTTGAG
The DNA here is from genome assembly GCA_038087875.1 of Malacoraja senta. Lineage (NCBI taxonomy): Eukaryota > Metazoa > Chordata > Chondrichthyes > Rajiformes > Rajidae > Malacoraja > Malacoraja senta. The sequence goes on along the minus strand of CM075977.1, from coordinate 385,720,380 downwards.
GAAGGGCATTCTTGAGATTGAGGCAGTGCAGCGTAGGTTCACGAGGTTGATCCCTGGGATGGCGGGACTGTCATATGAGGAAAGATTGAAAAGGCTAGAGTTGTTTTCACTAGAGTTTAGAAGGATGAGGGGGAATCTTATAGAAACTTATAAAATTATAAAAGGACTGGACAAGCTAGATGCAAGAAAAATGTTCCCAATGTTGGGCGAGTCCAGAACCAGGGGCCACAGTCTTAGAATAAAGGGGGGGTCATTTAAGACTGAGGTGAGAAAAAACCTTTTCACCCAGAGAGTTGTGAATTCATGGAATTCACTCCACTAGCCCCTAGAGTTAGATAGAGCTCTAGGGGCTAGTGGAATCAAGGGATATGGGGTGAAGGCAGGCACGGGTTATTGATAGGGGATCATCAGCCATGATCACAATGAATGGCGGTGCTGGCTCGAAGGGCTGAATGGCCTCCTCCTGCACCTAGTTTCTATGTTTCTATGGTCGCCGGGGTGTTGCCTGTATGGTCGTGAGTAGTCTCCTCAGTCGCCCAAAGGGTCGTAGCGTCTTTCTGGTCGTCGCTGCATTTTCAACCTGCTGAAAATGTTTTGGACACAGTCGGCGACAGTGGGTTTGATGCCAATGAGCATAGCATGACTTCTCCTGACGTGGGTGCTGTCGTAGTTGTCGCTAGGTTAACATAGGTTGTCGCCAGGTGACGTAGGTTGTCGCCGGTGCTGACTTCGTTTTTTTTTGTTGTTAAAGTATGATTCTATTTCAAATTTTATGTCGAAGGGGGGTCCAATCGCTGGTTTTTCGGCGACCTGCTACGACTATGACAGTCGCCGGCAGTCGCCTAAAAATAGCCTGAGTGTGACAGGCCCTTAAGTAAAGGAATTTGTTTTGGAAACTGACAAGGCAAATCTCATGGGCAACTGACACGTAATATGTGTTAGAAAAAAATGTAATGTGAAAATGATGTTTTAAGGCCATTAAAACTAGCCAATGGATGTGGAATTTTCGGATATTCTGCCATTGTATCCACACAACTGAATACAATAAATAAATACTCATGTGTAGGAAGGAACTGCAGATGCTAATTTACACTGAAGATAGACACAAAATGCTGGAGTAACTCTGCGCGTCAAGCAGCATCTCCGAACAAAAGGACTAGGTGATGTTTCAGATCGAGACCCTTCTTCAGACTCCAGACATGAATAATGTTTCTGATGTTGGGGGAGTCCAGAACCAGAGGTCACAGTTTAAGAATAAGAACATTTAGGACTGAGATGGAGAAAATATTTTTCTCCCAGTGAGTTGTGAATCTGTGGAATTCTCTACAACAGAAGACAGTGAAGGCCAATTCACTGGATGTTTTCAAGAGAGAGTTAGATATAGCTCTTCGGGATATATCTAATCGAGGGATATGGGGAGAAAGCAGGAACAGGGTACTGATTTTGGATGATCAGCCATGATCATATTGAATGGCGGTGCTGGATCGAAGGGCCGAATGGCCCACTCCTGCACCTATGTCGTATATTTCTATGTTTTTAATTATTCATGTTAATCAACATTCATTCAACTTGTTCATTTATGATCTATGGAAAAACCAGTCCTTCGTTTCAAAGGAGTTTTCTTAGTTATGGCTTAATAACGGCAAAAAAATTAATACTGAAATTTTGGAAAAATGCTCCTACGCCAACAATAAAAATGTGGACTTCTAATATGTCGGAATTGTTACATCTAGAAGATATGAGATTCCTCCTAGCAGATAAACAAGACCAATTCCAAAAGATTTGGTCTCCATATATCGACTTATTACAAACATAGGGTGCAACAAAATGTTGATAATAAATGGTTTTAGGACCTGGCGAGGGGTGAGTAAAGATAAGAAGTAGGTACATCCCTTTCATATTGTCCTATCATATTTTCTTTTTCTCTTTTTTTCTTTTCTTCTTTAACTACTTCTTGTGGTTTAGGTTCACATGTGTGTTCATGGGCCACTTTTTCATTCACTCACTGACTGTCCTTGCTAGTTCTTTCTATTCTTCTTTTCTATTAAAGTTGAAAAATAGAAGTGGTACAAGAACTGTATAAATTTACGTTATTGCAGATTACTGTAATGTAAAATACTTCTAAAAAATAAAATTTTAAAAAAATTTAAATTTTTTTTTTTTAAATCAGTTTTCAAAAACAGAAGCTGCAGACTATTTGTATAGTCTGTCACCCGTACTAATCTGTCAGTTCCCTTCACTTCAGGAAAACAAATCAGGCCTATCCATGTGTAGGAAGGAGCTGCAGATGCTGGTTTATACTGACGATAAACACAAAGTGTTGGAGTAACTAAACGGTCAGGCAGCAGGTCTGGAGAAAATGGATAGGTCAGAAATTCGGGTCAGAACCTTTTTTCGGACTATCTGAAGATGGGTTCCGACCCGCACTGTCACACATACTTTATCGCCAAGCCTATCCATGGGCAGTGGGCAGGTGCTATAGACGTGCATGGGAAGGTAAACGTTCCCGCCCCCACGAGTCTCGGGCAGATGGGGCTCGTCAGCCTGGGAAGGCAGTCCATCTAGGAGAGGGAAAACTCTGATTTAAAACCTCCTCTGCCTTGTGGCCATATCCAGTCATGGAAAAAGCTCCAGGAGTAAACCTCAAGAAAATCCTGAGTCGGAGCCCCTAAGGCAGTTCGTCGTTGTCTACAACCTCGCTCTGGCAGCTCCTGCGATGGCGCTGGTGCCAAACTGTAATGGCCCTGCTGTTCCTTTGGATCGATCAGCGACGTGGAGAGGGGGGACGTGCTGCATGGGCAACAGCCTGTCCTCCATATGACATCACCCAGGTTTGCATCCGACCAGGATGCATCACCCATGGTCAGTCATGATCGAGGGGGGCCTATCCATATTCTCCTCATAACTAAAGTCCTCCAGGAAATATGTTGGTCATAAATTCATAAAGTCTAGGAGCAGAATTAGGCCATTCAGCCCATCATGTCTAGATCCGCCATTCAATCATGGCTGATCTATCTCTCCCTCCTAACCCCATTCTCCTGCCTTCTCCCCATAACCCCTGACACCCGTACTAATCAAAAATCTTCCAAGACCTTAGAGCCCTCCAAGCATGTATTCAATTCTCTTACGGGACTTAAAATCAAATCTCCTTCCATCATTCTTTCAGGCCATGTATTCCAGCGCAGAGGTAGAGCTTTGACAATAATAGGTGTAAAATCCCATAACACTGGAGAAGAGTAAAGTCTGAGGATGCTATATTGTTCGCATCACACTTGGAAAATGTTGACTGACTTTATTTTACACTTTAGACTTTAGAGATACTGCGCTGAAACAGGCCCATCAGCCCACCAAGTCCACGCCGACCAGTGATCACCCCGTACATTAACGCTATCCTATACACCAGGGACAAATTTTACAACTTACCGTAGCCAATTATCCTACAGACCAATACGTCTTTGGAGTATGGGAGGAAACCTGAGCACCCAGAGAAAACCCAAGTGGTCACAGGGAGAACATACAAACTCCGTTCACACTGCACCCGTAATCAGGATCAAACCCGGGTCTCTGATGCTATGAGGCAGCAACTCTATCGCTGTGCCACCGTGCCAACTGGATTACGGTGAATATTGGAAAATACTTTTGTTAATTTTTACTGAAATGTTTATCTATGTAGAACAATAGGGCTTTGATTCTCCCTCCCTGGTGTGCACTTTTCCTAATACTTCTACATTCTACTCTATGTACTTTTGTAGCTTCTCCCTCTTCGTCCCTCCCCCACCCGTCGTTGTACTAGGTTCAAAGTCATCTTGCTGAGTCTCATTGTCTGTAACTCATTTTCACCTAGCCCACAGCTAACAATGGCCTGTTTATGCATATCTTTCATTCATTTGTTCTATATCTCTCCATCTCACCGTTGATATCTCGTGTTTCCCTTTCCCCCGACTCTCTGTCTGAAGAAGGGTCTTGACCTAAAACATCACCTATTCCATTTCTCCAGAGATGCTGTCTGACTCGCTGAGTTACTCTTGCGTTTTATGTCTATCTTCTGCTGGGATGTTTCACCGTGTTCAAGGCACTATATAAATGATTTTGTTATTGTTGACATTTGATACCATCTATGCTAAATCATGGTGAGAAATATCACCAAGCACTATATTTACTACAAGATCTCTACAAGCAATAAATAACTTCAGAAATTGCAATGGCAAGTCCTGGACACATACTTTGCTGTATATATTGAATCTGTGGGCAACTGTAAAAATATATTTGCACGTGTCTTTCATACAGAACTAGTTTATTAAAATTGTTTTTTTCTTGCTTGCTGTTGCAGTTAATGGGACCATGTAAGGATTGAACAACGAACATAAAATAGTACAGCACAGGAACAAGCCCTTCGGCCCACAATGTCCATGGTGATCAGGATGTCATCTTCTCTGCTTGTACACGATCCACATCCCTCCAGTCCCTGCATATCCACGTGCCTATCTAAAAGCCTCTTAAATGTCACGATCATATTTGCCTCCATTACCACCCCTGGCACAATATTTCAGGCATCCACCACTCTCTTTGTAAAATAACTTGTCCCTCAGATCTCGATTATACTTTGTCTGCCTCACCTTAAAACGATGTACTTATGTCTTGAATATTTCCATCCTGGGAAAAAAATGTTCTTCCCTATCAATGCCTCTCATAATAATATATACTTCCAACAGGTCTCCCCTCAAACTTTGGCATTGCAGAGAAACGCGGTGCTGGCTCGAAGGGCCGAATGGCCTCCTCCTGCACTTATTTTCTATGTTTCATTTCCTATGAAATAATCTCTCAATAGCTAATACCCTCTAATCTTCCACTTCCTCTCCAAAACCTCCACGTCCTTCCTGTAATGGGGCAACAAGAACTGTACACCATACTCCAAATGCAGCCGAACCAAAATCCTATAAACCTGCATTGTAACTTTCTGGCTCATATACTCAGTGTTCCAACCCTTGAAGCCAAGCATACCATGGCAGAGAATATACCAAGACTCGAGCCCAGGGGCCCTGGTGGAAGGTGGCTCAGCGGTAGAGTTGCTGTCTTACAGCGCTTGCAGTGCCAGAGACTCGGGATCGATCCTGACTAGGGGTGCTGTCTGTACGGAGTTTGTACATTCTCCCCGTGACCGGGTAGGTAATTGGCTTGGTATAATTGTAAATTGTCCCCAGTGTGTGTCGGGTAGTTAATATGCGGGGATCACTGGTCGATGCGGACTCGAAGGGGCTAAGGGCCTGTTTCTGCGCTTCATCTCCAAACTAAACATTAGATTAGATTAGATTAATTTATTGTCATATACACTAAGGTGCAATGCAATTTCTTTTCCACACAAAGCGCATGAAGTAAACTGTATACGGTACATACAGTGACTTTAGACTGTAGACTTTAGACTTTAGAGATACAGAGCGCAGAAACAGGCCCTTTGGCCCCCTGAGTCCACGTTGACCAGTTATATTCCACAATAGGACACTAGCACTATCCAACACACTGTGGACAATTTACAATTTACAGAAGCCAATTAACCCACAAACCGGAACATCTTTGGAGTGTGGGAAGAAACCAAAGCACCCGGAGGAAACCCACGTGGTCACTGGGAGAACGTACTAACACCATATATACTGCACCTGCAGTCAGGATCAAACAGGGGTCTCTGGTGCTGAAAGGCAGCAACTCGACCGTGTCACCCACGTGATGATAAATATAACAGGATGCAAAACGGAAGAATGGCAGAGCAGTTTAAAGCTCCGAAGCAGAAGCATCAGTTTAAAGCATCAAGGTCGCCAATTATTGAAAAGCAATTATTGAAAAGCAAGCTGAATGACTGTGTAGGAAAGAACTGCAGATGCTGATTTACACAGAAGATAGACACAAAATATTGGAGTAACTCAGAATGAATGAATGAATGAATGATACTTTATTGTCACATGTACCCAGGTGAAAAGGTTTATTTTGCAAACAACCTAGGCACATGTTGCCTAACATAAGTGTCGCCACATGTTGGTGCTGACAAAGTTACAAAAGTACCGAACAGTCCTATCTACTGCCTGCCACCGCACGTGGCAGTGCCCCCCTCTACTTCCCCCCCACCCTCTGCCAGTCCCCCCTTTGTTTTCGGCGCCCCCCCCCATTGACTCCGGTAACTCGGGGATGATTCAGTGATGGGTGAGTCAGGCCTGCTTGCCGGAAGTGTCCCACTGCTTGCATCTCTGGAGAAATGGAATAGGTGGCATTTCAGATCGGAACCCTTCTTCAGCCTGAAAGATAGAGGTGACGGTGGGGGTGGGGGTGGGGGTGGGGGGGGGGGGGGGGGCATAGCATCTCCTAACAAAATAACTAAAGAAACATCCCCAAACTAAATAACTAAAGAAACATCCCCTAACAAAATAACTGTGGTCATTTGCCGATTTCGGAAATTATTAATGGTTGACCTCTACTGCTCTATCAGCTGATTGGAATATCTAATTGGTCTAAATTTAAAACGTATTTAAGCATAATTCAAACCAATTACTTATAAACTTAGTATTCAGTGTGATTGTCTAATTATTACATCATTTATCATGCAGTAATACTCATTTCATACACAGCTTAATTCCTTCCAACTGCTTAGAGGTCAACAGAAAATGAAAATTAATTAAGCTTAAGTTGCTGGAAATTTGAAATATAAACAGAAGGTGCTGGAAACTCAGTAGGTCAGGCAGGTTTTGTGAACATAGAAACATAGACACATAGACACATAGAAAATAGGTGCAAGAGTAGGCCATTCGTCCCTTTGAACCAACACCACCATTCAATATGATCATGCCTGATCATCCACAATCAGTACCCTGTTCCGGCTTTTTCCCCATATCCCTTGATTCCCTTTGCCCTAACAGCTAAATCTAACTCTCTCTTGAAAATATCCAGTAAACTTGCCTCCATTGCCTTATGTGGCAGAGAATTCCACAGATTCACAATCCTCTGGGTGAAAGAGTTTTTCCTAAACGGAGAAACATAGTTGAGGTTTGACGTCGAAGATCTTTTTTTGGCCAGAACTCACGTTAGTGAACAGGTTGTGCAAAGTATTGACGCATTCTAATTTAAATTGTTATTGACGCATATGTTTAAACCCATCAAGTTTAAGATACTTTTGGATAGGCACATGGATTAGTGCAAATGGTCTTTTATGTCTGAATGTTTCCACATATACACACCTATCACAGGCACTGTAGCCTCCCTCTCGCTTTACTTTGCTCTCCTCTCCTCTTATCTGATACCTTTTTGTCTCATTTTCATCTCTAGCCTTTGTCACTTACTCCACCCATCTGCCAATCACACCGCCTCACCTGAATCCATCCACCTCTCTTTTCCAGCTTTCTTCTCCCCCTCACTACAGTCAGTCTGAAGAAGGGTTCCGACCCAGAACGTCGCCTATCCATCCCCTCCAAAGATGCTGCCTGATCTGCCGAGTTCCTCCAGCACTTTATGTTTTGCTCAAGATTCCAGCGTCTGCAGTTCCTTGTATATCCTCCTGTAGTTCATCTTCACAGCAGTGTCTAGCCTCAGGAGGGGAGTACCACAGGTGATTAATGATGTAGGTCTGTTCACTACCAGTGACCAACAAGCAATCTCTGGTCCAGGTGATGACAACTCCTTTTCAAACAGGACATGTCTTTCCTTGCACCAAATGTCCATTCTGTGATGTGCCTGTCCAGTGGCAAGCTGAATCCTCCCGATGCAGAGGGCATAATATTCAACACGAGAGCCGAGAGTGAAAGTCATCAGGATCTGTTGGCCTCAGAGCCAAGCGTACATTGCACCGAGGGTGGAGCTCAGTTAATAAGCTATCCAGGTTCAAATTGTAGGGTTCTGGTACTGAGCCCAGATGGAAGACCCTGGGGACTCCACTAACTACCGCACCAGTAGTCAGGATCGAACCCGGGCCTCTTATGCTGTAAGGCAGCAACTCTACCGCTGCAACACTCTGCCGCCCCTCCCCGTTGTCACTCATGTGATCAATTTCCTTCTTGTTACTTTTGCAATTCTTGGCTAAATGCAGGCCAGATCAAGATTAGAAGGCATGGAAGGCTACAGCTCTAATGCGGGCAAATGGGATTAGCGGATGAAAGGTAGATTGGGTAGCATGGACGTTATGGGCTGAAGGGCCTGCTTCTGTGCTGTATGATGCTGAGGCTCAGCTAAAAGGGAGGGCATCTAACTCTGCTTGTTTTGTTTCAGTAGTTTATGAAACCAGTCACAGCATTGGTGCTTAAATATCATGCAATCTTCCAGGGTTTATCTTTATTATGGGGTAGCAAGGGAATTGTCTCATTCTCGATGTTTGTGTTGGGAACATAGAAACCATGAGTTCTATGGAGTGGAAGTTTTCATTTATAAGCGCCCCGACTATGGTCATTTAATGCCGTGTAAAGGGCCTGTCCCACTTGGCGATTTTTTCGGCGACTGCCGGCGTCATATCAGGGTCGCCAAAAGATTTTGAACATTTCAAAATCCAGCGGCAACAAAAAAAATGTTGCGACACTTGAAAAAACACCGCGCATCATATGTCATCACGACGCATCACGCCGTGAATTTTTCGGTGACCTGATACGTCAGTCAATCATGCCGGCAGTCGCTGAAAAAATCGCCATGTGGGACAGGCCCTTAACAGAACATCGCATAATTAGAAACCATAAAATTAATTAATCCCTGGATAGACCATCAATTAGTGCTTTAAATGAGAAACTGGTGAAGATCCAACACATAAAGTGCCGGCTAAAGCTGAATAGAGAATTGGGCTAAATGACACAATGAACTGGAATGGACATGTTGGTCGGTGTGGGCAAGCTGTATGAGTCTATCTCTGTGACTAAATACACTGAAAATAGAAGGACCTGCATATGCCGGAATCTTACGTGGAACATAAAGTGCTGGGGAAGTTCAACGGGTCAGGCAGCATCTTGGGAGGCTATAGATAGGCAAATAGACAATGTTTCGGGTAGGGGCCCTACTACAGATCCAAAACATCATCTATCCAAGTCCTCCAGAGATGCTGCCCGACCCATTGAGTTAGTCCAGCACTTTGTGTCCACTGAAGTTCTCTGAGATCTTGGGCAGCCACCTGAGGTAACAGACAGGAAGCAGTCTGACACCTCACCTGAAAGACAACACCTTCCCATCAGAGCAGCCTCCCCTCAGTACAGCAATAGATTAACCTGAGATTGGTTTTCCTCCACAGATGCTGCCTGATCCAAGAGCCACTAGCATTTCCGGTTCTTATTTCAGACAAAGTCGGAGAAAGTTCACGTCGGGGATAAGCACCATGGTAACACAGTCTCGCCTTTCCCTGTGCTGAAACTTCTAGGAGAAGGAGTGATAGAGACATACAGCTTGGAAACAGGCCCTTCAGTCCAACTTGCCCACACCAACCAACATGTCTTATCTACCCTAGTCCCACCTGCCTGCATTTGGCACATATCCCTCTAAACCTGTCCTAACCATGCACCTGTCTAAATGTTTCTTAAATGTTGTGATAGTACCTGCCCCAACTACCTTCCCTGGCAGCCCATTCCATACATCTACCACCTTTTATGTACAAAGGTTACCCCTCAACTTCCTATTAAATCTTTCCCCCCATACATCTCCAAGTTTGCGGATGACACGGAGCTGGGGGGCAGTGTTAGCTGTGAGGAGGATGCTCGGAGGCTGCAAGGTGACTTGGATAGGCTGGGTGAGTGGACAAATGCATGGCAGATGCAGCATAATGTGGATAAATGTGAGGTTATCCACTTTGGTGGCAAAAACAGGAAAGTAGACTATTATCTGAATGGTGGCCGATTAGGAAAAGGGGAGATGCAACGAGACCTGGGTGTCATGGTACACCAGTCATTAAAAGTAGGCATGCAGGTGCAGCAGGCAGTGAAGAAGGCGAATGGTATGTTAGCATTCATAGCAAAAGGATTTGAGTGTAGGAGCAGGGAGGTTCTACTGCAGTTATACAGGGTCTTGGTGAGACCACACCTGGAGTATTGCGTACAGTTTTGGTCTCCTAATCTGAGGAAAGACATTCTTGCCATAGAGGGAGTACAGAGAAGGTTCACCAGACTGATTCCTGGGATGTCAGGACTTTCATATGAAGAAAGACTGGATAGACTCGGTTTGTACTCGCTAGAATTTAGAAGATTGAGGGGGGATCTTATAGAAACATACAACATTCTTAAGGGGTTGGACAGGCTAGATGCAGGAAGATTGTTCCCGATGTTGGGGAAGTCCAGAACAAGGGGTCACAGTTTAAGGATAAGGGGGAAATCTTTTAGGACTGAGATGAGGAAAACATTTTTCACACAGAGAGTGGTGAATCTCTGGAATTCTCTGCCACAGAAGGTAGTTGAGGCCAGTTCATTGGCTATATTTAAGAGGGAGTTAGATGTGGCCCTTGTGGCTAAAGGGATCACGGGGTATGGAGAGAAAGCAGGTACAGGATACTGAGTTGGATGATCAGCCATGATCATATTGAATGGCGGTGCAGGCTCGAAGATGCGGAATGGCCTACTCCTGCACCTATTTTCTATGTTTCTATGTTTCTATACCTTAAACCTATGTACTCTGGTTATTGATTCCCCTACTCTGGGTTAAAGACTCTGAACATTTACCCGATCTATTTCTCTCATGATGTTGTACACCTCAAAAGATCATCCCTCATCCTCCTGCGTTCCAAGGAATAAAGTCCCAGCCTGCATAACCTCTCCCTATAGTTTAGGTCTCAATTCCTAGCAACATTCTCGTTGCGGGCGGCACATTAGCGCAGCGGTAGAGTTGCTGCCTTGCAGCGCCAGACTATGGGTGCTTGTCTGTACGGAGTTTGTACGTTCTCCCCGTGACCTGCGTGAGGTTTTCGCCGAGACCTTCAGTTTCCTCCCACACTCCAAAGACGTACAGGTTTGTAGGTTAATAGGCTTGGAGTATGTATAAATTGTCCCTAATGTGTGTAGGGTAGTGTTAATGTGCAGGAATCGCAGGTCGGTGTGGACTTGGTGGGCCGAAGGGCCTGTTCCCGCGCTGTATCTCTAAACTAAATATTTTCTGCACCTTTTCCAGCTTGACAACATCAAATGTTAATGAGATGCCTCGCTCACGTTTTTGTCTTTCCTTCGATTATCTTCCAGGCGCTTTCTTCCCGTCGATCAAGCCCCCGGACGTGGTTTTCAAGGTGATCTTCTGGCTGGGTTACTTCAACAGCTGCATAAACCCCATCATCTACCCATGCTCCAGCAAGGAGTTCAAGCGAGCCTTCACCAGGCTGCTGAAGTGCCAGTGCCGCCGGAGGCGACACCCTCCCTGGCGCCTGCACAGCCAGCGGGACTGGCAGGCCTCCATCAACAGCTCCGAGCGCGGCTTCAATGGGGACGCCTTGAGCCGGTCCGTCATGAGCCAGGAGACGCTGTCCATTAACAGCTCCTCCACGCTGAGCCGCCGGCGGTGGGGGAGCAGCGAGCGAGCCGGCGTGGGCGGAGGGGCCAACCAAGCGCTCAGCCATCACAGCTGGAGACTCTTCCCCTCCTTGTCCAACTCGCCCTTCCAACTCAGAGAGAAGATGAACAACCTCTCCAACAAGTTCAGGATGGGACAGCACCAGCCCTGCGCTCCAGCCCAACCCAAGGTAGAGGGCACGTCGGTGGAGTCCATCTCCATCGGCCTGTGCCAGGAGTTCAAAGAGCAAGCTGCTTATCAAATATACGATGTGACTGACTCCTTCGGGCTGAAAGAGACCGACATTTAAGGTGAAGGCCGCAGGACTTCTCTGGACTGAGATGCATGTTCTGTAAATATTTTTGTTGAAGGATCGTTGATGTTTTCGCATTTCCAATTTTGACTTGAGAAAGGATAAAAGGTATTAAAAAAAACCACACACGCATGCCATGAAATCCTTCAGGAGCTCTTCCGATGCTGTTCCCTTTATCTTCCTTGGGATTTCTCTGGCTCATGCTTCCTCCCGTTGAGAATCATAGAGCCATGCAGCATGGAAACAGCCCCCCCCCCCCCCAGCCCAACTCAGCTATGACCAAGATGCCCCATGGCCCTCTAAACCATTCACAGAACATAGAGCATAGAACAGTACAACACAGGAATGAGCCATTTCCCTCCCCCCCCCAAATGCCGAGTTAAACTGGTATCATCTGCCTGTGCATGATCCATATCCCTCTATTCCCCATACTTCCATATACATAACTAAAAGCTTCTTAAACGCCACCATCATATCTGCCTCCACCACCACCCCCGGCAATGTGTTCCAGGCTCCCACTGTTCTCTGTGTAAAAAACTTGCCCCACACATTGACATTTCCACCCTAGGTAGAGGTGGTGGGAGGACTGCATAAATTGCCCAATTATTTGTTATCTGTTATTTGAATAGCTTTGTCAGTATTCTTTTACCTTCAAGGCATGGAATCAAGCCTAACTCAGGAACATGGTGGCGCAGGGGTAGAGTTGCTGCCTTATAGCGCCAGAGACCCGGGTTCAATCCTGACTACGTGTGCTATCTGTATGGAGTTTGCACGTTCACCCCGTGACCCCGTGGGTTTTCTCTGGCTCCACCGGTTTCCTCCCACATTCCAAAGACGTGCAGGTTTATAGGTTAATTGGCTTCTGTAAATTGTCCCTAGAGTGTGGGATAGAATGAGTGTGCGGGTGGACGATGGCCAGCATGGACTCGGTGGGCCAAAGGGCCTGTTTCCACGCTGTATCTCTAAACAAAGCTAAAATAACCCCACTGTGAGAGGTAAACCAAATAGAACTAGTTCAGGTCAATACAGCCCAGGAACATGGTTTGTTGTCAGGCCCACAGTGGGGACTGACTAGGGGTTTGGGGAGCTGGAATTTCCTCCCACTGGGATAGTAGTGTACTGCGTTCCCAAAGGGAAATAAGGCATGTTATAGAGAGTCGGGATTCAAATTCGGAGAGTGGGTGTTGGGGAAGAGCTAGTCACTGGGCAGTTGACCTGGAAAAAGACCCTGTCCACAGAGCAGCCACAGAATGGCGTCGAGAGGGAAAGATAGATCAGCCAAGATCGAATGGTGGAGTAGACTTGATGGGCCAAATGGCCTACTTCTGCTCCTAGAACTTCTGCAACTCCACCCTGAAAATCATGAAAGGAATCATGGAATTCTCTGCCTCAGAGGGCGGTGGAGGCTGGACACTTTCAAGAGAGAGCTAGATAGGGCTCTTAAAGATAGCGGAGTCAGGGGATATGGGCAGAAGGCAGGAACGGGGTATTGATTGGGGATGATCCGCCATGATCACATTGAATGGCGGTGCTGGCTCAAAGGGCCGAATGGCATACTCCTGAACCAAGCAAGCATTTGTCCACTGGATCATTATGTTATGGGAGCTGAAAACCAGGCCTGGAGTGCCGCAGCCGGACAACAGCCCAGAAATGAGTGTGTAGATAGGAACCACAGATGCAGTTTATATCGAAGATAGACACAAAGTGCTGGAGTAACTCAGCGGGTCAGGCAGCATCTGTGGAGAAAAAGGATGTGTGACGTTTTGGGACCTGACTCTTCTTCATACTCGGGTCCCGGCCCGAAAAGTCACCCATCCTTTTACACCAGAGATGCTGTCTGACCCACTGAGCAACCCCAACTCAGAAATAAGAATGGTTTTGTAGTAAAAAATGGTCTTTCAGGAATTTCACGGCATCAGATCAAAATTGTTCCCATTGTCAATAGCAGGTGTACTTTCAAAGTCTTGATGAACTACCTGCGAGCTTTAACTAACACAGTCTGTATAGGTTTTCACACTTTACTGGGTAACACTATGCCCCATTCTCATTTAGCAGGGAAATGAGGAGGAATTTTGTTAGATTCGAAATGAGATGAGGAGTAATTTCTTTAATCAGAGGGTGGTGAATGTGTGGAATTCATTGCCACAGAGGCCGGTGGAGGCCAAGTCATTGGGTATTTTTAAGGTAGAGATTGACAGATTCTTTGTTAGTAAGGGTGTCAGGGGTTATCAAGTCAAGTCAAGAGAGTTTTATTGTCATGTGTCCCAGATAGGACAATGAAATTCTTGCTTGCTGCAGCACAACAGAATGGGCAGAAGAATGGGGTTGAGAGGGAAAGATATGAAAGGCGTGATTCTTCTTCTTCTTGTGTATGGCGTGCACAGCCTAAAGTTGTAGGACAACTTGTTCTATTGGATCTTATTTGATTGTGCATGCCAGGTTGATTGCATTCATTGAAACAGGGTGGACCACGTGAAGGTTGCAATCTCCCAGGCTTGGATTGCCGAAATTGGTGAGAGGCGTGATTGAAAGGCGGAGTATACATAATGGGCCAAATGGCCTAATTCTGCTCCTAGACATGAATTTATGAACATGAATTCCCCAATCTCTAGGAGTGCTCACCTTTGAGAAGAGTGCAGAACAATGATGGCGATAGGGAACTAGTTATCCCTGACAAGGCTCAGTAATGAAGTGCGCAGAGCACTTGCCTCACAGCATCAGTGACCCAGGTTCATTCCTCACCTCCGGTGGTGCGTGTGTGGAGATTGCATGTTCTCCCTGTCATTGTGACTGTGTAGGTTTGCTCCAGGGGCTACAGTATCCTCCCACATGCCAAAGGCATGCTGATTGATAGATTAAATGGCCACAATAAATTACCACATGGTGACAGTGGGTAGAAGGATAGTCGAGGGGAGTTGATGAGTGTGCGAGAGAGCACCAGCATAAGTAGGATGGGCCAAATGGCCTACATCTTTGAGATGAAAGATGAGACATACACATACTCTGAAAAGCTCAAGGAGGCTATTTATCCATCAAGCATTAATGGGCCTGTCCCACTTACGCGACTTTTTCGGCGACTGCCGGCACCCGTCATAGGTCATTACAGGTCACCGAAAATTTTCAACGTTGAAAATCCAGCGGCGACCAGAACAAGGTACGACTTTGGGTGACTACTCACGACCATACAGGCTTCACCCCGCGACTGGTCTCCTCAGTCGCCCAAAGAGTCGTAGTGTCTTTCTGGTCGCCGCTGAATTTTCAACATGATGAAAATTTCGGCGACCTGTAACGACCTATGACGGGTGCTGGAAGTCGCCGAAAAAGTCACGTAAAGTGGGACAGGCCCTCAACAGTCATTACTTGGGACCTAAATAATATTGGGAACACTTGGCATTATAGACACAGAGATAATTGCCTGGTCAATCCCAGAACTTAACTTAAGAAGAGTTATGGGCATGTCCCACTTTCACGACCTAATTCACGACATCTGCCGAGTTTGCCCTTGACTCATACTCGCAGCATGGTCATCACGAGGTCGTAGGAGGTCGTAGGTAGGTCGTAGCAGGCCGTGATGCTAGTCGTAGGTACTCATGGCATCAAGTAGGTCGGGGCATTTTTTCTAGACTGATGAAAAATGTCCACGAGTAAAAAAGGTCGTGAATTATGTCGTGAAAGTGGGACAGGCCCTTAAGAATTGCATCTGCTTCAGAAGATTCAAGTCCAAATCTTCCCTTTAGAACATAGAACATGGAACAGCGTAGCATAGGAACGGGCCCTTCGGCCCGCACTGTTTGTGCCGAACATGATGCCAAGTCAAACTGATCTCATCTGCCTGCACATGATCCCTATCCCTCTGTTCCCTGCACTTCCATGTGCCTATCTAAAAGCCTCCTAAACACTTAGATGCCACTGATGGGAGTTGGTGGCAGGAGCAAATTTATAAAGCTCAGACCATGCTTCCTCATTAACGAAACAGAGCAAGCGATACCGGTAAATGCAAGGTTCCATTGGGCCGCAGTGGAAGTAACTGCATCAATACGCTGCAAAAGTTGGGCAATGCTTAGTTTTCGTGTGATTGCCAAAGGGGATATTCGATTCTCATCATTCTAAACCAAAATTGGTATGAGGAGTTAAGAAGTGCTGGTGTATAAACTCTTCTTCCAAATTCCATAATAAAGCCAGATGTGAGGTTTCACATTTGTACTGTTTTAATGTTTGCAGACAGATAACTTTGGGTCTGAAGAGGAAAAAAGAACATATCTATGCGTTTAGTTGTTATCCTGTTTCTGTGTTCGTCATGTCTCCACCGTACAGATTTTAGTCGGAGAAGATACAATTTGCTCTGGTCACCATATCTAGCATCACAGTAAATGCTTTGGCAAAGATTCCTTGTGTGTTGTCTTCCTGCAGATAGGAGATAATTTTGATCCCTCTTGGGTTGCTGAGGAACCATAACATAAAACCCATTTACAATGTACGCAGGCAAATGTACAGTATGTATACAAACTTCTTAAATTATAATGTTATTCCATGTCTGCTCTTTTTGTACGTCACCAAACGCCATATTTGATGTTAAATTATATTTTGGTTAGTTCTAAATGTCTTCAAAATAAACCGCACCGTGATTAATTTGCATGATCTTCTCCTTTTGGGATGAAAGAACATTTTGATCTTCTATCAATGAAAGGGAATCAGTTGTTTAACAGGACTTGTGATGTTGAAATTTAATTCGGCCATGACCAAAGCGTAAACATAGGGTCATAGAACGTGGAAACAGGCCCTTCGGCCCAACTTGCTCATTCTGACCAACAAGCCCCATCTACACTAGTCCCACCTGCCTGCGTTTGGCTCATATCCCTCTAAACCTTTTCTATCCATGTACCTGTCTAAATGTTTCTTAAACATTACGATAGTACCTGTCTCAACTACCTCCTCCGGCAGCTCGTTCCATACACCCACCACCCTTTGTGTAAAAAAGTCAACCCTAAGGTTTCTATTTAATCTTTCCTTCCTCACCTTAAACCTATGTCCTCTGGTTCTAGATTTCCCTATTCTGGGCAAGAAACTGTGCATTCCCTCCCTCTCCGTCCCTCCCCCACCCTAGTTCTCTGCCTAGTTTCTCTGTCCTTCTGATTAATTTTACTGACTGTATGCTTCCTTGTCAACTTCTCCTCTGCTCCAATGAACCATTCTACATTTCCTTGATCATCGTCTGCTCTGATCTGTCGTTTTCACACCTTACCCTTCCATAACTCTAGTCTCCCTCTCCCCTGACTCTCGGTCTGAAGAAGGGTCTCGACCTGCAACGTCACACATTCCTTCTCTCCAGAGCTGCTGCCTGACCCGCTGAGTTACTCCAGCATTTTGTGTCTTTCTTTGGTTTCAATCCCAGCTTCGATGTTCCAGGCATGCCCCCTGTGGTGCTCTGTGGTAAGGCCTGTCCTATCTTTGACCAGGGCTGAACCACTCAGACCTGAGCATGGCTCTGCACCTCACCCTGTATTGCTTTGGAAACACCACCATTCAGTCCGGCCGGACTTACTTGCATATTTATTTCCACACGCACTACGGAACTTAATAAATTGTGATAAATGAACTGGCTTATTTGATTATTTCACCAGTGACCTGCCTTTTGGAGCATGCTGGATATATGGGTGTTACTAGGGTGGGGAATGGGAAGTGGAGATAGCCCCCCTTAGGCAGAGAAGAAGAGGAAAGCAGACTGTGTTCTATGGTTCTCGGGATTGAGGCAACTTTGGCAACTTACATTAATCCAATGCCTTTAGCAATGTTAAAGGTCTCAGTGGCTTCAGTGGAATCGATTTCAGAGTAGAAGCATAACATGCAATCACTACTAAAAGTTATAACAGTCATTGAATCATACAGCAGAGAAATAAGTCTCTTGGCCTATGCCTAATCTAAGCTAGCCCTACTAGCCTATGTTTGGCCCAAATCTTTCCCTATCCATGTACTGTACCTGACCAAATGGCTTTTAATTTTGTTATTGTACCTGCCTCAACTACTTCTTCTGGCAGCTTGTCCATATATCCAACATCATCTGTGTGTAAAAGGTTGCCCCTCACGTTCCTATTAAATCTTTCCCCTCTCATCCATGCCCTCCAGTATTTGATTCCCCTACACTGGAAAAACATCCTAGCCTGATCAACCTCTACCTTTAGCTCAGGCCCTCGAGTCTTGTAAATCTTCCCTTCACTCCTATCAGCTTCATGGCAGATTTCCTTTAGCATGGTGACAAAATGCTCCAGGTGCAGCCTCACCAATGTCTTGGACAACTGTAACAAAGCTCCCATCTTCTGACCTCAATTCTCTGACTGATGACTGATGAAGGTCAGTGTGCCAAAGTCCCCTCTTCACCACCCTGTCTGTGACGCCACTTAAGGGAACCTTGTACTTATACTCCTAGATCACTCTGCTCGACAACTATTCACAGGACCTACTGTTCACTCACAAGGTCCTACTTTGGTTTGAGTTCCCAAACTGCAACACCTCACATTTATCTGATTGAAACTCCATTGACCATTCCTCTTCCCAGCTGATCACGATCCCATTGTAATGCTTGATAACCATCTATTTCAGTGTCATCTGCAGACTTACATGCTCATCCAAATCATTGACATAGATGACAAATAGCAATGGGTCCAGCGCCAATCCGTGAAGTACTCCACTAGTTACAGGCCTTCAGATCAAAAACTAACCTTCCACCACCATCGTTTGCTTCCAACCATGAAGCCCATTCTATATCCAGTTCCCAGCTCTCCCTGGATCCCATGCGATATAACCTTACAGAACACCCTACCACATGGAACATTCCTAAGGCCTTGCTGAAGTCCATATAGACTATTTCTAAGCTGCTGCCTCATCAATCTTCTTAGTTACTTCCTCGGAAAAATCTATCAAATATATGAGACACGGATTTGCAGTGCACAAATCAATGCTGACTATTCTAGAACAATCCCTGGGTTTCTAGAGACATGTACATATTTCACCAAAAATCCTCTTTAGTACCTTTCTTAGGGCTTAGATAGAGAGAGTGTGCTGGAGTAACTCAACGGGTCAGGTCACATTTCGGAAGAAAAGGATTTGTTGATGTTTTGAGTCATACCCCTTCTTCAGATTGAAGATGAGTTCCGACCCGAAACATCACCTGTTCCTTTTCTCCAGAGATGCTACCTGTGCCGCTGAGTTGCTCCAGCACTTTGTGTCTATCAATGGTATCAATCAGCATGAATCTGAAGAAGGGTTTGACCCGAAATGTCACCTGTTCCTCTTCTCCAGAGATGTGGCCTGACCCGCTGAGTTACTCCAGCACTTTCTGTCCATCTTCATATAAACCAGCATCTGCAATTCCTTCCTACACATATTAATGTATAGCTTATTGTGATCCGTAACGAATAACATCAACTACAAGGGTGCTCATAAATATGAAGTAAAAGATTGTTATATACCTTTAATCCAATCTATCATTTGGATATGCACATGCAGAAAGTAATCCGTCTCTGCGCACTCGTGTGCACACGCACACACCACTAGGACAAACTCATTCGGATGCAGACAACTGAGAGGGATGCTGTCAAGTATGAGCACATATGTAAGTAGACATGGACTCCCACACAAACATAGACTCAAGCAGAAAACTGCACATACTTAAAGAGATATGGATGGAGACGGTTGGAAATTCGGAGTGGGTCCACAGTTTATTATTTCCGTGATTTTCATTTACACACTGAGCTCATTTAATTCTATTTGACCTGTTATGCTGCTGCAAGCAAGGATTTTCATTGTGTCTGTAATGCACGTACAATACCAGGCTTGACTTGTCTTTCAAGTGAAATACCATGCAGGTATTGGTCCAGATGCAGGAATGTACTGAATTGAGTCCGAATATAATGAGGAGAAGGTGGTGCAGATACAGCGCAGATAGGGCGCAGAGTTGCTGTCTTGATTTGTACAGGTGTCAGAGATTATGGGGAAAAGGCAGGAGAATGGGGTTGAAGGGCCTGTTTCTGCACTGTATCTCTAAACTAAGCTAAAACTAAACTAAAAACTAAAATATCTGGATAGAACTTGCAAATTAAATATTTTGTCGTTTAAATTCCACACCATCTCGGCAATTGAAACATTGGAAAGCATGCAGCAAAGTCACAAGCATTTTACCTTTTGTTAAAGATTTGAAAATTTTCAAACTCCTAGTGTGTATGAAGAATGTTTGAAGGTGTAATCTCACATACAAAGCCTGCTTCCCAAAGATCAATGTAAAACGGTTTCATCCACTTATTGTAATCTCAATATATTTTTCTATATTTTTTCCACTCACACATTAGACTTGAGACTTTAGAGATACAGCACAGAAACACATCCTTTGGCTCACCGCGTACGCGTCGAGCAGCGATCACCCCGTACACTAACACTAGGGACAATTTACAATTTACAGAAGCCAATTAACCTACAAACCTGCACATCTTTGGAGTGTGGGAGGAAACCGGCCATGACATTCTGAAACTGTTCCTCCATGGTCAAGTGCTCTGGTTTCTGTGGAGATACAATAAGAGCATCGTTGGAACATTAGGAAGAGGAATATACAGTATGCTGTCCATTATCACAGGAACACTTGATTACATAATAGAGACATCTTGCACTGATAATATATGTGGCTCTGGTCACACCACATCTATAGAGTCATAGAGTTATACAGCATGGCCCAACTTGCCCATGCCAACCCAGATGCCTATCCACACGTCCCACGTGCCTGCGTTTGGCCCATATCCTTCCCAAAACCTTTCCTAACCATGTACCTGTCCAAATGTCTTTTAAAAGTTGTTGTAGTACTTGCCTCAGTTACCTCCTCTGGTAGCTCATTCCACATAATCACCACCCTTTGTGTGAGAAAGTCTATTGTATATATTGAATATTACATATTCAATATATATTGTATATATTGTATAGAATATTGTATATAGAACTTGTTTTCCCAAGTAACTAAGGACAAACTGCATGGGTTTTCTGGGTGCTCCGGTTTCCTCCAACATTCCAAAGACGTACAGGTGTGTAGGTTAATTGGCTTGGTAAAATTGTACATTGTCCCTAGTGTGTAGGATAGCATAAGTGTGCGGGCATCACTGCTCAGTGCGGACTCTGAAATAAACTAAATAGAAGGAGTGCAATCCACACTTCATTGAGCTAATTTGAAGGGTTTGTTGAACGACTGATGAAAGATGAAGTAGATTGACCTACAGTGCCCTCCATAATGTTTGGGACAAAGACACATCATTTATTTATTTGCCTCTGTACTCCACAATTTGAGATTTGTAGCAGCAAAAATCACATGCGGTTAAAGTGCACATTGTCAGATTTTATTAAAGGCCATTTTTATACATTTTGGTTACACCAGGTCAAAATTACAGCTGTTGCTGTTTATTGCTGTTTAGCAATATGAGGACCAAAGTTGTGCCAATGAAAGTCAAATAAGCCATTATGAGACTGAGAAACAAGAATAAAACTGTTAGAGACATCAGCCAACCCTTAGGCTTCCCAAAATCAACTGTTTGGAACATCATTAGGAAGAAAGAGAGCACTGGTGAGCTTACTAATCACAAAGGGATTGGCAGGCCAAGGAAGACCTCCACGGCTGATGACAGAAGAATTCTCTCTATAATAAAGAAAAATAAAGAAACAGCTGTCCGACAGATCAGAAACACTCTTCAGGAGTCAGGTATGGACCACTGTCTGCAGAAGACTTCATGAACAGAAATACAGAGGCTACACTACAAGATGCAAACCACTGGTTAGCCACAAAAATAGGATGGCCAGGTTACAGTTTGCCAAGAAGTACTTAAAATAGCAACCACAGTTCTGGACAAAGGTCTTGTGGACAGATTAGACTAAGATTAATTTATATCAGAGATGGAAAGATCAAAGTATGGAGGAGAGAAGGACGAAACTGCCCAAGATCCAAAGCATACCACCCCATTGTGTTATGGCCTGGTCATGTATGGCTGCTGAAGGTACTGGCTCACTTATCTTCATTGATGATACAACTGCTGATGGTAGTTTCATAATGTATTCTGGTGTATAGACACATCCTATCTGCTCAAGTTCAAACAAATGCCTCAAAACGCATTGGTCGGCGGTTCATTCTACAGCAAGACAATGATCCCAAACATACTGCTAAAGCAACAAAGGAGTTTTTCAAAGCTAAAAAATTGTCAATTCTTGAGTGGCTAAGTCAATCACCTGATCTGAACCCAATTGAGCATGCCTTTTATATGTTGTAGAGAAAACTGAAGGGAACTAGCTCCCAAAACAAGCATAAGCTAAAGATGGCTGCAATACAGGCCTGGCAGAGCATCACCAGAGATTGCTCACATCATTCCAAATGCTGCCTCACCAGTTCCTAATAGAACCTCAATATTCCATTCCATTATATTAAGTTGATAAGAAAGAGAGCTGATCTCATTAAAATACAATACCCACATGGCTTCACAGACCAGAAGCAGAGTTGATGGTTTCCCTCCCTAGGAGGTATCTGGAACCAAGGGCGACGTTCTTAAACTAAGGTGTTGGTCATTCGATACTGGAATGAGAAGAAATTCCTTCACTTGGTGTCACGGGTATGGGGAGAAGACAGGAGAATGGGGTTGAAAGGGAACGGTAGATCAGCCAAGATTAAATGATGGAGTAGACCTGATGGGCCAAATGGCCTAATTCTGCTCTAACAACTTATGAACATCAGAGCAGAGTGAAACTTTGGAATGTTCTACTCAGCAAGACGGTGAAGGGTCACTCATTCAGAAATTCAGGACATCGAGTCATAAAGTGATACAGTGTGGATATAGGCCGTTCAGCCCAACTGGCCCACACCGGCCAACATGTCCCAGCTACACTAGTCCCACCAGCCCGCGTTTGGTCCATATACCTCCAAACCTGTTCAATCCATGTACCTGTCTAACTGTTTATTAAATGTTGGGATAGTCCCTGCCTCAACTATCTCCTCTGGCAGCTCGTTCCATACACCCGCCAATCTTTGCGTGAAAGAGTTTCCTCTCAAATTCCTATTAAATCTTTTCCCCTTCACCTTAAACCTATGTCCCCGGTCCACGATTCACATATTCTGAGCAAGAGACTGTGCATCTACCCAATCTATTCCTCATGATTTTATACTTATAGTATTAAGGGATCAAGAGATATGGGATTAGAGCAGAATAGCGGTAGTTTCATAAAAGGTCAGTCACAATGGTATTGAATGGCATAATAGCCACAAGAGGCTACAATAGTCACAATGACCTACTGGTGCTAATTTCTAATGTGGTCATCATAATTGGTACATGTGACAATAAACTGACCTTGAAACCTTGCTATGTGGGAGCTAATTGCAGATGCTCGTTTAAACCGAAGATAGACACAAAAAGCTGGTGTAACTCAGCGGGTCAGACAGCATCTCTGGAGAAAAGTAATAGGTGATGTTTTGGGTCGAGACCCTTCTTCAGACTGCAATCACTGTGATAGCCTGCCAATTCACATTCTATCACACTTTTTTTTTTTTTTTTTTTTTTAATTTATTTATTAGAAGTACATTACATTACAACCGCATACATTAGTACTCATCATTTATATCTGCTTACAATTAATGTACTCCATTTATTTTTTACACTAGAAAAGGAAAAGATTGAAAGAAAGAAGAAAGTGAAGGAAAAAGTGAAAGTGTAGAAAATGTGACAACAAAAAAGGACGAAGACCCTATAAGAGCAAAATTAAAAACAAAAGAAAAAGAGTTAAGAAATAGGCCCTAGAAAAGAAAGAGAAAGAGAAAGAGGAAAAAGAGAGAAACAAATATTTTTATGAGCGTTACGTAAATGGGACATACCAACTCTTCAACTATCATCCCCCCTTACCTGACCTCAATTTTTTTTTTTTTTTTTTTTAAAGTACTTTTGCACCCTATATTTGTAATAATTCTATAAATGCAGACCACGTCAGGTGGATCATTCTATCACACTTCAACGTGAGAAGAGTTTTAAAGGGGATTTGAGGGGAATGGGTTTTTTAAACGTGGAGTGGCTGATATCTGGAATGTGATGATAGGAAATGGAGGAGTCAACTGCAATTATTTTGTTTAAGAGACATTTAGACAGGTGCCTAAACAGGCAACTCAACGGGTCAGGCAGCATCTCAGGAATAGGTGACTAATCTGGTCGAGACCCTTCTTCAGATTGAGAGTCAGGGGAGAGGGAAACAAGAGATATGAAAAGGTACAGAACCAAGGCATGAAAAGGACAACGAGCCTGGGTTAAAATGTAGTCGTAGAGTCAGAGAGCAGGAGGAAATCATAGAGAAGGAGAAGCGAGAGGGCGTAGGCATACCTTGAGGAGATTTCACAATGGAGCCATCAAAATGTGTAGGAAGGAACTGCAGATGCTGGTTCATACCAAAAATAGACACAAAATGCTGGAGTAACTCAGCGGATCAGTCGGCATCTGGAGGAAGGAACTGCGTTACTGAGTTACTCCAGCATTTTGTGTCTATCTTCGGTGTAAACCAGCATCTGCAGTTCCTTCCTACTGCTAAGTAGGCAAGACTTATCAGGATACAGACCTGGTGTGGACAAATGGGATCAGTGTAGATGGACACAAACATTGGCATGGAGGTGTGTAAGAAAGAACTGCAGATGCTGGGTTTTAATCGAAGGTAGACACAAAATGCTGGAGTAACTCAGTGGGTGAGGCAGCATCTCTGGTGAGAAGGAATGGGCGACGTTTTGGGATGAGACCCTTCTTCGGATGTCAGGGGAGGGGGTGGGACAAAGATAGAATGTAGGCGGAGACAGTAAGACTGGTGGGAAACCTGGGAAGGGGAAGGGGATAGAGAAAGCAAGGTCTATCTGGTTGGCATGGAGATATTGGGCTGAAGGGCCTATTTCTGTACTGTATAGATACTATATAGGTGGGGTGGGAGATTGCAACCTTCACGTGGTCCGCCTGTTTCAACGAATGCCATCAACCAGGCGTGCACAATCAAATAAGGTCAAATAGAACAAGTTGTCCTACAACTTTAGGCTGTGCATGCCATACGCAAGAAGAAGAAGACTATGTAGGTACTATGTTTAAAAACTTTTAGGTAGATATATCTAAACAGGCTGTGGGCAGAAATGGAATTAATGTAGTTGGGCGAAAAGGTCAGCATGGACATGAAGTTTTTGTTCTTATTTATTATATTGTTTACATTGTTTACAGTGTACTATGTTTACATTTTCTGTTATGCTACTGCAAGTAAGAATTTCATAGGAGCATTAATCTCTTCGCAATCATTTCTTAACAAAGAGAATAGGGCCAAACAACAGACTTTGTAAATGGAAATAAGGCAATTAGACATAGAAAATGCAATAGCACCATCTATGGCAAAACACAATAAAATTGCAGTACTGAAATATGTTAAACAAGATATATTCAGACCAAGTTATAAAACTATATCAACATACAAAACAATTAAACTTTGAATTTCGTGATAAACCACAAAAATTATTAGCGCGTCAACTTCGTAAACTGGACAGGGAAAAAACAATTTACAAAATTAGATCAGACAAGGGAGAAATATTAACACTGCCTAAAAATATTAATGATAGATGTTTACAATACTATCAAAAACTGTACTCATCTAAAACGACAGAACAGTCGGCAGGAATGGAAACATTTCTACAGAAATGTAACCTTACAGGTTTAGATCATAGAGAGAATCACTAGATGCAGAAATTACGGTAAAAGACATCGAAGAGTCAATTAGATCTTTAAAAAACGGAAAGGCCCCAGGTCCTGATGGTCTAAGCTCTGAATTTTATTTTAAAAATTACGATCTGATTTCTCCACGCCTACAGACACTATACAAATACGTTTATACTCAACAGAAACTCCCAGAAACTCTAAATGAATCTACAATCATACATACCAAAAACGGATAAGGATCCTGAAGACCCAGGTTCATATAGAGCAATAGCTCTCTTAAATACTGATCAAAAAATATTAACCAAAATCCTATCTCATAGATTGAGCTTAGTGATTAACAAATTAATACACCCCGACCAAACCGGTTTTATTCCAAAACGTTATTCATTTTATAATTTGAGAAGACTATTCAATATAATATATACAAATAGAATTCCTAATGCAGATCTAGCAATTATATCGTTAGATGCTGAAAAAGCATTTGACCAGGTAGAATGGTCATATTTATTTTCGGTAATGGAAAATTTTCAACTAGGAGAGAAGTACTGTACATGGATTAAACTGTTATACTCCAATCCAACAGCTAGAATATTAACAAACCAAATGTTATCAGCTAAATTTAATCTTTCTAGAGGTTGCAGACAAGGATGCTCACTATTCCCACTATTATTTGCTCTTGCAATTGAACCATTAGCAGAAAGCGTTAGAACCCATCCAGGAATACATGGGTACAACACTAGAGATACAAGGAATGAAATTTCCTTATATGCAGATGATGTACTAATATATATCACAGTTAGAAACTAGTATTGCAAATCTATTAAATCTAATAACTCAATTTGGTCAGTTCTCAGGATATAGAATTAACTGGAATAAAAGTGAAATCATGCCAATAACAAAATTCAATTTAAATACATTGCAACAATCCCCTTTTAAAATAGTTAAAGATAAACTTAAATATTTAGGAATCTATGTAACTAAGACATATACCTCTTTATTTAAACTAAATTTTCCACCCTTACTTAATAAATTACACAAGAATATTTAGTACTGGAAAACAATTCCCATTTCAATGCTTGATAGAATTAATGCTATAAAAATGATCTTCTTACCGCAACTACTGTACCTATTTCAATTAATTCCGATATATATCCAAAAAAACTTTTTCAAAAAAGTCGACTCCATTGTTACAAGCTTTATTTGGGATTATAAGAATCATAGAATAAGTAAAAAACATTTATGCAAGTCAAAGAGCAACGGAGGTTTGGCTTTGCCAAATTTCTTATTTTATTTTTGGGCAGTCCATATTAAGAACATGAATTTCTGGCTGGAAGAAATGGATCAATATCCAGATTGGTTAAGGATGGAAAAGGAAGACGGTTTACCTTTTGAAATTGGTTCGATTATATTTGCTCCCACAAAATTGCATTAAAAAACCTATGAAAACCCTATAATACATAGTGGAATATGAATTTGGAAACAGTTAAAAAAAGCTTTAAAACTGAATAATATACCACTATGTCTTCCCATTGTAAATAATCCTTCATTCAAGCCATCCATATTGATAGCCCTTGCTGTCCCCTCCCCTTCATCAGCCCTCTGGTTGTCTCCTCCCCTCCCCCAGCCCTCGGGCTCCTCCTCCGCCTTTTTCCTTTTTTCCTTTCTTCTCCCCACCCCCTATCAGTCTGAAGAAGGATTTCGGCCCGAAACGTTGCCTATTTCCTTCGCTCCATAGATGCTGCTGCACCCGCTGAGTTTCTCCAGCATTTTTGTGTACCTTCGATTTTCCAGCATCTGCAGTTCCTTCTTTAACATATTGGATAGAGGTTTTATACAATGGAAAAATTATGGAATTAAAAAGATTGGACATCTTTATAGGGAAGGCATCTTTCTGTCATTTCAAGAGTTAAAACAGAATCATGGACTACACTCAAATAATTTTTTCAGATATCTACAAATTAGAGATTATGTTAAATTTAATACACAAGTATATAGGACTAGGGAACCAGAAATTCTTGATGAATGTTTGAATAAGCATCCTAACACTGAAAAATTAATAGCTTAATTAATAACACCCTCTTAAACAATGAGGTACCACCGATGGAACTATATAGACACACATGGGAAAATGAGCTAGGTCATTCTATAACGAAAGACATTTGGGACGAACGTTTACAACATATACATCAATGCTTGTTAAATGCCAGACAATTTAAAGTCTTACACAGATTACATTACTCCAAAATAAAACTAAGTAGAATCTTCCCACATATTTCTCCTATCTGTGATAAATGCCTACATCTAGAGGCCAATTTAACACATACTTTTGCAAATTGTATAAAAATCAAAAATTTCTGGATTGATATTTTTGAAATAATTTCTGAAGTTGTTAATACTAAATTGGATCCAGACTCAAAATTAATAATACTTGGGATATCAGAACAAAGTTTAACACTCACAACAAGCCAAAGAAACTTCCTTGACTGCAGTATAATAACTGGGAAAAAATTAATATTAAAATTTTGGAAAGATCCTATAACCCCCACAATTAAAATGTGGATTGTGGAAATGTCGGAGACCCTACATCTTGCAAGAATTAGACTTGTCTTAATGGACAAACAAGAACTTTTTGTTAAAATATGGGCTCCATTCATTAACTATTTGAAGGGATAAATGGGCCCAGCACGAAAACCCAACTAAAGCTTGAACTCAGGATTAGATGTAAAATTATATTTCATAACCTACGAACTTATCTCCAATGACGTATTATAAGTAACTCATTCCACCTCTTTTTTTTTTTTGATATTTGTAATGCTTTTTTCTTTCTACCTCTCTTTTTCTATCTATATAAAAAAAAACACTAGAAGCAGAATTAATCGACAATTGACAATTTTAATGATGTGTGGCGGTGACGTCTATCGACTTCCTCGGCCACCGCGTGATTCCACAAGGGGTGGTGCCTCTGCCGGTCAAGGTGGACGCTATCCGCAGGTTCCCCCTTCCGACCACAGTTAGGGGCCTACAAGAATTCGTGGGGATGGTCACTTTCTATCACCGCTTCCTGCCGGCAGCGGCCGCAGTCATGCGTCCGCTGTTCCAGCTGATTGCTGGTCATCGCAGGGAGGTTGAGTGGTCCGCGGAAGCATCAGCGGCTTTTGATAGGGCTAAGCAGGCACTGGCTGAAGCCATCCCGCTACCGAATTCTGCAACGACTACTTGCGCTCGAGCCTTGGTGGCGCATTGGATCGCCAGGTTCGGAGTGCCACTGGACATAACTTCCGACCCGGGGCCTCAGTTCACGTCGGAGCTGTGGGCGGCCATGGCACGTCTCCTGGGTGTTCGTCTGCACCACACGACGGCGTACCACCCGCAGGCGAACGGCTTGGTGGAGCGGTTTCACCGTCAACTTAAGGACGCCCTGAAGGCACGGCTCAAGGATCCGGACTGGGTGGACGCTCTGCCGTGGGTTTTGCTGGGGATCCGCACCGTACCCAAAGAGGATTTAGCCTCCTCCTCCACCGAGTTGGTATATGGGTCTCCGTTGACGGTGCCCGGGGAATTCATCCCGTCGGCACGTGGTCAGGCGGAGCAGCCTTCGGACGCTCTACAACGTCTTCGGCACACGGTGGGCAAGTTGGCGCCGGTGCCAACGTCTCGTCATGGGTCTTTCCGTCCCAATGTTCCGCCTGCCCTGGTGGACTGCCAGTTCGTTTTTCTGCGCAGGGATGCGCATCGGACACCTCTCCAGCGGCCGTACGAGGGTCCCTTTCGGGTACTGGAACATGGCTCATCCTCTTTCGTCCTGGACATGGGGGGTCGGCATGAGACTGTTTCAGTTGCGCGGTTGAAGCCAGCACATAGTGATATTGATCAGCCGGTGTTGGTAGCACGGCCCCGTAAGCGAGGGCGGCGTCTGTCTAGGGTACCTCCTCTGGTAACTCGGTCCCATGCACCTGTTGGTCAGTTGCCTGTTCCGGGGCAGGGCATGGTGTGTACCCGCGCTGGCCGCCGTGTACGGCCTCCTGTCCGTTTCGTGTCTCGGGTACTTGGGGGGGGGGGTCATGTGGCGGTCCCTGGGGGGTAAGCCACTCCTTGGATCATCCCCCTCGCCGAGTGAAGGACAGGGGACTGGTCTGCCATGGGGTTTCCAGTCGACCCTGGATTTAGTGCTCTCGAGGTGTGTGTGTGGGGTGCTCTCGTTGTAAGCATTAAAGTCTGCTAATTGAACCCGTCTGGCGTCTGGCCTTTTACTGACCTCGTTCAGGCCGCTACAGATGTATGATTGATGTACATGAAAAGTTTTTTTTCTATTATAATATGTTACTATACTTTATAATATGTTTGCTTCTAATAAAAATATTAATCAAAAAAATATATAAATTTCATTGCCCTATCTGGGACATATGACAATAAAACACTCTTGACTCTTCACTCTTGGTGGGCCAAAGAAACTTCTGGCTCCTTGAGCATTCTGGGTTTCAATTTCTCCAGCTTTAAGGGCCTGTCCCACTTGGGCGTCATTTGCTCATCACACAGATGGCGAGCGAAGATTTTGTGAATCCCAAAATCCTGGGGTGCCGCGCGCGACCGCGCATCACTGCCTACGCCACGCCTCACCATGCACCATGCATGCGTAATGCACGCCATGCGCACATCACGACGCACGCGTCATGCGTCGTGACGTGTAAATGATGTCGCGTAAATGACGCGCAAATGATGCCCAAGTGGGACAGGCCCTTTACTTACAGAGCTTTAGAAGTCTAGTGATGAAAGAACTCGTGATATATTTTCAATATATTTTCAGAAAGGAAACCATCGGGTGGTGATGTTCACTTACACCTGCCACCCTCATCCTTCTTGGTGGTAGAAACTGTGGGTTTGGGAGCTGGTGTCAGAGGAGTATTGCTTTGATGTACATCATTTTATTGTTATACTAACGGCGTAGTGTTAATACCTCCAAGGCAAACGCAATAATTAAATCCTGTATGTGGTGAAAGGAACTGCAGATACTGGTTTATACCGAAGATCGACACAAAATGTTGGAATAACAGGGGGTGAGGCAGCATCTCTGGAGAAAATGGATGGGTAACGTTTCTGGCCCGCACTCTTCTTCAGGCCTTCACTTCCTTGTCACTGTTCATCTCCAGACAAGAATGACTGCAGTTTAACTACGAGTTTAAACCAGTTTAATGCAGGTTGCATTTCACCAGTCAACGTATCCACCAAGAAGGGTCCCAACCCGAAATGTGACGTATCCTTTTTCTGCCTGACCTGCTGTTACTCCAGGGTTTTGTGTCTTCTCTTTTGTAAACCAGCATCTGCAGTTCCTTGTTTGTCCATCCTTTTATATTTTAATTCTGGAGCAGATTGCTGCAGTTCTGGAGCCAGGTGCAGGCCAGAGCAGATAATGACAGTGGATTTCTCCTCCGAGCAGTACTATTGAAGCAATGTGTAAGAACAAACTGCAGATGCTGATTTACACCGAAGATAGATACAAAATACTGGAGTAACTCAACATGTCAGGCAGCATCACTGGAGAAAAGGAATAGGGGGCGTTTCGGGTTGAGACCCTTCATCAGACTGATGAAGGGACTCGACCCAAAATGTCACCTGTTCATAAGTTCATGAGTGATAGGAGCATAATTAGGCCATTCAGCCCATCAAGTCTACTCCATTCAATCATGGCTGATGTATCTTTCCCTATCTTAACCCCATTCTTCTCCCCTTAACCCTTGATACCAGCACTAATCCAGAGATGCTGCCTGACCCACTGAGTTTCTCCAGAATTTCGTGTCTATCCATCTATTGAACCAATGGACTATTGTGACAAACAGTTATGTTAGTTAGAATGGTTGCTGATCAGAGGGTGGTGAATCTGTGGAAGTCTTTGCCACAGAAGGCTGTGGAGGCAAAGTCAGTGGATATATTTAAGGCAGAGATAGATAGATTCTTGATTAGTACGGGTGTCAGAGGTTATGAGGAGAAGGCAGGAGAATGGGGTTAGGAGGGAGAGATAGATCAGCCATTATTGAATGGCGGAGTAGACGATGAGCCAAATGGCCTAATTCTACTCCTATCACTTATGATCTTATGATCTCCATCTTGGGAAGGTCAGATAACTCTTTTGTGTGATAGCTGAGGCTTCCACTATAAATTCCTTGCTGATAGTTTGCATTCCTGTTGAGTTTATTAACTAAAGTGCAGCCAGAGACTGCAGCACGCTGTCTGATCTATCCGATTCCTCTCATCCTGCTTACTGCTGTTAGTTGTGTCCCGCAATGGGCTCAGTTCCAAGCTGCTGTTGACGTCTTGAGGTTGACTATGACTGAGCATCCCTGGATGTGCTCCAGCCATTTGCACTTGGCTTATGGCCCTGGAAGGGTAATCATCTGCAGTAAGATGACCTTTCCCAGACAAGCTGTTCAGAAATTCCAGGGACATTGGATTAACCGGAAATTAAAAATCAAGCATTGATCTGTGCGATCTCACTCGCAAAACCAGTCGGGATAAAATGCCGTTGTTTTATTATTGATTTTTGGATGAACAATTGAGGGAAACCGCTATTTCAAATCAAGTACACATATTACCATTAAAATATTAACTAGACTTTTACCTGATGGAATAGTGGCTTGTCGATTCCCATCAGATGTTAGCGTCTTCAATTTTGAGTTACGAGGATATGGTTCAAACACCCGTTTAATACACAAGGCTCCAATCAAGGCAGAGTCTCTGTAGGAAAAGGTTGGGTGATGTTTTGGGTCAGAACCCTTTGACCGAGGTTTCTTCACGAACAAATGTAAATGTGGCCAATAACCACTACGTTGGATAGTTAGTTGTTTAAGAAAGAACTGCAGATGCTGGAAAATCGAAGGTAGACAAAAATGCTGGAGAAACTCAGCGGGTGAGGCAGCATCTAAGGAGCGAAGGAAATAGGTAACGTTTCGGGCCGAAACCCTTCTTCAGACAGATAGTTAGTTTAGTTTAGTTTATTGTCACGTGTACCGAGGTACAGTGAAAAGCTTTCGTGAGAATTTGTGAGAATTGTGTGAATTTACTCTAACAAGGTCAGCATTCCTCACCTGTCTCTGATTAGACCACAGGACATAAATCATAAGATAATAACATCATAAGTGATGGAAGTGGAATTAGGCCATGCGGCCCATCAAGTCTTCTACGCCATTCAATCATGACTGATCTATCTCTCCCTCCTAACTCCATTCTCCTGCCTTCTCCCCATAATCTCTGACACCTGTACCAATCAAAAATCTGTCTACCTATATCGTTGCCTTAAATATATTCACTGATGGCCTCCACAGCCTTCTGTGGCAAAGAATTCCACAGATTCACCACACTTTGACTAAAGTAATTCCTCCTCATCTCCCTAAAAGAACGTCCTTTAATTCTGAGGCTATGACCTCTAGTCCTAGACTCTCCCACTAGTGGAAACATCCTCTCCACATTCACTCTATCCAAGCCTTTCACTATTCTGTACATTTTAATGAGATCCCCCTCATTCTTCTGGACTCCAGTGAGGACAGGCCCAGTGCCATCAAATGCTCATCATGAGATAACCTAATCATTCCTCGGATCATTCTTGTAAACCTCCTCTGGACCCTCTCCAGAGCCAGCACATCCTTCCTTAGATATGGTTCCCAAAATTGCTCACAATATTCCATATTGCTCACAATATGCCTGACCAGTGCCTTATAGAGCCTCAGCAGTACATCCCTGTTGTGTATATAAGCCCTCTCTAAATAAATGTGAGCATTTATAGAACATAGAACCGTACAGCACAGGAAAAGGCCCTTCGACCCACGATGTCCGTGCCGAAGATAATACTAAAATAAACTAATCTCATGTACCTGTACATGATCCATATGTCAAAGTTTGTCTCTTAAAAAGCAGATAGCAACAAAATTGTTAAAGGTAAACCATGGCAATCTTTAATCGATTCGTCAGATGGGAGTGGCAAGATCTACAATGAGCACAAACGTTGCTGAGTGCTTCTCGGGCTCCACTCACAGAACCAAGGAAAGTTACCGCAATTATACATTTTTCTTATCAGTTGAACACTCCTACCAAGTCTGAAGATGGCATGACTGAAAGATTCTATAGCCTTTCAGAATATAGGAAAAGCTGGGTCCAAATCAAGCTCATCCAATAACAAGTTATTACTTATCTCTGGAGCGTCAGCTATTTTTTTCAATCTTGGCTTCTTTATGGCCTTGAAAGAGCACATGTTATTATGCAGGTTTCCATTTTAATGTCTTTATTAAAAAGACAACCTGTCCTCACTATTGTGTTCCATATAATTTGCAGTCATTCAGACTTGGCACCGAGCCATTCTTTTGTTCTACTAGACCATGATTTTGTAGCAGAACAACTCCATTTTGTAAACTATATTAGATTTGACTATTAGCTCTTTCACATATACCTCAATGGTTTCAATAGTTTCAATGATTTCAATGGTTTCTTTATTGTCACGTGTGCCAGGTACCATGAAATACATCTTTAGCATACAGATCCACAACACTATCCCCATAGCCCGCCACAATGGCCCATTGCAGCCGTCTCCTCCTCCTCCATTCCGGTCGTCCCGTGGACCGATGTCCATCTCCATGCCTGGCCCTCTTCAGCCTTCATTCCTTGGAGGGGAGGGGAGGGGCAGGTGCCTCCCGCAGCCGACCTCGAGGGTGCGGAAGGTTCCTCTCACCTGGCCCTTTGTCCAGTGTCTGTCGCCATTTCCTCCCATGCTCTCTCCGATACCTGATCCACGGAATGAGCAGGGGCCGGGCCTGGTGGCCTACCCTCACCAAGCAAGCCAGGCCTGCGGTTGAGATACAGCCACGGCTCGCCGGGCCAGGCTACTGGGTTGAGCACCAGGCTGCTGCAGGGCCTCCAGCGTCCCTGTCCACTGTCAAGGCCCAGCCATGCTTCCCACCGCCAGTCTGCTTACCGGCCCTTGTTCCATCTTCCTCCCAGTGCATTGGGCGAGCAGAGGCCGGGCTTGGGCACGGGCACGGGCAATGAGCCACAGCCCACCAGCTGGCGACCATCTGCCGCGCTACCCACCTCCAATCACTGCACATGCCTATATATCTGCCTACCTACAATCCTATCCAAGAGCACGTTTTTTTCCCACAGAAGGGGACATCAGTGAAACTTACCAAATAGTGAAAGGATGTGGATAGGGTGGATGCTTCCACTAGTGGGAAAGTCTAGGGCCAGAGACCATAGCCTTAGAATTAAAGGATGTGCCTTTAGAAAAGAGATGAGGAGGAATTTCTTTATTCAGAGGGTGGTGAATGCATTGCCACAGATGGCAGTGGAGGCAGTTAATTTATATTTTTAAGGCGGTAATCAACAGATTCTTGATTAGTACGGGTGCCAAAGGTTATGAAGAAAAGGCAGCAGAATAGGGTTGAGTGGTAAAGATAGAGCAGCCATGATTGAATGGAGGAGTAAACACAATAGGTCAAATGGCCTAATTTGGCTCCTATGACTTATGAACATAAACTTGTGAACAGAAGGTGATGGGCGTCGGAAATGCCCTGCCAGAGGTAGTGGTGGTGGAAGCAGATACGATAGTGGCATTTCAGAGACCTTTAGATAGGTTATGCAGGGAATGGAGGGATATGGCTCAAGTACATGCAGATGAGATTAGTTTATCTGGGATCATATTCGTCACGGGCATTGTGGGCTGAGGGGCCTGTTCCTGCGCTGTACTTTTCTATGTTCTATGTTTGTCAGCGTGGTGATAAGTATTGGCATTTACAAGTGAAGAGAAGCTCGACAACTGACCCATGGAATTAAATACTCTTCCACAGCATGTTCTTGGAAGGTCCGAGAGAACGGCAGTGTTTATCCAAGTGTTTGCCATCCATCACTTCGTAATTCAGAATTGACTCCTGCTCCTGGGATGTGGCCAGTGGAAGGTTGGCATGACATGCCTTGTTATAAATCGAGCCGTCAGTATTTCCAATAAACTGTCCTTTGTGTTGGAAGGGCAAGTAAAAAGTGAAGAGCAACTTTTGCAGTGAAGGAACTTAAATGTTGGTCTCAGGTACAGCAAGACTAATTATTGGGGTTGAAGGGGGAGTCCAAGTTGGCGGGCAGTGTATTTCTTCACACTTCCAAGTGCATTCCTTATCATTTTGAACTTCATTCCTTTTGCTGAGGGGAGCAAATATTAAAGCACATGGTATTGGGGGTAGGGTGTGGACATGGATAGAAAATTGGTTGGCAGATAGGAACCAAAGACTAGGAGTAAACGGGTCCTTTTCAGAATGGCAGGCAGTGGCGAGTGGAGTGCTGCAAGGCTCGGTGTAAGGGCCGTAACTGTTTACCATATATATTAATGATTTGGATAAGGATTTAGGAGCAACACTAGCAAGTTTGGAGATGACACAAAGCTGGGTGGCAGTGTGAACTGTGAAGAGGATGTTAGGAGGTTGCAGGGTGACCTGGACAGGTTGAGTGAGGGGCAGATGCGTGGCAGATGCAGTAGAATAGAGATAAATGTGAGGTTATCCACTTTGGCGGCAAAAACAAGGGGGCAGATTATTATCTCAATGGGGTTAGGTTAGGTAAGGGGGAGGTGCAGCGAGACCTGGGCGTCCTTGTATACCAGTCACTGAAAGTTGGCGTGCAGGTACAGCAGTGAAGAAAGCTAATGGAATGTACACAAAAATGCTGGAGAAACTCAGCGGGTGCAGCAGCATCTATGGAGCGAAGGAAATAGGTAACGTTTCGGGCCGAAACCCTTCTTCAGACTCCATAGATGCTGCTGCACCCGCTGAGTTTCTCCAGCATTTTTGTGTACCTTTGATTTTCCAGCATCTGCAGTTCCTTCTTTAAAGCTAATGGAATGTTGGCCTTCATAACAAAAGGATTTCAGTATAGGAGTAAAGAGGTTCTTCTGCAGTTGTATAGGCCAAATCACTGAATGGATTTAAGAGAGAGTTAGATGGAGCTCTAGGGGTTAGTGAATCAGGGGATATGGGGAGAAGGCAGGCACGGGTTATTGATTGGGGACGATCAGCCATGATCACAATGAATGGAGGTGCTGGCTCGAAGGCCGAATGGCCTCCTCCTGCACCTATTTTCTATGTTTCCATGTTTCTAAGAAGGAATGACTGTGGTGAGATGAGCCTTTGAGTATACCCGGTGTGGGGTTACTGCCATGAGGGGGGGGGGAGGGGGGAGAACAATGAGGGACATGGCGCGAGGGCAACTTTGTAACTTTGTAAGCTCCCTTTATGTGGCGACCATTTGCATACCTGGGGTAATGCAAGCAAAGAATTTCACTGTGACTTGTCACATGTGACAATAAACAATTAATAAAATTAAGTAATTCATTCATTCATTCATTCTTTCATATGTTGGCTGCTTTACCGAGTCGGCATAAAGTGTAGATGGAGTCAAAGGTGGGGGTTTTGGTCCGTGTAATGAACAACTTTCTGCAATTTCTTGCATTCTTCGGCAATGCTGTTCCCAATCCAAGCCGCGATGCAATATGATGGGATGCTTTCTATGCAGCATCTGTCGAGGTTTGTAAGAGCCACTGGAGATATACGCTGAATTTCCCCAGTCTCCTCAGGAAGTAAAGGTGTCTCCTCAGGAAGTAAAGGTGTCTCCTCAGGAAGTAAATGTGCCTTCTCGATTGTCACCTCAATATGCTTGGTCCACCGCAGATCATTGGTAATGTTTACACCAAGGAATTTGAAGCTCTTGACCATTTCCACTTCAGCACCATTGTTGCTAATTGGGGCATGTACTCCAGCACGCTTCCTGAAGTCAATTCCTGAAACCGGTTGCTATAGCTGGTGGTGTCAGATTTAATTAAAATGGTAACCAGATATATAGACTTAAATAGGCAAGTCTGGCAAGTATATGATCCTGATAGACACAAAATGCTGGAGTAACTCA
Organism: Malacoraja senta; assembly: GCA_038087875.1. Classification (NCBI taxonomy): domain Eukaryota; kingdom Metazoa; phylum Chordata; class Chondrichthyes; order Rajiformes; family Rajidae; genus Malacoraja; species Malacoraja senta. The sequence goes on along the minus strand of CM075977.1, from coordinate 385,682,931 downwards.
GCGGGACAGGCAGCTTCTCTGGAGAGAAGGAATGGGTGATGTTTCGGGTCGAGCCCCTTTCTTCAGACCCGAATCGTCACCCATTCCTTCTCTCCAGAGATGCTGCCTGTCCAGCTGAGTTACTCCAGCTTTTTGTGTCTGTCTTCGGTTTAAACTAGCATCTGCAGTTCCTTCTTCCACAAGGATATGATCCTAATGGTTCAAAGGTTCTTTATTGTCCTGTGAACAGTGAGATTCTTTTTGTGTAGTTTACACATGTACATGTTGCCATATTTGACGTCATTTACACAAAGAAAACGTCCAAAATCCATAGTCCGGTCCTGGATGTACTGGAGTGCCACTAGTCCAGGTAAGTGCAGGTAAGCCCTAGGCTGCTGCAGAGCCTCCTCCATCACTCTCGACGGCATGGCCCACGAATCCACATCCCTCACCTCGCCCAACAGCTTCTGTGTCCTGAGGCTGCCTCCTGCAGCCGACCTTGCAGGAGCTGGACACGATACCCCGCTCCCTCTCCCACCGAAGAGTCGGTATGTCAAGGAGGACTCTCTCTAACTTCTACAGGTGCACAGTAGAGAGCATACTGACCGGTTGCATCGTGGCTTGGTTCGGCAACTTGAGCGTCCAGGAGCAGAAAAGGCTGCAAAAAGTTGTGACCACTGCCCAGTCCATCGTCATCGGCTCTGACCTCCCTACCATCGAGGGGATCTATCGCAGTCGCTGCCTCAAAAAGGCTGCCAACATCATCAAAGACCCTCACCATCCTGGCCACACACTCATCTCTCCGCTGCCATCAGGTAGAAGGTACAGGAGCCTGAAATCTGGTACATCCAGGTTCACGAACAGCTTCTTCCCCACAGCCATTAAACACAATTTCAAACAAACTCTGAACTATAACAGCCTATTGCACTTTATCTGTTTATTTATCTGTGTATATATATATATTATATATATATATATATATATATATATATATATATATATATATATATTCTATGGTATATGGACACACTGATCTGTTCTGTATTTATGTCTACAATATTCTGTTGTGCTGCAGCAAGCAAGAATTTCATTGTCTTATCTGGGGCACATGACAATAAACTCTCTTGACTTGACTTGACTTGACCGACCCACTCCTCACGTCGGTCGTCATCAGGGGCTCCCTCCTCCTCCACTCTCCGGTCTTCGTGGTCGAGCTTGGCGGCTTCCGAACTTCCCATTGAACTCGATAAAATGGCACCACACATGGCGGCGCCGGCATACTGGTACGTAAAATAAATGTCACCGTGGAATGTATAATTGCATCGGTGACAATAAATATCCATTGAACCTGCAGGCAGCGGCCCGCTGGGTCCTTCTTCGCGGCAGCGAGACATGCCTGCCTTTGTAGGAGGCCGTGGGCAGCCCGCCGCATCCGTCTTTATTCCATGTGGTCCGCCGCGTCCGTCTTTGTTCGTGGTGATCGTCTCTGTTCGGCTCTATGGCGCATCCCGGGAGCCTTCTACCACACCACAGCACCACTGCAGCCCATCCCGGGAGCTAACGGGATGAGTGTACCAATGTGGGCAAATGGGTTTAGTGCAAATGGTCAAATGGTCGGCATGGGCATGATGTTTACTTTAGTTTAATTTAGTGTAGTTTAGTTCAGTTCAGTTCAGTTTAGTTTAGTTTAGATTAGTTTAGTTTAGTTCAGTTTAGTTCAGTTTAGTTTAGTTTAGTTCAGTTTAGTTCAGTTTAGTTCAGTTTAGTTTAGTTTAGTTTAGTTTAGTTTAGTTTAGAGATACATCGCGGAAACAGGCCCTTTTGACCCACAGAGTCCGCACCGACCAGAGATCCCCGCACACTAACTCAAGCTTTCACACACTGGGGACAAATTACACTTAGACCAAGTATACAAACCTAAGCCAATTAACCTACATACCTGTACGTCCTTGGAGCGTGGGAAGAAACCAAAGATCTCGGAGAAAGCCCACGCGGTCATGGGGAGAATGTACAAACTCCATACAGACAGCACCGGTAGTCGGGATCAAATCCTGGGTCTCTGGTGCTGCAAGTGCTATAAGGCAGCAACTCTACCACTGCACCACCATGCCTCCCAGTGGGTGGGGGGGGGGGCTAAGCTCCACAGAGCACTGAACGTAATAAAGTGCTGCTCAGGAACGAGCCCCTTTGGCTCATAATGTATGTGCCAAGATAAACTAATATAATCTGGCTGCATGTGATCCATATCTCTCCTTTTTTGTGCTTAGCGGCCCCACGGTCCAGAGAGAGTGGATGCAGAGAGTATATGTCCAGTTGTGGGAGAGTCTCGGACCAGAGCGCACAGCCTCAGAATAACAGGAGGTACCTTTAGAATGGAGATGAGGAGGAATTTCATAAGCCAGAGGATGGTGAATTTATGGAATTTATTGCCACAGGAGGCTGTGGAGGCCAAGTCTGGGTATTTTTAAAGTGGAGATTGTTAGGTTCCAAGGGGGTCAAAGGTCAGGAAGAACGGAGCACAATGGGAGTGAGAGGGAAAAATAGATCAGACATAATAGAATAGCAGGGCAGACTCAATGGGCCGAATGGCTTAATTCTTCTCCTATGTCTTATGGTCTATGTGTGCCCATGGAGAAAAAATGCAATCATATGGAGAGCATGCAAACTCCATTCAGACAGCACCAGTGGTCACGATTGAACCCACGTCGCTGGTGCCATGAGGCATGTGATAGGAGTAGAATTAGGCCATTCGATCCATCAAGTCCATCTGCCATTCAATGATGGCTGATCTACAGTATATCTCCCTCCTAACCCCATTCTCCTGCCTTGTCCATATACCCTCTGACACCTGTAACTGTCCCAATAACCTCTGACACCTGTACTAATCAAGAAATGTTTCATAACAACAACTTGATGAGGGACCGATGACCCGAAACATTTCCCTCTCCACAGATGCTGAGTGTTTCCCAGCATTTTGTGTTTTTGTTTCAGATTCAAATCATCTTCAGTATGTTGGTTTAGTCAGAGAGTGGTGAATCTGTGGAATTCATTGCCACAGAACGCTGTGGAGGGTAAGTCAATGGATATTTTTAAGGAAGAGATGGATAGATTCTTGATGAGTACGGGTGTCAGGGGTTATGGGGAGAATGCGGGAGAATGGGGTTAGGAGAGAGAGATAGATCAGCAATGGTTGAATGGCGGAGTAGACTTGACGGGCCGACTGGCCTAATTCTGCTTCTATCTCTTATGAACATGAACATGTGAACTTCTTTGAACTGGTAATGCCTCAGGTGGAAGAAGTATTGTTGAAAGTGAAGCGTACAGGCCCAGTGCCAAAAGGCATAAAATCATACGGAACACACTGTATTCTCTAGCCAACCATTCCATCCATCAGCATTTCTACCATATTTGGAAACAAATAAAAGTACTTTCCAATCAAGAGTCAAGAGTGTTTTATTGTCATGTGTTCCAGATAGACCAATGAAATTCTTACTTGCTGCAGCACAACAGAATATGTAAATATAGTACACTGTAAACAATATGATAAACGAGAGAGAGAAAAAGGTTCAGTGTGTGTATTCTCACACATACACATATATATAGATCATATATATATATACCAGTATACACATGCACACGCACTCATACGTACACAGGAAAAAAAAAACAATAACAGTGCAATAATAACAATAATAGTCTATGTAGTTAAAAGCTTATTTGAGGTTGTAGTGTTTAATGGCCGAATGGCTGTAGGGAAGAATCTGCTCCTGAACCTGGACATTACAGTTTCCAGGCTACTGTACCTTCTTCCCGATGGCAGGGGTGAACTGATTGTGTGGCCAGGGTGGTGTGGGTCTCTGATGATGCTGGCTGCCTTTTTGAGGTGGCGACTCCGGTAAATCCGTTCGATGGTGGGGAGGTCAGAACCCATGATGGACTGGGCAGTGTTCACCACTTTTTGCAGCCTTCTTCACTCCCGGGTGTTCAAGTTGCCGAACCAGGCCGTGATGCAACCAGTCAATATGCTCTCTGCTGTACACCTGAGAATCCTCTCTGACATACTGAATCTCCGTAATCTTCTCAGGAAGTAGAGGCGTTGTATGTGCTTCCTTTAAAATTTATGATAATCTATTGAGACTGAGGGACGCACACACTGAGCTTCCTTTTCTAAGATGAACCTGTTGCTGTGACTTTCAGCACAGCTTCCCTTCACTGTTACACTGCTCCCTCATTCTCCATCTCTGAAAGGTCTGCATACAATGGCACAGATAGCAGCTCAGATCCCACCACTTGTCACATCTTCCCATCTCTACCCCTTTCTGCCTTCCGTAGAGACCTTTCCCTCCGACAATAAGCAATGACACAGCTGCCGTGACCACTGGACATCCTTGTGTAGGAAGGAACTGCAGATGCTGGTTTATACTGAAGATTGAAACAAAATGCTGGAGCAACTCAGCAGGTCAGGCAGCATCTCTGGAGAAAAGCAACACGTCTTCAGACTGAAAGATAGAGAAGGCCAGAAAAAAACAGGGCAGGCAACAGATGACCTCAGGAAGGGTGTAGTCCATAATGGACAATTGTTGGCTGGAGAAGTTGTGCTAATGACTGGGATAGAGGGATGCAAACAGTGGAACTAGTAGACTGACTATGATGGAGAAGGTGGGAAGAGAGGTGGTAGGGGGGGTGGAGAAGAAGTATTGTTGCAAAGTGAATTATTGCCACATTCAAGGAGCTATTCAGATGAGGACAAAAGGCCTTTGGAAGACCTAACTGACGTTGATACTTTCAGGGGATGAGGAAAATGCGTAGTGTAATTTATAAAATGCAAGTTGATCTGCACTAAAACATATTGGAAAGAGATCTTTTGGTTAACATAACATTGGGTCTTAATTACAATTAGTTCAGAGGACATGTGAGGGAAGGAACTGCAGATGATGGTTTAAACCGAAGATAGACACAAAATGCTGGAGTAATTCAGCGGGACAGGCAGCATCTCTGGAGAGAAGGAATGGGTGAAAGTCCATGACTTTCAGTCTGAAGAAGGGTCTCGACCCAAAACGTCACCCATTCCTCCCATCCAGAGATGTTGCCTGTCCCGCTGAGTTACTCCAGCATTTTGTGTTGTTCTTAGATCAGAGGACATCTTCTTTTAATTTATAAACTGGAAGTAGCAGTGAGCCTGCAATAGCTCCCTCTGCTGGTGAATCCTGGTGAATACTTTGAACAAGCACTGAAGTAAGAGTCAAAGAGTGATACAGTCTAGAAACAGGACCTTCAGCCCACTTGCCCACACCAGCCAACAATGTCCCAGCTACATTAGTCCCACCTGCCTGCGTTTGGTCCATACCCCTCAATACCTGCCCTATCCATGTACCTGTCTAACTGTTTCTTAAATGTTGGAATGGTCCCTGCCTCGACTACCTCATCTGGCAGCTTGTTCCATACACCCATCACCCTTTGTGTGATAAAGGTACCCCTCAAATTCCTACAAAATCTTTTCCCCTTCACCTTAAACCTATGTCCTCTGGTTCTCAATTCACCTACTCTGGGCAAGAGACTCTGTGCCCTGATCTATTCCTCTCATGAGCTCGATAGGATTACCCCTTGTCCCCCTGCGCTCCAGGGAATAGAGACCCAGCCTACTCAACCTCTCCCTACAGCTCAGACCCTCCAGTCCTGGCAACATCCTTGTAAATCTTCTCTGTCCTCTTTCCAGCATGGAGCAAGAAAATTTTGTTTTGCCCTTTTTTTAAACAGCACCGCAGGAGTACTGTATATGAAAAGAGCCGTCCGTTCATCTATTCCACCGTTCAGTAAGATGAAACACAGTGACACGATCCTACATTAGCCCATTACTTGCACCTTTCTGAAGGAACACGAGGGATCTCAGTTCAACATCTCTCCTGAAAGGTGACAACTCTGATGGAGCAGTAATCCCTCAGCACCACACCTCAATAAGATCATGTTCAGAAGTTTCATTCTTGATAGGAGCCGAATTAGGCCATTCGGCCCATTAAGTCTACTCCACCATTCAATCATCTCTCTCTCTCCCAACCCTATTCTCCTGCCTTCTCCCCATAACCCCTGACACCCATACTAATCAATAATCTATCTATCTCGGCCTTAAAAATATCCACTGACTTGGCCTCCACAGCCTTCTATGGCAAAGAATTCCACAAATTCACCACCCTCTGACTAAAGTCAGATATTGTTTGGTGTTCTTGTTACTTAAACCTATAAATCTGAAACCTTTGGATTCAGGTATGAATACAACCACTGAGCCAAGACGAAAACCTGGCAACACTGACGGGTTGGAATCAATCCATTGAGAATACCCAATATTGGTTAACGAGAACATTAATGTGTTCTATTTGGTTAAGAACATACATGGCACTATTTGCAAGTTTGCAGATGACACAAAAGTGGGTGGTATTGTAGATAGTGAAGGTGGTTGTCAAAAATTGCAGCAGGATCTAGATCATGGTGGCGCAACGGTAGAGTAGCTGCCTTACAGCGAATGCAGCACCGGAGACCGACTACGGGTGCTGTCTGTACGGAGTTTGTACGTTCTCCCCATGACCTGCGTGGGTTTTCTCCGAGATCTTCTGGTTTCCGCCCACACTCCAAAGACGTACAGGTTCGTAGGTTAATTGGCTTGATCAACTTAAAAATTGTCCCGAGTGGGTGTAGGATGGTGTTAATGTGCGGGGATTGCTGGTCGGCACGGACCCGGTGAGCCGAAGAGCCTGTTTCCGTGTTGTATCTATAAACTAAAGATCTGTTGGCCAGGTGGGCTGAGGAATGATTCATTGAATTTAATACAGAGAAATGTGTGATGTTGGATTTTAGGAAATCTAACATGGGCAGGAACTACGGAGTGAATGGTTGGGCTCTGGGGAGCGTCGCAGAGCAGAGGGATTTAGCATTGCAGGTACACAATTCCTTGAAAGTGGTGTCACAGTGCAGGTGCATGGTTCCTTGAAGGTCGAGTCGCAGGTAGATAGGGTGGTCACAAAGGCGTTTGGCACATGGGCTTTCATCAGTCAGAGTATTGAGTATAGAGGTTGGAGGTCATGTTGCATTATATAAGACGTTGGTACGGCCACATTTAGAGTATTGTGTTCAGTTCTGGGCACCATGTTATAAGAACGATGTTGTCAAGCCGGAAAGGGTGCAGAGAAGATTATGAGGATGTTGCCAGGATTTGAGGGCCTGAGTTATAGGAAGTGTTTGAGCAGTCTAAGACTCTATTTCTTGGAATGCAGGAGGATGAGGGGTGCAGGAGGTATTCAAAATCATGAGAGGAATAGATTGCATGGATGCACACTCTTGACAAGAGTTGGGGAATCAAGAACCAGAGGACAGTGAGGGGGAACAGATTTAATAGGAACCTGAGGGATACATTTTTATCAAACTGTCGGAGGAGGTAGTTGAGGCAGGTACTATCGTAACACTTAAAATGTTTAAGAAGGAACTGCAGAGGCAGGAAAATCGAGAGTAGACAAAAATGCTGGAGAAACTCAGCGGGTGAGGCAGCATCTATGGAGCGAAGGAAATAGGCGACGTTTCGGGTCGAGACCCTTCTTCAGACTGATGTGAGGGTGGGGGGGTGGGGCAGGAAGAAGAAAGGAAGAGGCGGAGACAGTGGGCTGAGGGAGAGCTGAGAAGGGGAGGAGAAAGCAGGGACTACCTGAAATTAGAGAAGTCAATGTTCATACCGCTGGGGTGTAAACTACCCAAGCGAAATATGAGGTGCTGCTTCTCCAATTTACGGTGGGCCTCACTCTGGCCATGGAGGAGGCCCAGGACAGAAAGGTCGGATTCGGAATGGGAGGGGGAGTTGAAGTGCTGAGCCACCGGGAGATCAGGTTGGTTAATGTGAACCGAGCACAGGTGTTGGGCGAAACTATCGCCAAGCCTACGCTTGGTCTCACCGATGTAGAGCAGCTGACACCTAGAGCAGCGGATGCAATAGATGAGGTTGGAGGAGGTGCAGGTGAACCTCTGCCACACCTGGAAAGACTGCTTGGGTACTTGAATGGAGTCAAGGGGGGAGGTAAAGCAACAAGTGTAGCATTTCCTGCGGTTGTAAGGGAAAGAGCCAGGAGAGGGGGTGGGAAGGCTGGGAAGGGACAAATTGACCAGGGAGTTACGGAGGGAGTGGTCTCTGGAAAGCAGACAGGGGAGGAGATGGGAAGATGTGGCCGGCTGTGGGATCCTGTTGGAGGTGGCGAAAATGTCAGAGGATTATTTGTTGTATGTGACGGCTGGTGGGGTGGAAGGTGAGGACAAGGGGGACTCTGCCCTTGTTACGAGTGCGGGGATGGAGAGTGAGAGCAGAGTCAGTGGTATAGAGGAGACCCTGGTGAGAGCCTCATCTATAGTAGAAGAGAGTAGAAGAGTTCCCTGAAGAATGAGGACATCACTGATGTCCTGGTGTGGAACACCTTATCCTGGGTGCAGATGCGGCGTAGACGGAGGAATTGGGAGTAGGGGATGGAGTCCTTACAGGAAGCAGGGTGGGAAGAAGTGTAGTCCAGATAGCCATGAGAGTCAGTGGGTTTATAGTAGACGTTGGTCGGTAGTCTATCACCTGCAATGGAGATAGTGAGGTCTAGAAATGGTAGGGAAATGTCGGAAATGGTCCAGGTGTATTTGAGTGCTGGATGAAGGTTAGTGGTGAAGCGGATGAAGTCAGTCAGTTGTGTGTGGGTGCAGGAGGTACCACCAAAGCAATCGTCGAAGTAGCGGAGGTAGAGGTCGGGGATGGGGTCCTGGTACGCCTCGAACAAAGATTGTTCAACGTACCCTACAAAGAGGCAGGCATAGCTGGGGTCCATGCGCATGCCCACAGCTACGCCTTGTATTTGGAGGAAATGGGGGGAGTCAAACGAAAAGTTGTTACGGGTAAGGACCAGTTCCGCTAGGCGGAGGAGAGTATCAGTAGACGGGGATTGGTTGGTTCTGCGGTTGAGGAAGAAACGGAGGGCTTTAAGACCCTCCTGGTGGGGGATGGAGGTGTAGAGTGACTGGACATCCATGGTGAAGATGAGGGAATGGGGACCGAGAAAACGGAAGTCCTGGAGCAGAGGAAGAGCATGTGAGGTGTCTTGAACATAGGTAGGGGGGTAACACTTAAAGTAACTATCCAAGGTACGTGGATAGGGCAGGTTTAAAGGGATATGGGGCAAACGCAGGCAGATGGGACTAGTGTAGCTGGGATATGTTGTTCAATGTGGGCAAGTTGGGCCGAAGGGCCCGTTTCCACGCTGTTTGACTATGAATATATATGAAATTTCTCCCTGGTGCATTTGATCAAAGGGAGTAATCTGTTTAATGCATCTTTGTTGGTAAATATTTTACTCTCTGCGCACTCTTGGTTCGTTATGTTAACTTTAGGTCGAGTCACAAAGTACTGGAGTAACTCAGCCGGTCAGGCAGAATCTCTCAAAGGCATTGATGTTTCGGGTTTCTGCATGAAGAATGTTTCAGCTCCGATGGGGACACAGAATGGATCTCACGCACTGTGCAGCTTTCCTTTCCACTTACGTCAGTCCATCTGAGTAAACAGTCCATTAGACTCGGGCAGCATAGTGGAGCAGCGGTAGAGTTGCTGCCTTACAGCGCCAGAGACCCCGGTTCGATCCTGACAACGGGTGCTGTCTGTACAAAGTTTGTACATTCTCCTCGTGACCTTGTGACCTTTTCTCTGAGTTCCACCCACACTGCAAAGACGTACAGGTTTTTTAGGTTCATTGTCTTCGGTACAGATTGTCCCCAGTGTGTGTAGGATAGTGTAAATGTGCAGAGATCGCTGGTCGTTGTGAGTGGGTCGAAGGGCCTGTTTCCGCGCTGTATCTCTAAACAAAACTTAACTAAACCAGGCATTTCTTGATTAGTACGAGTGTCAGGGGTTATGGGGAGAAGGCAGGAGAATGGGGGTAGGAGGGAGAGATAGATCAGCCATATTTGAATTGCGGGGTAGTATTTATTGATGGGCCGAATGGCCTAATTCTGCTCCTATCACTTATGATCTAATGACTTTAAGACAAGACGAAAGCAATCCAGCACAGGTTCATTTTGTATCTGTGTCACTGAACACTTGGGGTTGTGAAAGATTTCACGTCAAAGGCACTTCTCAGTAAGTGATGAACAGGGACAGAGGTTAACAGCAACTACACCGGATGAGTGTAATCAGCGTCGATTACCATCAAAGCACAGAAATAAGCTGCAGATTCAGCGCAAGGCCATGGGTGGGAGGAATTGTCCACTGCCCATTCAACTTTAAACCGTAGGAAAATTACAAGCTGTGGGAATCTGAAATGATAACAGGAAATGCTGGAAATTCTCAGCTAGGACAGTCACTGATGGAAAGAGACCAATCAGATTTTAAAACAACACTGCATCTCATCAGATCTTTCACTGTGTCTCAGTGGCAACAGCACCATGACCTCTGTCATAGAGTCCCTGAGATACAGTATGGAAACAGGCCCTTCAGGCCAATCTGCCCACACCAGCCCATATCCCTCGAAACCAGTCCTATCCATGTACCTGTCTAAATGTTTCTTAAACGTTACGATTGTACCTGCCTCAACTACCTCCTCTGGCAGCTTGTTCCATACTCCCACCACTCTTTGTGTAAAACAGTTACCCCTCAGGTTCTTATTAAATCTTTCCTCATCCCCCCTCACTTTAACCTGGTTCTCGATTCCCCTACTATGGGCAAGAGACTCTGTGCGTCTACCCGATCTATTCCTCTCATGTCAGGTCATTGTGAGTTCAAACCCCACCCTACCACAAAATCTAGTTGTGTTGTCATTCCTATTTTTCAGAAAATGTTCAAATGCAAAGCCCCTGACAATAATACTAAACTAAACTAAACCATTTGTTGATCTCAATGAATATCAAAAAAACTCAAGACACTATGGTATACAATAGTTGGCACAGTGGTGCAGCTGGTGGAGCTGCTGCATCACAGTGCCAGATATCCGGGTTCCATCCTGACCTTTGGGTGCAGTCTGTGTGGAGTTTGTACGTTCTCCTCGTGGCCGCGTGGGTTTTCACTGAGATCTTCGTTTTCCTCCCACACTCCAAAGACGTACAGGTTTGTAGGTGGATTGGCTTTGTTAAAATGTAAATCGTCCCTAGTTGTGTAGGATAGTGTTAATATGCGGCGATCGCTGATCGGTGCGGACTCGTTGGGCTGAAGGGCCTGTTTCTTCGTTGTGTCTTTAGAACTAAAAAAACTAAAACTAAAACCTCTGTGAATTACTGTTAGGTGATAGAATTGGTGGGGTGGGGGGAGTTGATAGGGCTGTGGGGAGGGTTAACGACATTTGTAGGATTGATGTAAATAGAGAATTAACGCTAGGTGTAATTCCATGGGCCAAAGTCCCTCTCTATCCTCACTCGCCCTCTCTCTCACCCTTCTTCAGTTCAATTCCTAAATCTGGCTTGCAATTAACATTGGGAAGAAACAGACTGTTACATCACCTATCTGAAATCTGTCCCTGTGCTGTGACAAAAATAACCTCATAATGTTGGAGTAACTCAGCGGGTCAGGCAACATCTGTGGAGGACATGGATAGGTGACGTTCTTTTTGTAAACTAGCATCTGCAGTTCCTTGTGTCTCATCACGGTGACATCTGTGCTGCAAACATGCATTATCGCCACAGGGAGGCAGTGTTGATCTGTGACTGCTGATGCTGGAAGCAGCTGCTCAGAGACATTGAAGTTGAGGATACATGTTTTACTTACATAAATCAAAACTGAAGACAGAAGCCAACACAGGAATGTAACTCTGATGGCTCTCGGAGGGTTTGCGTGAACGCTGAACATTGTATGCCTGTCCTGAACCTTACGTTATACATGCAGAAATAAAAAAATGCAGATGCTGGTTTACAAAAGAAGACACAAAGTGCTGGAGTAACTCAGCGGGTCAAGCAGCATCTTTAGACTTTAGAGATACAGCGTAGAAACAGACCCTTCGGCCCACCTGGTCCGCACAGACCGGCGATCATCCCGTACACGAACATTATCGTACACATTAGGGACATTTTACAATTTACAGACCACAATTAACCTACACACCTGTATATATCCTTGGAGTGTGGGAGGAAACCTATGCAGTCACAAGGGAGAATGGACAAACTCTGTACTGACAACATCCGTAGACAGTATCGAACCTGGGTCTCTGGTGCTGTAAGGCAGCAACTCTACCGCTGCGCCATTGTGCTTCCCGAGAATCTCTGGGGAGCGCGGAGAGGTGACGTTTTGGGCCGGGAGCCCTTCTTCAGAAGTTACACATGATTTTCATGTCGAAAACAGAAGATCAAATCTAGAGCATAATTTCCCTTAGAAGAGGCTTGAATATCACGATAGCCAACCAAAAAAATTCATGCCCGATGTGAGAGGCAGCACAGCGGTAGAGTTGCTGCCTTACAGCACCAGAGACCCGGGTTTGATCCCGACTACGGGTGCTGTCTGTAAGGAGTGTGTACATTCTCCCCGCATGGGTTTTCTCAGAGATCTTTGGTATAAATGTAAAATTGTCCCTAGTGGGTGTAGGATGGTGTTAATATGCAGGGATCACTGGTCAGCGTGGTCTCAAGATTCAAGAGATTCAAGAGAGTTTATTGTCATGTGTCCCAGATAGGACAATGAAATTCTTGCTTTGCTTCAGCACAACAGAATATAGAAGGCATGAATACGGAACAGATCAGTGTGTCCATATACCATTGTATAAATATATACACACATGAATAAATAAAACAGATAAAGTGCAAATAAACAGATAATGGGCTATTAATGTTCAGAGTTTTGTTTGAGTTGAGTACAATAGCCTGATGACTGTGGGGAAGAAGCTGTTTCTGAACCTGGACGTTGCAGTCTTCAGGCTCCTGTACCTTCTACCTGAAGGTAGCGGGGAGATGAGTGTGTGGCCAGGATGGTGTGGGGTCCTTGATGATGCTGCCAGCCTTTTTGAGGCAGCGACTGCGATAGATCCCCTCGATGGTAGGGAGGTCAGAGCCGATGATGGATTGGGCAGTGTTTACTACTTTTTGTAGTAAGATCCTATAGCGAGCAAGATGGTCCACTTCGCTGAAAAGCCAGAGTAGGGTCATGGGTAATCTTCAGCGTCATTTGCGTAACCGGCTTCCGTCATGGCGTTAAGCTAATTCAGGGAGATTCTGCTATATCAGGCTGAGAGATTAAAAGATAGACACAAAATGCAGTGGGTCGGGCGGCATTTCTGGATAAAAGGAATAGGTGACATTTCGGGTTGAGACCCGTCTTCAGACTGAGTCAGGGGAAAGAGGAACTGAAACCATCCTCCCCCCCCCCCCCCCTTCCCTCCAACACGAACACGGAGCGATCGCCGGCCCCCTTTTTTTTGTTAAACATCTATTTCCTTCGGGTTTAAAAAAAAATTGCCCCCTTATCATATCCGTACATTTTCAATAGCTGCCATGACCCGTTTGATGTCATCCTTCGCCCAGCTCCTGGCCGCGGCCCGCATCGATCTGCTGGACATGCTGAGTTTATTTGTTTGTGTTTGTTTGGCGGAGTCTGAGGGGAGAAGCGCCGGCACCAAGAGCGAGCAAACACACGGACAGACGTACGAAAGCAACAATCATAGAGCGGAATAGGTGACCAAAGAACTTTGTAGGTGACATTTCGGGTCGAAATCCTCCTTCAGACTGAGTCAGGGGAAAGAGGAGCAAGAGATATAGACGGTACTAAGGACAAATGTATTGTGAAGTATTGTGGTATTTCACACATGTGTGCAGTATGAAGTATTGTGTGCAGTTTTGGTCTCCGAATTTAAGGAAGGACATTCTTTCTATTGAGGGAGTGCAGCATAGGTTCACAAGGTTAATTCCCGGGATGGCGGGACTGTCATATGCTGAGAGAATGCAGTGGCTGGGCTTGTATACTCTGGAATTTAGAAAGATGAGAGGGGATCTTATTGAAACATATAAGATTATTAAGGGTTTTGACATGCTAGAGGCAGGAAACATGTTCCCGATGTTGGGGGAATCCAGAACCAGGGGCCACAGTATAATAAGGGGTAAGCCATTTAGAACGGAGAAGAGGAAACACTTTTTCACGCAGAGTGTTGTGAGTCTGTGGAATTCTCTGCCTCAGAGGGCGGTGGAGGCCGATTCTCTGGATACTTTCAAGAGAGAGCTAGATAGGGCTCTTAAAGATAGCAGAGTCAGGGGATATGGGGAGAAGGCAGGAACGGGGTACTGATTGGGGATGATCAGCCATGATCACAGTGAATGGCGGTGCTGGCTCAAAGGGCCAAATGGCCTACTCCTGCACCTATTGTCTATTGATTCTACTGAATACACTGATTGCACTGATTTGAAGATTACGTCCCTTTGTTCTGGAGGAAATAATCTCTCCTCTTTTCGCTTATCAAATCCTTCTGACACTTGAAGCACACTGTGGGCGGCACGGTGGCGCAGCTGGTTGAGCTGCAGCTTTATAGCGCCAGGAGACCTGGGTTTGCTCCTGTCTGCGACTGCTGTCTGTATGGAGTTCGTACATTCTCTCTGTGGCCTTCGTGGATTTTCCCCGGGTGCTTGGAGGAAGGACATTAGCTTGGAGGATGTGGAATCGGTATGGGTAGAGCTGCGAAACACTAAGGGGCAGAAAACGCTGGTGGGCGTTGTGTACAGGCCACCTAGCAGTAGTAGTGAAGTTGGGGATGGCATCAAACAGGAAATTAGAAATGCGTGCAACAAAGGCAAAACAGTTATAATGGGTGACTTCAATCTACATATAGATTGGGTGAATCAAATTGGCAGGGGTGCTGAGGAAGAGGATTTCTTGGAATGTATGAGGGATAGTTATCTAAACCAACATGTAGAGGAACCAACGAGAGAGCAGGCTATTCTAGACTGGGTATTGAGTAATGAGGAAGGGTTAGTTAGCAGACTTGTTGTGCGTGCCCCCTTGGGCAAGAGTGATCATAATATGGTTGAGTTCTTCATTAGGATGGAGAGTGACATTGTTAATTCAGAAACAACGGTTCTGAACTTAAAGAAAGGTAACTTTGAGGGTATGAGACATGAATTGGCCAAGATTGACTGGCAATTAGTTCTAAAAGGGTTGACGGTGGATATGCAATGGAAGGCATTTAAAGACTGCATGGATGAACTACAAAAATTGTTCATCCCAGTTTGGCAAAAGAATAAATCAAGGAAGGTAGTGCATCCGTGGATAACAAGGGAAATCAGGGATAGTATCAAAGCAAAAGATGATGCGTACAAATTAGCCAGAAAAAGCAGCATACCAGAGGACTGGGAGAAATTCAGAGACCAGCAGAGGAGGACAAAGGGCTTAATTAGGAAAGGGAAAATAGATTATGAAAGGAAACTGGCAGGGAACATAAAAACTGACTGCAAAAGTTTTTATAGATATGTGAAGAGAAAGAGATTAGTTAAATCAAATGTGAGTCCCTTGCAGTCAGAAACAGGTGAATTGATCATGGGGAACAAGGATATGGCAGACCAATTGAATAACTACTTTGGTTCCGTCTTCACTAAGGAAGACATAAATAATCTGCCGGAAATAGCAGGGGGCCGCGGGTCAAAGGAGATGGAGGAACTGAGTGAAATCCAGGTTAGTCGGGAAGTGGTGTTGGGTAAATTGAATGGATTAAAGGCCGATAAATCACCAGGGCCAGATAGGCTGCATCCCAGAGTACTTAAGGAAGTAGCTCCAGAAATAGTGGATGCATTAGTGATAATTTTTCAAAACTCTTTAGATTCTGGAGTAGTTCCTGAGGATTGGAGGGTAGCAAACGTAACCCCACTTTTTAAGAAGGGAGGGAGAGAGAAAACGGGGAATTACAGACCAGTTAGTCTAACATCGGTAGTGGGGAAACTGCTAGAGTCAGTTATTAAAGATGGGATAGCAGCACATTTGGAAAGTGGTGAAATCATTGGACAAAGTCAGCATGGATTTACGAAAGGTAAATCGTGTCTGACGAATCTTATAGAATTTTTCGAGGATGTAACTAGTAGAGTGGATAGGGGAGAACCAGTGGATGTGTTGTATCTGGACTTTCAGAAGGCTTTCGACAAGGTACCACATAAGAGATTAGGATACAAACTTAAATCACACGGTATTGGGGGTTCAGTATTGATGTGGATAGAGAACTGGCTGGCAAACAGGAAGCAAAGAGTAGGAGTAAACGGGTCCTTTTCACAATGGCAGGCAGTGACTAGTGGGGTACCACAAGGCTCAGTGCTGGGACCCCAGCTATTTACAATTTATATTAATGATCTGGACGAGGGAATTGAAAGCAACATCTCCAAGTTTGCGGATGACACTAAGCTGGGGGGCAGTGTTAGCTGTGAGGAGGATGCTAGGAGACTGCAAGGTGACTTGGATAGGCTGGGTGAGTGGGCAAATGTTTGGCAGATGCAGTATAATGTGGATAAATGTGAGGTTATCCACTTTGGTAGCAAAAACGGGAAGGCAGACTATTATCTAAATGGTGGCCGATTAGGAAATGGGGAGATGCAGCGAGACCTGGGTGTCATGGTACACCAGTCATTGAAAGTAGGCATGCAGGTGCAGCAGGCAGTGAAGAAAGCGAATGGTATGTTGGCCTTCATAGCAAGAGGATTTGAGTATAGGAGCAGTGAGGTTCTACTGCAGTTGTACAGGGTCTTGGTGAGACCACACCTGGAGTATTGCGTACAGTTTTGGTCTCCAAATCTGAGGAAGGACATTATAGCCATAGAGGGAGTGCAGAGAAGGTTCACCAGACTGATTCCTGGGATGTCAGGACTTTCATATGAAGAAAGACTGGATAGACTTGGCTTATACTCGCTAGAATTTAGGAGATTGAGAGGGGATCTTATAGAAACGTACAAGATTCTTATGGGGTTGGACAGGCTAGATGCAGGAAGATTGTTCCCGATGTTGGGGAAGTCCAGGACAAGGGGTCACAGCTTAAGGATAAGGGGAAAATCCTTTAAGACCGAGATGAGGAAAAACTTTTTCACACAGAGAGTGGTGAATCTCTGGAACTCTCTGCCACAGAGGGTAGTTGAGGCCAGTTCATTGGCTATATTTAAGAGGGAATTAGATGTGGCCCTTGTGGCTAAAGGGATCAGGGGGTATGGAGAGAAGGCAGGTACGGGATACTGAGTTGGATGATCAGCCATGATCGTATTGAATGGCGGTGCAGGCTCGAAGGGCCGAATGGCCTACTCCTGCACCTAATTTCTATGTATCTATGTATCTATGTGCTCTGGTCTCCTCCCATACTCCAAAGGCGTGCAGATTTGTAGGTTAAATGGCTTTTATAAAACTGTCCCTAGATAGATAGTGTACGGGTGATTGCTGGTCTGCACAGAGTCACTGGACCGTATGGTCTGTTTCCACATTGTATCTCTGAAACTAATTTTTAAGCTAAACTTCAATGAGACCAAACACAAGACAGGGAGACAATCTTGTTCCCTATCCTAGTGAGTTGGCCATAATGACGCCGGCAATGTACACAGTCCCAGGTCATTGTGTCCTGGATTGGTGTGCCCCAGCCCGGGAGAGGTTCTTGAACTGAATTGTTAGATATAGTGGTCGGGTGACCTTATAAAACTTTGAGGGACATCGACAGAATAGATAGAGACCTTTCCCAGGTGCAGGAAACAAGTTCCTGATGTTGGGGGAGTCCAGAACCAGGGGTCACAGTTTATGAATAAGGGGTAGGCCATTTAGAACGGAGATAAAGAAAAACGTTTTCACCCAGAGCATTGTGAATCTGTGGAATTCTCTGCCACAGAAGGCAGTGGAGGCCAATTCACTGGATGTTAGCTCTAAGGGGTAATGGAATCAAGGGATATGGGGAGAAAGCAGGAACGAGGTACTGATTTTGGATGATCAGCCATGATCATATTGAATGGTGGTGCTGGCTTGAAGGGCCGAATGGCCTACTCCTGCACCTATTTTCTTTGTTACTATGAATTGAATTGAATACTTTATTGTCACATGTGACAAGTCACAGTGAAATTCCTTGCTTGCATCCCCAAGGTATACAAATAGTCGCCCATAAATGGTGTTTACAAGGTTCACATGGGCACTGTGCAATGGTATTATTCCCTTGCCCCAGGCTGCAATAGCCTATCCTCCTCACTCCTCCCTGCAGTGTGACCACCCGAGGGGACGGGACGTTCGCGGGTCGAGGTGCGGGCGGAGCAGGCCGGTGGTGGGTCCAGCAGCCAAAGCATCGCGTGGATCAGACGCCACTGGAGGCCACACAGTGGGAGGCATATGTGGTTTAGAACATGGCTTACAGTAGTACAGTCTGAAGAAGGGTCCCGGCCCAAAACATCACCTATCCATGTTCTCCAGAGACGCTGGCTGACCTGCTGAGTTACTCTAGCACTTTGTGTCTATCTTTGGTATAAACCAGTATTTGCAGCTCATTTTTATTACGGCTATCAGGGAACCTGATATTCCACCTATCAGGGAACTTACCAGGAAACCTGCCTGAGGTCATTCGTTGCCGGCCCAAATTTGTCCTGGTATTTTCTCATTTCCAGATCCCCCTCCCACCCACAATCATTCTGAAGAAGGGTCTCGACCCGAAACGTCACCTAGCCATGTTCTCCAGAGATGCTGTTCACCTGACCCGCTGCGTTACTCCAGCATCTTGTGTCTATCTTTGCTATAATCTGGCTTCTGCAGTTCCTTTTTATTATATTAACCAGAATGCTGCCTGGATTAGAGTGGTCGTACTTTACTGTGTGACATCATATCTCTCATCCATGGCTTTGCCCCAAGCATGGGCTCCACCACCTTTCCCAGCCCAACGCCTTGGTATCCACATCTCCTCTTCCCATACCCTGCCTATCATAGTCATAGGTCATAGTGTCATACAGCACGGAAACAGGCCCATTCGGCCCAACTTGCCCACGCTGACCAACATGTCCCATCTATACTAGTCCCACCTGCCTGCTCTTGGTCCATATCCCCCTAAACATACCTTATCCATGTGCCTTTCTAAATGTTTCTCAAATGTTGCGATAGTCCCAGCCTCAACTACCTCCTCCGGCAGCTCGTTCCATACACCCACCACCCTTTGTGTAAAAGAGTTACACCTCAGGTTCCCAGTAAATCTTTCCCCTCTCACCTTAAACCTAAGCTCTAGTTCTCGATTCCCCTACTGCACGGTGCGGCACGGTGGCACAGCGGTAGAGTTGCAGCCTAACAGCGCCGGAGACCCGACTACAGGTGCAGTCTGTGTGGGGTTTGTACGTTCTCCCCGTGACCACGTGGGTTTTCTCCAAGATCTTCGGTTTCCTCACACACTCCAAAGACATTTTTGGAGATATGTAGGTAAATTGGCTTGGTGTATGTATAAAATTGTCCCTAGTGTGTGTCGGACAGTGTTAATGTGTAGGGTGATCGCTGGTTGGCATGGACTCGGCAGGCCAAAGGGCCTGTTTCCCAGCTGTATCTCTGCACTAAACTACTTTGGGGCAAAAGACTTTGCATCAACCCGATCTATTCCTCTCATGATTTTATAAACCTCTATAAGATCACCCCTCTTCCTCCTGTGCTCCAAGGAATAGAGTCCCAGCACGCTCAACCTCTCCCTGTAGCTCAGTCCCTCGAGTCCTGGCAACAACCTGGTAAATCTCTGAAGCCTTTCCAGCTTGACACCGTCTTTCCTATAACATTGAGGGGTAGATGGATATCTTCCAGCTCGTAAACCTGTGTTTGATCATAGTGGACAATGGCAGTAATGTGCGAGTGTGCAGCAGAGATGTAACAGTACCAGCGACACTACTGGTTGTATGTGCACACATGTGTGAGCATGGTAGTGTGTGCGTGTGTGCGTGTGTGCGTGTGTGCGTGTGTGCGTGTGTGCGTGTGCGCGTGTGCGTGTGTGTGTGTGTGTGTGTGTGTGTTTACATCAAATTACATCCTACGCAAAACAATTGAAAACATGCATTAATGGTACTACCCTGATATCAATATACCTGTAATCAGACAGGGTGGCGATACAACGATTACCTCATCTTCCGTGCACTGAGAATAATTACGTTGTCCCTCTTATTAATTACAGAGCATGCTCCCCACGGGTGTTCACCACAGCGTTTGTGCAATAACAAGGGGTCAGGTGCTCTCTAAATGAATTGATTTTATTGCATAACTAGGGGCGCCGCTAGGGGCGCCACATTGATGGCAGCCTCTGCCTACAGTCTGTCTGTTTTTCTGTCTTTTTTTAAAAAAAATTGTCAGTTTTTAAAGTTTGTTTTTGGAGATTTCTTTAGCTTTTCTGTGTGGGGGAGGGGGGCAGGGTAAGGGGAAACCCGTTTCCCAGTCACTTCCTGGCGAGGACGCGACTATTCTCCGAGTCGCAACCTCGCCCCCCTCCTCGCGGCCTACCACCTGGATTGGAGCGGCCTTTCCTGCCGGGGACCGGAGACCGGACCAGAGCTTCAGCAGCGGCGGCGCAGCACTGGATTCACCGCGGAGCGGGCGATGCCTTACCTGGATCACTGTTGAAGCTCCGGGGTGTTGGGCCATTTCATGTTCATGTCCATAGGTTCCCCGAGCAGACTTAGGCCATTCAGCCCATCAAGTCTACACCACCATTCAATCATGGCGGATCAATCTCTCCCTCCAAACCCCATTCTCCTGCCTTCTCCCCATAACTCCTGACACCTGCACTAATCAAGAATCTAATTATCTCTGACTTAAATATATCCACTGACTTGGCCTCCACAGCTTCTGTAGCAAAGAATTCCACAGATTCACCACCCTCTGACTAAAGAAATTCCTCATCTTCCTAAAATAAAGTCCTGTAATTCTGAGGCTATGACCTCTTTTCCTAGACTCTCCCACTAGTGGAAACATCCTTTCCACATCCACTCTATCCACCTTTCACAATTCTGTACATTTCAATGAGATCCACTCTCATTCTTTGAAACTCCAGCAAAGCTGTCAAACGCCCTGGGTTTAGTTTAGTTTAGTTTAGTTTAGTTTAGAGATACAGCACGGAAGCAGGCCCTTCGGCCCATCATGTCCACGCCTACCAGCGATCCCCGCACACGTTGGAGGGTCATGTTGCAGTTGTATAAGACGTTGGTGAGACCACATTTAGAATATTGTGTTCAGTTCTGGGCACCATGTTATAAGAAAGATATTGTCAAGCTTGAAAGGGTTCAGAGAAGATTTACGAGGATGTTGCCAGGACTAGAGCTACAGGGAGAGATTGAGTAGGCTGGGTCTCTATTCATTGGAATGCAGGAGGATACATAGATACATAGAAAATAGGTGCAGGAGTAGGCCATTCGGCCCTTCGAGCCTGCACCGCCATTCAATATGATCATGGCTGATCATCCAACTCAGTATCCCGTACCTGCCTTCTCTCCATACCCCCTGATCCCTTTAGCCACAAGGGCCACATCTAACTCCCTCTTAAATATAGCCAATGAACTGGCCTCAACTACCCTCTGTGGCAGAGAGTTCCAGAGATTCACCACTCTCTGTGTGAAAGTTTTTCCTCATCTCGGTCTTAAAGGATTTCCCCCTTATCCTTAAGCTGTGACCCCTTGTCCTGGACTTCCCCAACATCGGGAACAATCTTCCTGCATCTAGCCTGTCCAACCCCATAAGAATTTTGTACGTTTCTGTAAGATCCCCTCTCAATCTCCTAAATTCTAGCGAGTATAAGCCAAGTCTATCCAGTCTTTCTTCATATGAAAGTCCTGACATCCCAGGAATCAGTCTGGTGAACCTTCTCTGCACTCCCTCTATGGCTATAATGTCCTTCCTCAGATTTGGAGAACAAAACTGTACGCAATACTCCAGGTGTGGTCTCACCAAGACCCTGTACAACTGCAGTAGAACCTCCCTGCTCCTATACTCAAATCCTCTTGCTATGAAAGCCAACATACCATTCGCTTTCTTCACTGCCTGCTGCACCTGCATGCCTACTTTCAATGACTGGTGTACCATGACACCCAGGTCTCGCTGCATCTCCCCATTTCCTAATCGGCCACCATTTAGATAATAGTCTGCCTTCCCGTTTTTGCCACCAAAGTGGATAACCTCACATTTATCCATATTATACTGCATCTGCCAAACATTTGCCCACTCACCCAGCCTATCCAAGTCACCTTGCAGTCTCCTAGCATCCTCCTCACAGCTAACACTGCCCCCCAGCTTAGTGTCATCCGCAAACTTGGAGATGTTGCTTTCAATTCCCTCATCCAGCTCATTAATATATATTGTAAATAGCTGGGGTCCCAGCACTGAGCCTTGCGGTACCCCACTAGTCACTGCCTGCCATTGTGAAAAGGACCCGTTTACTCCTACTCTTTGCTTCCTGTTTGCCAGCCAGTTCTCTATCCACATCAATACTGAACCCCCAATACCGTGTGATTTAAGTTTGTATCCTAATCTCTTATGTGGTACCTTGTCGAAAGCCTTCTGAAAGTCCAGATACAACACATCCACTGGTTCTCCCCTATCCACTCTACTAGTTACATCCTCGAAAAAGTCTATAAGATTCGTCAGACACGATTTACCTTTCGTAAATCCATGCTGACTGTCCAATGATTTCACCACTTTCCAAATGTGCTGCTATCCCATCTTTAATAACTGACTCTAGCAGTTTCCCCACTACCGATGTTAGACTAACTGGTCTGTAATTCCCCGTTTTCTCTCTCCCTTCTTAAAAAGTGGGGTTACGTTTGCTACCCTCCAATCCTCAGGAACTACTCCAGAATCTAAAGAGTTTTGAAAAAATATCACTCTTTTTATCACTATCAAATTATCAGAATGAGGGGTGATCTTATAGAGGTGTATAAAATCATGAGAGGAATAGATCGGGTGGATGCACAGAGTCTCTTGCCCAGAGTAGGAGAATCTAGGACCAAAGGACATAGGTTCAAGGTGAAGGGGAAAAGATTTAATAGGAATCTGAGGGGTAACTCTTTCACACGAAGGGTGGTGGGTGTATGGAACAAGCTGCCATAGGATTAGTTGAGGCTGGGAATATCCAAACGTTTAAGAAACAGTTAGACAGGTACATGGATGGGACAAGTGGAGAGAAATGGACCGAGCGCAGGCAAGTGGGACTAGTGTAGCTGGGACATGTTGGTCGATAATGGCAAGTTGGGCTGAGAGGCCTGTTTCCACACTGTACCATTCAATGACTCTGTGACTAACACTATCCTGCACACACTAGGGACGATTTACAATTTTTACCAAGCCAATTAGCCTGCAAACCCGTATGTCTTTGGAGTGTGGAAGGAAATTGGGCGGTCACCATTTAATGTAACGTAAAGGGCGTCAATTTTCACCCAACTAGCACTAATGACCAAATCGTGGGTCAATCTGTTCACTTCTCAGCACCTAACTGGGCAAAAGCTCCAGGCCCCTGAGGCCAGGCTGGAGTGAAAGCTTCTTTCACAGCCCCAGCATGTGGGCACCAGCCCTACATTTTCGGATCCTTCTTGGAGACCAAAGCAGCAGCACAGACCTCATCACAGACTTCATTATTCTGAAGCAGAGACCCGACCCGAAACGTCACCCATCCCTTCTCTCCGGAGTTACTCCAGCAGTTTCTGTCTATAGGGCCTGTCCCACTTACACGACCTTGGATCGCAAATGACGCGACCTCGTGGTCGCTTGAGGTGTACGGGCACCGTATGGCCGCGCGGGGCCGGTCCCACTTAGAAGAGTTGTGCGGGGCTGGTCCCGACATCGCGCTGAGCTCCGAAAATCTGACAGTGGCCGAAATCTTCGCGCGCCAATGGCCTGTCGGCACGCAGGCGTGTTGCGGTCGGATGCAGCTTCTTGACGTCGTACGCAGTGTCTTAATGGCGTACGCAGCGTCATGAGCCTAGCGCGTGAATGCGCGATGACGTCACCGCCCGACGCCGTGCGACGCCCAAATTCAGTCGGCCCGCCTCCTGCCCAGCTGATTGGTAAGTATGACGCAAATGACATCACGCTCGAACTTAGCGCGTACTTAGCGCGTACTTAGCGTGAACTCCGCTTCTGTTTGGTCGCGCCAAACGCATGCGATCGCATGCAAGTGGGACAGGCCCTTATCTTTGAGCAGCACTGACCTGCAGTGGCCCAGCTGCCAGGGTGCTGCAGGACTTCAATTTCCTTCGAAATCCAACCTTCTCTGGGCAGCACGGTGGCGCAGCGGTAGAGTTACCGCCTTACAGCGCATGTAGCGCCGGAGACCCAGGTTCGATCCCGACCATGGATGCTGTCTGTACAGAGTTTGTACCTTCTCCCCGTGACCGCGTGGGTTTTTCTCCGAGATCTTCGGTTTCCTCCCACACTCCAAAGACCTACAGGTTGTAGGTTAATTGACTTGGTATAAGTGTAAATTGTTCCTAGTGTGTGTAGGATGGTGTTAATGCGCAGGGATGCTGGTCGGCGCGAACTCGATGGGCCGAAGAGCCTGTTTCTACGCTGTATCGCTAAAGTCTAAAGTAAACACAGTTGAGCCAAGCTGGCATAAGATTTCCGGTTCCTTAACAAAAACATTTCCACTCCCCTCAAAGGAATTATTGCTGGCCAAATGTGGAATGCCAATTAAATGTCATTAGGTCAATTACCTCATGGTTGAGATATTCTGTATCAGCTTCGCCTATCATCCGAAACCAGCTGCTTTTGCTAAATAAAAGGTTCCAGCTTCCACTTGTAGACACCATCACTCAACTTTATTCCAAGTGACTGGCAGCAAACAAATTGTTCAGTTGAGTGATACAGTAGGGAACCATCACACCAGTTCTATGTTTCACACCCACTCCCTACACACCAGGAAGTATTTTAGAGCAATTACCTACAAACCTGCACGTGGTTGGGATTTGGGAGGAAAGCAGAACACTCAGGGGAAACCCATGCGGTCACAAAGAGAGCGTGCAAACTCCACGCAGACAGGACCTAAGTTCAGGATTGAAGACAGGTCTCTGGCGCTGTGAGGCAGCAGCTTTTTTGCTGGACTTTACATTGTACTAAACCCCAGTTATTCCCTTTGGCATGTATCTGTACACAGAGTACGGCTCGATTGTAATCATGGATTGTCTTTCTGCTCCACTGGTCAGCACGTAACAAAAACTTTTCACTGTACCTCAGTACACGTGACAATAAACTAAACTGAACTCTACAAACTGCGCCAGTGTGGGCAGATGTTCATCAATGGCAGAAGGGCTGTGGCTTATTGTATAAAGCATTAAACAAGGATAATACACACGGCCCATTCATACAGCCCATCCCACAATCAGATCCAGCTCTTAAATCGCAAGCAGTTACTTACTAATCCTGGATGTTAATGAAAGTCTAAAATAGCTCCTGTTGTTTACCAAAGAACGCTCTCGAGATGACCCTTCACAAACTGGTGTTAACTCCTTGATGGCGATACTTTGTGGGTTCATCGTGTGCTGCAGAGTTGCCGAGTACTTGGTCGAAGGAAGGAGTCTAATGTCTAATTCTGGAAAACCTACAAGATGGTGGTGGTGATGTTTCATTTAGTTTAGTTTAGAGATACTGTACAGCACAGAAAATGGCCCTTCGGCCCACCGAATCCGCACCGACCAGCGATCCCCGCACATTAACACTAATTATCCTACAATGTCCTCGGGACAATTTACAATTATACCAAAGTCAATAAACCTACAAAGATATAGAGCAGAGATAGATAGATTCTTGGATAGTACATGTGCCAGGGGTTACGGGGAGAAAGCAGGAGAATGGGGTTAGGTGGGAGAGATACTGTAGATCAGCCATGATTGAATGTCGGAGTAGACTTGATGGGCCAAATGGCCTAAGTCTGCTCCTATTACTTATGACCTTATGAACTTAAACCTTAGATAGACACAAAACGCTGGAGTAACTCAGCGGGACAGGCAGCATCTCTGGAGAGAAGGAATGGGTGACGTTTAAGGTTGAGACCCTTCTTCAGACTATCTTCGATTTAAACCAGCATCTGCAGTTCTTTCCTAAACCTACAAACCTGTACGTCTTTGGAGTGTGGGAGGAAACCGGATATCCTGGAGAAAGCCACGCTGGTGAAGGGGGAGGATGTACAAACTCCGTACAGACAAGCACCCCATAGTTAGGATCAAACCCGGGTCTCTGGAGCTGTGAGGCAGCAACTCTGCCAGTGAGCGGGCAGGGAGGTCTCACCTCTCGCACCCTCGGTGGTTACCGTGTCGGCTGCAGGAGGTGTCCCGGGACAGGGAGGCTGCGGCGGTCGTGTGAGGTGAGGCGAGGGAAAGTTGTGGTCGATGAGCTGGTAGAGCGGGCCGCTGGAGGCCCAACAGAAGCCTGGGGCTCCATTGACTCAGACGGCTCCAAGTGGCTAGCGGCCCGCGGCAGCATGGAGCGGTGGAGGGAATTGACAACATGACCTGGCCAAGCCCACCCCTGAGACCAGTGCTGCCAACCAAGCAGGATGACGGGCCTTTATGGCCAAGTTGGAAGACTCCAACATTTTACCAACCTTGAACGAAGGACGCAAGACTTACAGGTTTGTAAGTCTTAGGGCTAACAGAATCAAGGCATATTGGGAAAAAGCAGGAACGGGGTACTGATTTTAGATGATCAGCCATGATCAAATTGAATGGCGGTGCTGGCTCGAAGTGCCGAATGGCCTACTCCTGCACCTATTTTCTATTTTTCTAAGATGGGGTGGGAAATGTTTAGTTTTGTTTAGTTTGTTTAGTTAAACTAAACTCTTGTTTTGTTTAATTTAGTTTATAGATGCAGCACAGAAACAGGCCCTTCGGCCCAACTAGTTCGAACCGACCAGCGATCCTCGCACAATAACACACACTAGGGACAATTATACCAAGCCAATTAATCGACAAACCTGTAGGTCTTTGGAGTGTGGGAGGAAACATAGAAAATAGGTGCAGGAGTAGGCCATTCGGCCCTTCGAGCCATTCAATATCATGGCTGATCATGTATTCCCAACATCCACAGTGCTTTTGCTTTTGTATTTGGTAAACAGTGTGACAGACTCGGAGAGCAATGCTGGGTGGAGGTGTGTGCGCATCTCCCGAGGATGATTAGGGTAACGTATGATGAACATTTGCAGGCTCTCGGCCTGTACTCACTGGAGTTTAGGAGGATGAGGGGTGATCTCATTGAAACTTACCAAATAGTGAAAGGCTTGGATAAAGTGGATGTGGAGAGGATGTTTCCAATGTGGAAGAGACTAGGACCAGAGGCCATAGCTTCAAAATGAAAGGCTGTATCTTAATAATGGAGATGAGGAAGAATTTCTTTAGTCAGAGGGTGGTGAATCTGTGGAATTTATTGCCACCTAAGGCTGTGGAGGCCACGTCATTGGGTATTTTTAAAGCAGAGATTGAGAGATTCTTGATCAGTTCAGGTATGAAAGTACTGTACTTCCACAATCAATAACCCGTGCCTGCCTTCTCCCCATATCCCCTGATTCCACTAGCCCCTGGAGCACTATCTAACTCTCTTTTAAATTAATCCAATGAATCGGTCTCTACTGCCTTCTGTGGCAGTGAATTTCTACAAATTCACAACCCTCTGGGTGAGAAAGTTTTTTCTCATCCCAGTTCTAAATGGCCTCTGCTTTATTCTTCAACTGTGGCCCCTGGTTCTGAAATCCCCAAACATTGGGAACATTTTTCCTGCATCTAGCTTGTCCAGTTCTTTTATAATTTTATATGTTTCTATAAGATCCCCTCTCGTCCTTCTAAATTCCAGCGAATACAAGCCCAGTCGACCCATTCTTTCATCATATGTCAGTCCCGCCATCCCGGGAATTAACCTAGTGAACCTGCGCAGCACTCTCTCAATAGCAATAATATCCTTCCTCAAATTAGGAGAGCAAAATTGCACACAATACTCCAGGTGCAGTCTCACCCTGACCATGTACAACTGCAGTAGGACCTCCTTGCTCCCAAGCAAGGTGATCATTTTCCAATGTTCCCAATATTGGGGGAGTCAGGAAAATGTTTCCAGATGTTGGGGGAGTCCAGCACCAGGGGCCACAGTCTAAGAATAAAGGGGAGGCCATTGACAACTGAGATGAGAAAAAACGTTTTCACCCAGAGAGTCGTGAATCTGTGGAATTCTCTGCCATAGAAGGCAGTAGAGTCCAATTCACTGGATGAATTTTAAAGGGAGTTAGATAGAGCCCTAGGGGCTAGCGGAATCAAGGGATATGGGGAGAAGGCAGTCACGAGTTACTGATTGTGGATCATCAGCCATGATCACAATGAATGGCGTTGCAGGCTCGAAGGGCAAAATGGCCTCCTTCTGCGCCTATTTACTATGCTTCTAAGCTCAAATCCTCTCGAAATGAAAGCCAACATGCCATTAGTTTTCTTCACTGCCTAATGTACCTGCATGCCCTTACTTTCAGTGACTGATGTACAAGAACACGCAGGTGAGGCAGAGGTTCACCTGCACCTCCTCCAACCTCATCTATTGCATTCGCTGTTCCAGGTGTCAACTGCTCTACATCGGTGAGACCAAGCGCAGGCTTGGCGATCGCTTCGCCCAACACCTCCGCTCAGTTTGCAATAACCAACCTGATCTCCTGGTGGCTCAGCACTTCAACTCCACCTCCCATTCCGAATCCAACCTTTCTGTCCTGGGCCTCCTCCATGGCCAGAGTGAGTCCCACCGCAAATTGGAGGAGCAGCACCTCATATTTCGCTTGGGTAGTTTACACCCCAGCGGTATGAACATTGACTTCTCCAATTTCAGATAGTCGTTGCTTTCTCCCTCCTTCCCCTCCCCAGCTCTCCCACAGCCTACTGTGTCCGCCTCTTCCTTTCTTTTTCCCGCCACCCCCCTCCCCCGGCATCAGTCTGAAGAAGGGTCTTGACCCGAAACATCGCCTATTCCTTCGCTCCATAGATGCTGCCTCACCTGCTGAGTTTCTCCAGCATTTTTGTCTACCTTTGATTTTTCCAACATCTGCAGTTCTTTCTTAAACAAGTACTCATTCCAGGGATCATTCTTGTAAACTTCTTCTGGACCCTCCCCAAAGCCACCACATTCTTCCTCAGATATGGTGCCAAAAATTGCTCACAATATTCCAAATGTGGCCTGACCAGTGCCTTATAGATCCCCAGCAATACATCCCAGTTTTTGTATACAGACCGACCCGAAATAAATGCTAGCACTGCGTTTGACTTTTTATTACCAATTTGACTTGCAAATAAAC
The DNA here is from genome assembly GCA_038087875.1 of Malacoraja senta. Classification (NCBI taxonomy): domain Eukaryota; kingdom Metazoa; phylum Chordata; class Chondrichthyes; order Rajiformes; family Rajidae; genus Malacoraja; species Malacoraja senta. The sequence continues at coordinate 385,653,736 of CM075977.1, read as the reverse complement.
TTTTTGGAAACAGACAATAGACAATAGACAATAGACAATAGGTGCAGGAGTAGGCCTTTTGGCCCTTCGAGCCAGCACCACCATTCACTGTGATCATGGCTGATCATCCACAATCAGTACCCCGTTCCTGCCTTCTCCCCCTATCCCTTGACTACACTATCTTTAAGAGCTCGATCTAACTCTCTCTTGAAACCATCCAGAGAATCAGCCTCCATTGCCTTCAGGAATCCTGCACCCGCACTCATAAACCCCTTTGCACCTCTGTTACGACTCCCGAATGCAGGTACTTCAGAGCCACGTAACATAATTCAAAAACCAGGTTCAAGTTCAAAAATAGTTTTAATTATTCAATGGAACACAAAACCCAAACCTGATTCAAACAACCCAGTCAGGGATATGGATGGACTGACAAACAATTTAACAGTGCTCCAGCCAGCCACGTGATGGACCGTCGAACCGGAGACTCTAAAACCTGCCTAAAGAGATATAACCCTGAAACAAAATACACGAAAACACTAAGGTCAGCCCTTATCCGTCCCAATTCAATATTTGTTAATAAGTAATGGTGAGAGTACACAAAGTTCTATGCCAGGTGGCCAGGCCTTCCGCAGCTCACTCCAGCAGAACTCACAAGTCAGGGTCGACGAAGAAGAGAGAGAATCCTGGGAGCTCTGGTATTTAAGCTTCAGATGAGTCACCCGTCACCTGACGCAGCTTGGCCAATCGGGTACAGGAGCTTTTTAACCCCTTGATTCCAGACTCACAGCCACAAGGCCTGCACTCGGGAAAGAAACAGAGAAAGGTAAGTACATAGCATTCACCAGGGGGGGAAGCGCCTAACAACCTCCAATTTCTGGATTCTCTCCCGACACACAGCTCTATCTCCCCCTGAAATCCAACAACCGATCCAATTAAATCAGCCTCATGCACTGCCTCGAGGACATAAAATGTTGGATAGCCCAGAACTTCCTCCAACTTAACGAGAGCAAGTCTGAGGTCATCCTACTCGGCCCCTCCAACTCCATCAAAACGATAACAGGCAGCCTTGGAAGCCTTAACCTCCTTAGTTAAACCGCACGTCAAAAACCTTGGCGTGATATTTGACTCTGCAATAAAGTTTGACAAGCAAGTCAACTCTGTGGTAAAAGCTGGTTTCTTCCAGCTTCGTACCATAGCTAAAATCAAACCATTCCTCCAAATCGACGACCTTGAAAAAATCATCCACGCATTCATCGCCTCCCGCCTGGACTACTGCAACTCCCTATACACTGGCATCAGCCAATTATCCCTGTCCCGCCTGCAATTGGTTCAAAATGCCGCAGCAAGTCTTCTGACGGGTACCCGTAAAGGGGACCACATCACACCGATTCTGGCCTCTCTCCACTGGCTCCCAGTATGGTACAAAATCAACTTCAAGCTCCTCTTATTCGTATACAAAGCCCTTAACAGGCTTGCCTGCCCCCCCCCCTATCAAAAATCTTCTAACCCACCATTCTACCTCCAGGTCCCTTAGGTCGGCTGACTTGGGGCTACTGACTATCCCGCGGTCTAGGTTTAAGCTCAGGAGTGACCGCGCTTTTGCGGTTGCAGCACCTAGACTGTGGAATAGCATCCCTCTCCTCATCAGAACTGCCCCCACCATCAACTCGAGGCTCAAACCCTATTTCTACTCCCTTTGAGGCCTTTTTGAGGCCCTCTGAGCGGGCGCTGTAAACAGTTTATGTATGTATTGTTAGGTCTGTGCACCATTGTATGTAGCACATTAGTATCTGCACTGATGTACAGCACTTTGGTCAACGTGAGTTGTTTTTAAATGTGCTATACAAATAAAACTGACTGACTGACTGATTTAGAAAATAATCTACGCCTTTATTCGTACTACCAAAATGCATGACCCCACACTTTGCTTAAAATCACTTTAAATCTCTCAGCAACTCCCAATGTAATCAGCTTCAACTAACCTCAGCCCTATTACATATCAACTAGAGTGGAGATACAATTGAAATCAGTCTGTAGAAGAAATCAGTCCTGACCTGAAACATCACCTCTCCATGTTTTCCAGAGTTGCTGCCTGCCCCGCTGAGTTACTCCAGCACTGTGTGTCTTTCTTTTGGCAAACCAGCATCTGCAGTTCCTTGTGTCTACATCACCCATCCATACTCTCCCGAGAATCTGCCTGACCCATTGTTACTCCAGCACTTTGTGTCTTTTTTTATACTCGAGAAATGATTCTAACTTTTCTTGAACTCAACAGTTGCATATAAGATGTCTGCACAAGTTCTGCAAGGAGTAATTTAGCACAGATCGCTTAATCAGTGCAAGGCAAGGAAATTAAAACCTTTAAAGTAATATAATCTATGATATTAGAAGAAGTTTATTGCAGGAGTACTTTATTCATGTGGGAATACATTTGAGTCATTTCTGTCTTGTTCAAATTGTAGAATTACAGAATTAAAGAACTCCATCGGGCTAAGCTGGTTTTCTGTAGAAACAAATTCAGTTACTTCCTTTCCATATAACCATTACCATTACAGCACAGAAACAGGCCATCTCGGCCCTTCAAGCCCGTGCCGAACATATTTTTTAATTTTTTTAAAAATTTTTTTTATTTTTTTATTTTTTTTTAAATAAATACTTCCCCCTAGTCCCATCTACCTGCACTCAGACCATAACCCTCCATTCCTTTCCCGTCCATATACCCATCCAATCTATTTTTAAAGGATAAAATCGAACCAGCCTCCACCACTTCCACTGGAAGCTCATTCCACACAGCTACCACTCTCTGAGTAAAGAAGTTCCCCCTAATGTTACCCCTAAACTTCTGTCCCTTAATTCTCAAGTCATGTCCCCTTGTTTGAATCTTCCCTACTCTCAATGGAAAAAGCTAATCCACGTCAACTCTGTCTAACCCGCTCATAATTTTAAAGACCTCTATCAAGTCCCCTCTTAACCTTCTGCGCTCCAAAGAATAAAGACCTAACTTGTTCAACCTTTCTCTATAACTTAGTTGGTGAAACCCAGGCAACATTCTAGTAAATCTCCTCTGTACTCTCCCTAGGTCCAGTCCTGTGACTGTACAGATATAAAGCCAGGACTGATTCTGATTTCAGGCCATACATCCCAAGGCAAGACTGCTGACTACTTGAAGTCAACTTCATTGGTCATGGAATCATAGAGCATGAAACTGACCCTTTGGCTGAAATCGTCCATGCCAACCAAGATGATCCATCTAAACTAGACCCAATTGCCCACACTTGGCCCTATTACCTGTCCAAATGACTTTGAGGTGTTGCTTAGTTCAGTTTGGAGATACAGGGAGGAGAGGGGAGGCAGCAGAAAGTTGGAAGAGAGTGGAGCAGGACAAAGTGTGACAGGTAATAGGTGAACACAGGTGAGAAGGGGGGGGGGGGGGTTGATATGCAGATGGTTAGACAAAGGCCAGAGGGGAAATTAACAGAAAGTGTAAGACAAATCTCATCTTTTATTCTGTTCTTTTATTCTGAGGATGTGCCCTCTGGTTCTACACTCTCCCACTACTGGAAACATCCTTTATCATGGGCCATTCATTACATGTCCACTTTATCTGGGCCTTTCATTACATACTACACTCATGCTTCAACCCACGACTTGCTAGCACCAAGGAGATAATGCTACACTGAACTGAGTTTAAAATAAAAGCAGAATGTTATAAATAATCAATCAGGTTGCATCTGTGAAAGGAGAAACAGAGTTAATGTTTCAGGTTAAAGATAGACACAAAGTGCTGGAGGAACAGCGGGTCAGGCAGTATGTCCAGGAAAAAAAGGATAGGTGACGGTGCGGGTCGCAAATATTCTTCAGCTTGTTTCAGGTTGATGTCTTTCTTCATAGTCAACCTGAATGCTTCCAGCATTTACGATACGATACCATAAACTTTATTCATCTTCGGAGGGAAATTGGTCTGCCAACAGTCACAACGCACAAGGTACACGAAAACTTGAAATTAAAAGTGAAAGCAAAAAGAAAAAGACAAGCGACTGTTGTCTGGCTGACGTGGGCCCAGCGCCTTCACCGGAACAAATAAACAAACAAACAAACACAGACTAATCCCCTGGGCAGAGGATTCTAAACTAGAGTGCCCCCCCCTCCCCCCCCCCCCCAAACCGGGTCCCCCTTAGTTCTCCCACCATCCCTCACAGCAGTCCCCTCACGCCAGGTCCTCCCTTCCACTCCCTCCTCACGCTCATCGACTGCGAGGCCCCGCCATGCATTCCAGCATCTACCGTACAGTACTCTACAAATGAACTGGATAGAGTGGATACGGGCGGGATGTTTCCACTAGTGGGTCTCGGACCAGAGGTCAGGGCATTCGAATTAAAGGACATTCCTTTAGGAAGGAAATGAGGAGGAATTTCTTTAGTCAGAAGAGGGTGGTGAATCTGTGGAATTGTTTGCCACAGAAGGCTGTGGAGGCCGTCAATGGTTATTTTTAAGGCAGAGATAGATAGATTCTTGATTAGTACAGGTGTCAGAGGTTATGGGGAGAAGGCAGGAGAATGGGGTTCGGAGGGAGAGATAGATCAGCCATGATTGAATGGCGGAGTTAACTTGATGGGCCGAATGGCCTAATTCTGCTCCTATCACTTATGATCTTATGAACCTCAGTGTTCCACATAAAGGGAAATTCAAACTGGCTGACTGAACCACAAACCAACTCTCCCATCCCAGCACTTAGTGAAAACATTTCATTTCCTCAACATTTATTAAAACAAATTCTGTTTGAAATGTCCAAGAGTTCTACTGTGTGAATTGTAAGGAACTCAGTGATAGCCTTAACACCATATAACCATATAACCATATAACCATAACAGCACGGAAACAGGCCATCTCGGCCCTTCAAGTCCGTGCCGAACATTTTTTTTTTTTTTTTTTTTTAATTAAAAATAAATACTTCCCCCTAGTCCCATCTACCTGCACTCAGACCATAACCCTCCATTCCTTTCCCGTCCATATACCCATCCTATTTTTAAAGGATAACATCGAACCTGCCTCCACCACTTCCACTGGAAGCTCATTCCACACAGCTACCACTCTCTGAGTAAAGAAGTTCCCCCTAATGTTCCCCCTAAACTTCTGTCCCTTAATTCTCAAGTCATGTCCCCTTGTTTGAATCTTCCCTACTCTCAATGGGAAAAGCTTTTCCACGTCCACTCTATCTAACCCGCTCATAATTTTAAAGACCTCTATCAAGTCCCCTCTTAACCTTCTGCGCTCCAAAGAATAAAGACCTAACTTGTTCAACCTTTCTCTGTAACTTAGTTGCTGAAACCCAGGCAACAGAGTTTAGAACATAGATCATAGAATAGTACAGCACAAGATCAATGTTTGTTCACATAGGTTACAGAGCAGAATTAGGCCATATGGCCCATTGTCTACTCCACCATTCAGTCATGGCTGATCTATCTCTCCCTCCTCAACCCGATTCTCCTGCCTTCTCCCCATAAACCCTGACACCCGTATTAATCAAGGACCTATCTATCTCCACCTTAAAAATATCCATTGACTTGGCCTTTAGAACCATCTGTGGCAATGAATTCCCCAGATTCAACACCTTCTGACTAAAGAAATTCCTCCTCATCTTTCTGCAGGTACGTCCTTTTACTCTGAGGCTATGGCCTCTGGTCCTAGACTCTCCCAATAGTGGAAACTTCCACTCCACATCCACTCTACCCAGGCCTTTATTCACTCTATTCAGGCCTTTATGATGCCAAGACCATCTCATCTGCCTGCACCTAATCCATATCCCTCAATTTGCTGCACATTCATATGTTTACTTTAGTTTAGTTTATTGTCACGTGTACTGAGCTACGGAGACAGCAGCAGCGCCACAGCTTGGCGTCAACCCGGAGCATGCGCCCTTTTAAGGGCGGGCACCTACAGATGTCGAACCGGGTGGTATCACTCTGCTGCGGACATCTGCTGCGTCAAACGCAAGAAGAAGAAGATGAAGATGAAGAAGGAGAAGACAAAGAAGCTACAGTGTAAAGCTTTTGTTGCATGCAGAACCAGTCAGCGGAAAGACAATACATCATTACAATGGAGCCATTTACACTATGGATACATGATAAGTGGATAACGATTAATGCAAGGTAAAGCCAGTAAAGACCGATCTAAGACAGTCTGAGGGTCACCAATGAGGTAGATAGTAATGCAGAACTGCTCTCTGGTTGTGGTAGAATGATTCAATTGCCAGATAACAGCTGGGAAGAAACAATCCCTGAATCTGGAGGTGGGCGTTTTCACACTTCTATACCTTTTGCCTTTCTAAAAGTCCATTAAGTGCTGCTCTTGCTTCTGCCTCAACCACTACCCCTCCGCAATGGGGTCTGGGCGATCACCACCACTACCTTCCTCCTGACCTGCGGTCCTGTTCAGCCTCGTGGGTAATAAGCTACTTCTGCTTGGTCCAGTAATTGATTTTGGAACGCACAGACATTCGTTACGGTGCATCTGGACTGACTGCCTGCCAAACAAAGAGAATTTTAAGCTCTACTTCTTTTTTTTTCCTAGCTTCCGAAATTGTTGTGACCTCCAGCGCCACAGAGTCTCGGCAGTTTCTCCTGCGGGATCAGCTGAGCTTGATGTTAAAGTATGGGCCTGGAGATTCAATCTGCTGCGTGAAATGGCCAAAAGGCTCACACCACATTTCTTGCATTCATATCAATGTCACTGTCCGATGGGCAAATTTTAGTCAATACCAAACACTTTGATCAAAAACATAATTCTTTTCCCTTTTAAACCAATTCCTGAATTCCCCTAAATTTTGTGATTGGTTATAACAAGAACCAGAGGATGCAGGTTTAAGGTGAGGTGGGAGAAATTTAATAGGAACCCGAGCGGAAACTTTTATACACAAAGGGTGGTGGGTGCATGGAACAAGCTGCCGGAGGAGGCATTTGAAGCAGGTACTGTCGCAACGTTTAAAATAATTTTGGACAGGTACGTGGATGGGATAGGTTCAGATGAATATGGGCCAAACAAGTGTGACTAGTGTAGATGGGGCATGTTGGGCGGCGTGGGCCATTTGTGCCGTAGGGCCTGTTTCTCCATGACTCTATATGCCTATATGTTGAGTTAAATGGATCGTGATTCTGAATAGACTCAAACTATCCTGTTTTCAGACAGTGGTAAAAGACATTTCATGTCGCTTACGCAGAGCGACAATGATTTTATCATTCATATTGAGAATGATTGGATGATTTCTATATCAGTGTGGCACAGTAGCACAACTGGTAGAGCTGAAGTCGCACAAAAGGTTCAATCCTGACCTGAAGTGCTGTCTGTATGGAGTTTGCACATTCTCCCTGTGACTGCATGGGTTACCTCTGGGTGCTCCGGTTTTCTATATAAACGATGGCGGATGTGCAGGAGTGGGCGCCGTTTGTATGGCAGCCTTCCTGCAGTCCGTCGTCTAACTCTTTTATTGTCTGAACATTTATTTTTTTTGGAGTTTATTCTTTCTATGTGGCGGGGGGAACTGTTTTAACCCCAGTCCTACCTGGTCGGAGATGCGGTTTTCCTCCGAGTCGCGTCTCCGGTCTCCCCATGCGGCCTTCCATCGGGCTGGAGCGGCGTTTCCTGCCGGGGGACCACAGCTTCGGCGGCACAGCGCTGGGACACCAACGGGGAGTGGGCGATGCCTTGCCGGTTCGCCGCTCCGGAGTGCTGTGGCCGCCGACCACCAACATCGGGCAGCCGCGGTCTGCGGTCTGCGGTCTGCGGTTTGAGGGCGTCCCGCCACGGGCGGGCGGCGCTGGATTAGAAGCACCGCGGAGTCGAAGCTGCAACCGGCGCGGCCTGAAGTCCGCGGGCGTCGCAGTCTCCGGGGAAGGAGCGGCCGCTCCAGACAATTCCAAGCTGCTGAGGACTTTTCCACCCGATGCAGGTGGGCAAACAACATCGGGCTGCCGTTGCGGCGAATGGCTGCAGTGGCCTCAGACTGGCCCCGACCTCGGGTGGACTAGGAGGAGGAGGAGGACTTGACATTTTGGTGCCTTCCCTCACAGTGGAGAGTGTAGATTCTACTGTGGGGGGATGTTCGTGTTTGTGTAAAATCTCTTTATAGTGTGTTGTCATTTTTTCTATCTCCTTTTATTATTTATATGGTTAGTTAACTGTAAAGCACTTTGGCTTTTGATTCAAATCAATTGGAAAATGTGCTATATAAATAAACTTATTATTATTATTATTATTATTATCACATCCCAAAGACGTGCGGGTTTAGTTTAGCCGAGTTTAGAGATGCAGCATGGAAACAGGACGTTCGGCCCACCGAGTCCGCGCCGCCCCCCTACATTAACTCTATCCTACACGCTAGGGACAATTTACAATTTACAGAAGCCAATTAACCTACAAACCTGTATGTCTTTGGAATGTGGGAGGAAACCGGAGCACACGGAGAAAACCCACGCGGTCAGGAGCAGAAAGTACAAACTCCGTACAGTCAGCAGTCAGGATGGAACCCGTGTCTCTGGCGCTGTTCGGCAACAACTCTATGGCTGCGCGACTGTGCTGCTGTGTGGGCCTATAGGTTCACTGGCCTGAGTGAATCTCCTCTAGTGCGTAGGGAGTGGATGAGAGAGTGGGATAACGTAGAACTAGTGTGAACGGGTGATCTATGGACTCGATGGGCCAAGGGGCCTGTGGACTTGGTGGACCTGTTGCTTTGCTGTATCTTTCAATCAATCAGCTAAGCATGGTACCCGTATTGCTGTTAACATCTGCAATGATAGGTATCTTACAGAGTCATAAAGTGATACAGCATGGAAACGAGCCCTTCGGCACAACTTGCCCACACAGGCCAACATGTCCCAGCTACACTAGTCCCGCCTACCCACGTTTGGTCCATATTCCCTCTAAACCTGTCCTATCCATGTACCTGTCTAACTGCTTCTTAAACATTGGGATAGTCTCAGCCTCAACTACCTTATCTGACATCATATTCCATACACCCACCACCATTTGTGTGAAAAAAGTTACCCCTCAGATTCCTATTAAATCGTTCCCCCTTCACCTTAAACCTACATCCTCTGGTCCTCAATTCACCTACTCTGGGCAAGAGACTGTGCGTCTATCCGATCTATTCCTCTCATGATAATATTCGCCTCTATAAGATCGCCACTCATCCTCCTGCGCTCTAAGGAATAGAGTCCCAGCCCAGTCAACCTCTCCCTATAGCTCAGACCCTCTAGTTTTGACAACATCCTCGTAAATCTTCTCAGTACCCTTTCCAGCTTGAATCTTCTCTGTCCCCTTTCCAGCTCTTATATGTATCTATCTTTCCGATCACTATTTTTGTTTTCTCAATTACCCTGCTTTCACTGCACTTTAAATAGACTTTGTTGGCTTTGTTTGGTCTAAGTAGATAGTTTCCTGTGAGCCAAACCTCAATCCCCCATTAGCTCATTGCACGACACAGTGTGGGCAAGAAATATTTTGTTTTCTCAGTTGCAGCAAAGATCAGGAGCTTTTGTCTTCTGCCAATTTTTGTTAAACATAGAAACATCATCTGTCCTGGGGGTTTTTTCAGTGCCAATTTACAAACTTCTTATCTGTACCCAAAAAAACATCCACACCCTCCGTTACAAGGGAACAGGTTCAAGGATCTGACTAGTAGAACAGAAAAAAGGCTCGCTCGTCTGTTTAGTTACAAATCAGTTTTATTGACAACAAGAGAACAAAAACAATACTTGTCTTGGTATGTACAGGGTCAGGTTTACAGCTGCACACCTCTCTCCCTCTCTCCCTCTCTCTCGCTCTCTCTCTCTCTCTCTCTCTCTCTCTCTCTCTCTCTCTCTCTCTCTCTCTCTCTCTCTCTGCCTCTGTCCGCGACGCTGATCGCGACTCAGCCCGTCGGTGAACCCCTCTCATACATGAACACATCAGATTTCTTGGCAAGAGAGAGAACAAAAAGAATACTTGCCTTGGTATGCATCTGCACTTCCTTCCTACACATCTCTGGAGAACATGGATAGGTGATGTTTCGCCTCTGGACTCTTCTTCAGACAAGAGTCTGGAGTATGAAGAAGGGTCCAGACCAAAGATGTCACCAATGCATGTTCTTCAGAGATGTCATCTGACCCGCTAAGCTACTCCAGTACTTTGTATCCATTTTTTCGCACCTCGTCTGCTGTATGGGCATATGGAAGCCTTTAGGACTCGATGAATTCAGCTCTGATGTTACGTCGCCCATGGGTAACGGTGACTGAGTTGCTGCCTGATCTATTGGGTTTTTCCATCATTCTTTTGTTTCAATTTCCAGCAACTGCTTTGCTTGGCATCTGTCATTTCAAACACATGCTTTTGGTTCTTTTTCCTCTCTAAGTCCCACTACCAAAACTAATTGTTAACGGCAACCTTGGTTTCCAACCTATCATTGACATTCGCTCTGCTCCCTTCACTCCTCTCTGCAACTTAGTTTTAGTTTAGTTTAGAGATACAGCATGGAAACAGGCCCTTTGGCTCACAGAGTTCCTGCCAACCAGCGATCTCCGTACACCATGCACCAACACTATCCTACACACTAGGGAAAACTTCTCCCTCTGCAGACCTGACCTACTGAATGTTTCTTTATATTATCTCCTCCTTTGTGAACGGCAGACAAATGACCAAGGCTACTCATCACTGGCATCCCCAATTGTGTAGAGTTGATATCCACCTGGCCTTTTAGATCATGTCGCCAAGATCGCCAGTGTTGGAGCTCAGACCAGCGCGGCCCGTGGACTTCGGGAGCCGCGGTCTCCGCGAGCTCCATCATCCGGCGAGAGGGTCTGAAGCATCGGGCTGCTGTAGCGGCGACTGCGGAGACCTCAAATAGGCCCGACCATGGGTGAACAGGGGATAGGACTGGACTTTGCTGCCTTCCCTCACAGTGGGAACCATTTTGGGGGGATGTTTTTATATTTATCGTTGAATTCTTTAATGTTGTGTCTTATTTTTATTGGTGTGCTGCAAATGGCAAGTCAAATTTCACTACACCGATTGGTGTATGTGACAAGAAATGTCCTTTGTACCCTTTGTATCCTTGTATCCTTGTCTCTATTTAACTGACTAACACCCTCTGAAACACGCTTGATTTAACTGACTAACACTGAATAAATCAATTCCACCAGTTTGATGACCTCGAAAAGATCATCCACACATTTATCTCCTCCCGCCTAGATTAATGCAACTCCCTTTACACTGGCATCAGCCAATCTTCCCTGTCCCGTCTGCAACTGGTCCAAAATGCCGCAGCGAGACTCCTGACGGGCACCCGAAAAAGGGACCACATCACCCCAATCCTGGCCTCTCTCCACTGGCTCCCTGTGCGGTTCCGTATAAACTTCAAGATCCTCCTCCATATCTACAAAGCCCTCAATGGGCTGCCCCCACCTACATAAAAATTTTACTCACCCACCACTCCACCTCCAGGCCCCTCAGATCGGCCAACTTGGGGTTGCTGAATATCCCACGGTCTAGGCATAAGCTCAGGGGCGACCGCGCCTTTGCGATTGCAGCCCCTAGACTGTGGAACAGCAATTCCCTTTCCCATCAGAACCGCCCCCTCCATCGACTCTTTTAAGTCAAGACTAAAAACTTATCTATACTCCCATGCCTTTCCTGATGTCCTCTGAGTGAGGCTACGTGTATATATGTATGTAGTTTGTTTTGTTTATGCTATTCTTATAACAAATGTAAAGCACTTTGGCCAACGAGAGTTGTTTTTTAAATGTGCTATATAAATAAATGTGACTTGACTTGACCCTAGAGAACCAGTCGGATTGGAAAGACGTAAAATGTTGAAGTTTAATTCAGCGGGTGAGGCAGCATCACTGGAGAACATGGCTAGGTGATATTTTGGGTCAAAACCCTTCTTCAGACTTCACAGAGGGGGAGCAGTGAGAAAGGGTCTCACAAAACTCCTGTCAGAGAGAGGATGAGAACTTCTTCAAAGTAGGCATACCTTGAGGAGATTTCACAGTGCAGTAGTCAAAATGTAGAAACAAGGCACTGCGGATGCTGGTTTTACCAAGGAAAGACACAAGTTGCTGGAATAACTCAGCTGGTCAGGAGCATTCCTGGAGAACATGGATAGCTGACATTTCGGGTCAGAACCCTTCTTCACTCGGATTGTTCAAGGAAGCTTCCCAACATGAGGGTGTTTGGAAGGATGGTGGGTATATGGAATGACATCTAGAGAAGGTAGTTGAGGCAAATTCTATAACAGATAGAGATAGAGAGAGAGAACAGATAGATACAGAAGAGAGAGTTCAATATAGCTCAGGGCTAACAGAATCAAATGATATGGGGTGAAAGCAGGAACTGGGTACTGATTTTGGATGATCAGCCATGATCATATAGAATGGCGGTGCTAGCTCGAAGGGCCAAATGGCCAACTCCTCCACCTATTTTCTATGTTTCTGTTAACAGCATTTAAAAGACACTTGGACGGGTACATGGATAGGAAAGGTGGAGAGGGATATGGGCCAAACGCTGGCATAGCTTAGATGGGGCATCTTGGTTGGCATGGTGAGTTGGGCCGAAGGGCCTGTTTCCTTGCTGTCTGACTCCAGGAGAGGAATAGCCAGTTTGGCAGGGTGAAGTTCAACACCCATAGACCATCCACCAGGAATCAATGTCTTCATTAGAGTTTAAAGAAATATGAAGAAAGAAATCAAGGCTCAGTTACAGTAGGTGACAAATCTGAGTACCACAGCTGCCTTACAGCATCAAAGAACCTGGTTCAATCCTGACCACGGGTGCTGTCTGCACGGAGTTTGTATGTTCTCCCTGTGACCACGTGGACTTTCCCTGAGTACTCCGGTCTCCTCCCACACTCCAAAGAAGTGCAGGTTTGTAGGTTAATTGGCTTCTGTAAATTGTCCCTAGTGTGCAGGATAGAAACTAGTGCACGGTCGGTGTGGACTTGGTGGGCCAAAGGGCCTATTTCCACACTGTATTTCTAATATTAAACTAAAAACTAAAAATACAGAAAAAAACAGAATGAAGAAATGTCTCGACCAGACACTTCACCTGTCGGAGTTCTCCAGAGATGCTGCCTGACCCGTTGAGTTACATAGAACATAGAACATAGAACAGTACAGCACAGGAACAGGCCTTCAGCCCATAATGTTTGTGCTGAACATGATGCCTAGCTGAACTGATCCCATCTGCCTCCACATGAACCATATCCCCCCCATTCCATGACTTCCATGAGATACGCTAAAGCCTCTCAAACGCCATTATCATATCTCCCTTCACCATCATCCCTGGCTATGCATTCCAGGCCCCCATCACCCTCTGTGTAGAAAAGCTTGCCCCGCACATCTCCATTAAACTTTCCTGCAGTGTCTTTCCTCAGCGCACCACATTGTCAGAACGATGGAAGGGATATCTCAGAGATGGTGCAGAGGAGATAACACCAGGGATCAGGAACTGTAGCTGTGAGATAAAATGGTAGGAATTTGGATTACACCTCTCCCCTGGGAATTCCATCAGAGCAAGGAAGGAGTATAAATAGATGTGTTACCAATCATAAACAGATTTTATTTTGATCTACCCAGTTATTATGAGTCAGAATTTACAGTTAATACAAGCTTTTAAAAGTTGATTGGATAAACAAGGGCAGAATGGTGGAGCGCCGGAGACCCGGGTTTGATCCTGACTACGGATGCTGTCTGTACGGAGTTTGTACGTTCTCCCCGTGACCTGCGAGGGTTTTTTCAAAATCTTCGGATTCCTCCCACACGCCAAAGACGTTCAGGTTTATGGGTCAATTGGCTTCGTATATAAAAAATGTAAAATTGTCCTTAGCGTGTGTAGGGTAGTGTTAATGTGCTGGTATCGCTGGTTTGGTGTGGGAATTGGTGGGCCGAAGGGCCTGTTTCCGTGCTGCATCTCTACACTAAACTAAATATTGGAAATGAAATGTTGGGTTGGAAAAGAACAGAAGAATGGGTCCATTTAAGGGAGGCACAGTGGCTGTGAGCTGTGGAGACCCGGGTTCAATCCTGACTAAAGGTCTGTATGGAATTTATACATTCTCCCTATGACCACGTGGGTTTTCTCCAGGTGCTCCGGTTTCCTCACATATTCCAAAGACATGCAGGTCTCTAGGTTAATTGGCTTCTGTGAATTGTCCCTAGTGTGTCGGGTAGAACTAGTGTATGGGTGATTGTTGGTCAGAGCGGACCTGGTGGGCTGAAGGATCTGTTTCCACGCTGCATCTAGAACTTAAACTAAACTAAACTAAACTAGATACGTTTTCAAAGATTTGGCTCCTTGGCCACTCCCTCTTCTCCCCTTTCTCATCAGGCAAAAGGGATAGAAGTGTGAAAACACATACCTCCAGATTCTGGGACAACTTCTTCCCAGCTGGTATCAGGCAACTGAACCGCTTTGGCTGCAAACAGAGAGCAGTCCTGAGCTACTATCTACCTCATCGAGAACCCTCGGATTATCTTTGATCGGACTTAGCTGGCTTTACCTTGCATTTTACTTCGGAGTCACGTGAGTGACTACGTGAAGAAGACCCGTCAGGGCACCTTATTCCCTTCATCATGTATCTGCACACTGTGGTCGACTCTACTCCAATCATGTAATGTCTTTCCGCTGGCTGGTTAGCGTGCAACAAAAGCTTTTCACTATACCTCGGTACACGTCATAATAAACAAAACTGTATATAACCTGGAGAGACTGGCTGCAAGTCGAGCCTTTTACTTTTATTAAAAGATAAAAGATTGGCATGGTTGTTGCCATAGATACTGTGCAAAAGGGATAATTCCAAAGATTTTTTTTTTCCTTCTTGTTTTTCGAAAATTAGGTGAAGGGGCCGGGGGGGTCAATGTACCAGACAATACCTGGGATGAAAGGAAGACAAAATAAATCGAAACACGAGGTTTGATTCCGATTACACCGTTGGAATTCTCCAATCTGCAAACCATGGGAGGACAAGGAGCAGAAGGAGCACTGAGGGAGGATGACTCAGCATCACAACTTTGAAGTGAAATTTTACTTTAGTTTTGTTTAAAGATACAGCGCGGAAACAGGCCCTTTGGCCCACCGAGTCCCGCAGACCAGCGATCCCGCATACTAACATACTATCCTACACTCTAGGGGGCGATTTACAATTATACCAAACCAATTAACCTACAAACCTGCATGTCTTTGGAGTGTGGGAGGATACTGGAGATCCTGGAGAAAACTCACAGAGAACGTACAAACTCTGTGCAGACAGCACCGTAGTCAAACCCGGGTCTCTGGCGCTGGTAGGCAGCAACTCTCCTGCTGCACCCAATGACAGATTGAGGTGGTGTTTGATCGGTTGCAACAAGGCAAGGGAGCTCTGCTGGAAAGGCTTCCAGAAGCAAGTTCAGCAGTGACTTTCCAATGTAGACTAGACGACTGTTTCACCCAACGGGTGCTCTGCCACATGCACATCACCCCTTCCCTGATACAACCTTGTGTTACAGAACATGCAATGAACACCCTTTCCCTGAATCCAATGTTCATTCATTTGAGCAGAGGATATCCTTCGCCCACATTTCCAGCGCACGTGTCAGTAAGCCTTGCAGTCCCCATCCAGTGTCGTGCAGGAAGAAACTGCAGATGCTGGTTTACACCGAAGATAGACACAAAAAGCTGGAGTAACTCAGCGGGACAGGCAGCATCTCTGGAGAGAAGGAATGGGTGACGTTTCGGGTCGAGACCCTTCTTCACACTGAAGAAGAAGTCCGAAGAAGGGTCTCAAACCAAAACGTCAACCATTCCTTCCCTCCAGAGACGCTGCCTGTCTGTCCAGTGTTGCCTGTGGTCCTCTGCAAGTACACAGTACATTGATGAGTGACCATTTTAAGTCCCCATCCTATTCCATTACAGACCTTTCTGTCCTTGGCCTCTTCCATTGTCAGTGTGAGGCCACATGCAAACTGGAGGAACAGCACGTAATCTGCTTGGGTAGCTTACAACCTAAGCGTATGAGCATTGAATTCTCCCATTATAGGTACTAACCTACAAACAACCACCCCCCACCCTTCTCTTCCCTGTGCCCCATCTGGATTATCACCACCCATTTCTCCCCTTCCCCCTCCCCACTTATATTCCATTCACAATTTGCGCATCTTCTATCCTTATCTCCGTATCCCACACATTTTGTCTTTTCAACTCTGTCCAACCATCTGCCAATCAAAGCCGCTCCCTCATCTGTATCCACCTATCTATTACCACACTTTGGGAACAGCTCCATCCAAGACCGCAAGAAATTGCAGCGAATTGTGGACGCAGCCCAGACCATCACACAAACCACCCTCCCTATTATTGATTCCATTTATAAGTCACGCTACCTCGGAAAGGCCAGCAGCATAATCACGGACGAGTCGCACCTGGCCACTCCCTCTTTCTCCCCTCTTCCATCAGGCAAAAGGTATAGAAGTGTGAAAACGCACACCTCCAGATTCAGGGATAATTTCTTCCCAGTTGTTATCAGGCAACTGGATCATCTTACCACAACCAGAGAGCAGTCCATCTCTTTGGTGACCTTCCGACTTTCCTTGATCGGACCTTGCTGGCTTTATCTTGGACAAAACCGTTAATCACCTTATTCATAGTCATAGAGTGATACAGGGTGGGAACAGGCCGTTCAACCCAACGTAGATCAAAGTGCTGGAGAAACTCAGCGGGTGAGGCAGCAACCTATGGAGCGAAGGAATAGGTGATGTTTCGGTCAAGACCCTTCTCCCTACTCCACTTCAACCCAACTTGCTGATACCGGCCAACATGTCCCGGCTACACTAGTCCCACCTGCCTGTGCTTGGTCCATACTTGGTGTCCCTCCAAATATGTACTATCCATATACCTGTCTAACTGTTTCTTAAATGTTGGGATAGTCCCAGCCTCAACTATCTCCTCTGGCAGCTTGTTCCATACACTCACCACCCTTTGTGTGAAAAAGTTACCCCTCAGATTCCTATTAAATCTTTTCCCCTTCACCTTGAACCTATGTCCCTCTGGTCCTTGATTCCCCTACTCTGGGCAAGAGATTCTGTGCATCTACCTGATCTATTCCTCTCATGACCTCGATAAGATCTCCCCTCATCTTCCAGCGCTCCAAAGAATAGACACCCAGCCTGCTCAACCTTTCCCTATAACTCGGACCCTCTAGTCCTTGCAACAGGACCACAGTAATTCCCTTATCATGTATCTTTACACTAAATGGCTCGATTGTAATCATGTCTTTCCTCTGACTGGTTAGCACGCAACAAAAGCTTTTCACTGTGACTCGGTACACATGACAATAAACTCCTCAAATCAACTCAATCTAACTCAGCTTCTCTGAAGAACATGGATAGGTGATGTTCAGGTCTGGACCCTTCCACGGACTGATTGTAGTGGGAGGGACACCCCTTTGTGCAATCAGTCTGAGGAAGGCTCCTGATCCAAAACGTCACCTAACCATGTTCTCCATAGATGTTGCCTGACCCGCTGAGTTAATGCAGCACTTTAAGTCTTTTCTTTTGTAAACCAGCACCTGTAGTTCCTTGTGTCCATAGAGTTGGATTCTGGCTTGGATGAAACCTGGAAGCATTAGTTCCATTGGTTACTGAGTCAGTAACTTGTCCAGATAGAAGAGAGGGAACCATGAGTCTCACAGCCCTGTTGAGTAATGAGGTCATTGGGAGTGCACAGCAAAGGGAGCTTCCAGACTACAAAATACCTCGTATTACAAAGGACTAAAAATCAAAGCTCTGACACAAAGATCCCCTACCAGACCATTAACGATGTTTCTCTTCCCGTGATGTGGCCTGACCTGCGGATTTACAGTATTCTCTGCTTTTTTGTAGATGGAGATGACAGAAGGTTTTTTTCTCAGGGTGGAAATGTTAAAGACTAGAGGGCATAGCTTTATGATGAGAGGGACAAAGTTTACAGGGGATGTGCCAGGCAAGTTTTTTTTACACAGAGAGTGGTGGGTGTCTGGAACATGTTGCCAAAATTATTAGTGGAGGCAGATTTGATAGTGGCATTTAAGAGGATTTCAGATAGGCAGTGGAATGGAGGGATATGAATAAGATTAGTTTATCTTGCCATTATGTTCAGCACAAAGGCCTAAGTCTGAAGAAAAGGGTCTCAACCCGAAACGTTACCCATTCCTTCTCTCCAGAGATACTGCTGCCTGTCCCGCTGAGTTACTCCAGTATTTTGTGTCTATCCCCTGTGGGCCGAAGGGCCTGTTCCTCTGCTGTACTGCTCTATATTTCTATTGTGATGATTTAGACTTTGGAGATATAGCGTGAAAACCGGCCCTTCGGCCCACTGAGTCCACGCCATCCAGAGATCACCCCGTACACGAGCGCTGTCCTACACTCTAGGGACTATTTTTACAACTTATCAAAGCCAATTAACCTACAAAACTGTACGTCTTTGGAGTGTGGGGGGAGGAAACCAGAACATTATTATTTTTTATTTTCAAAAATAATTTCTTTAGTCAGGATGGTGTTTCTGTGGCATTCATTGCCACAGAAGCCAGTGGACGCCGTCAATGGATAGCTTTAAGGTGGATATTGATAGATTCTTGATTAGTACAGGTGACAGGGGTTAGAGAGATTAGAGAGATTAGAGAGATTCCTTTATTTGTCATTCAGACCTTTCGGTCTGAACGAAATTTCGTTGCCTGCAGTCATACATATAATAATAAATGACAAAACATACAATAAACACAAATTAACATCCACCACAGTGAGTTCACCAGGCACCTCCTCACTGTGATGGAGGCAAATGTCTTAAAGTCTCTGTCTCTTCCCGCTTTGTTCTCCCTCTGCGCTGAGGCGATCCAGGCTTCTGATGCTGTGACCCCGCCGGGCGACGGTAAGACAGTCCCGCGGCCGAATCCGTGCTCCGCGACGGGCCAGCTCAAACTCCGCGGCCCGGGGGTGGTCGAAGCTGCCGAAGCTGCCGCCCTGCAGTCCAGCGGACGCAGCTGTAGTTACGAGCCCCAGAAAAACAGGTCACCAACCTGTGACCTGCGCGCTCCCGACGATGTCGTCCACTGGGCCCGCGGCCGAGCCTCCGGATTCAGGTCGCCACCAGTGTCCTCGGTCGCCACCGCCGGAATGCCACCGCAGCCCCGAAGTTGGCCAGCCTCACGCTGGTAAGTCCTGGCTCTGCCTCCGGAGTCTCGAGGTCGGTCGGTCGCTCGCAGTTGGAGTTGGAGGCCGGCAGCTCCGCCATTTTGGCCTCAGTGCAGACGGAGGCAGAGAAGGGGGATAGGACAAGAAAAAGTCGCATTCCCCCGAAGGAAGAGACAAAAGTCATGTTTCACCCCCCCACCCCACACATACACAACCCAATAAACTAAAATTTAACTAAAACAGGACAAAGAAAACAACAAAAAAAGTAAAAACAGACGGACTGCAGGCGAGCCGCTGCTGTACGACAGCGCCGCCACTTCCGGAAAAGTGGCGGTTATGGGAAGAAGGCAGGAGAATGGGGTTGAGAGGGAAATATAGATCAGTCATGATTGAATGGCGGAGTAGACTTGATGGGCTGAACGGCCTAATTCTGCTCCTATAACTTATGAACGTGAAGTTTTATGATGAGTCACCCTGAAGGATATTACCACAAGCTGAAAGCAGATAAAAGCTGACCAAACGTGTCAGAAGGAACTGCCTGTCCCCATGAGTTACTCTAGATATTTTGTCTAAAAAGCTGACCCATACAGCTGGAGTGCGGCGGCGCGGATTACTGCAGCGGCCCCTACAGCCTGTCTGTCTTTTTAAAAATTTTTTTAATTTTAATTTTAATTTTTATTATTATTATTTTTTTTTGTCTAGTTAAATGTAATTGTTTGTGTTTTTTAATACTGTTTTTAACTGTGTATATGTGGGGGGCGGGGGGGGGAGGGGGAAACTTTAAAAAAATCTCTTCCCTGCACGGGAGACCCGACCTTTTCCCTGTCGGGTCTCCGTTGTCGTTGGGGCCTAGCTCCGTGGTGCGGCCTCCGACCGGGACGACCTGGGGGCTCCAGTCGCGGAGCCTGTGGAGCTGCAGACTTACCATCGAGGGGCTGGCCGGCCTCGGAGCGTGAGGAGCGGTGGTGGCTCGCTGCGGCGGCCCGACTCCGGAGCTCCAGCTGCAGACCTGTGGACTATGATATCGGGAGCTCGTGGGTCCGGGTGAGAGACCGCTTTCCAGAGCTCCCGCAATGCAACTTCTCCCGCCCGTGTCGCGGGGTTGGAACGACCCGGAGCGGGGCCGTAAATCGCCCGGCGTGGCTTTAATGGCCGCAGGACATTCCAGCGCCCGCCGGGGGCTCCAACTTTGTGACCTTTGGGCCCGGAGCGAGGCCGTACACCGCCCGGCGCGGCCTCAACGGCCGTGGGACTTAACATTGCCCGCCTGGGGCTTCAACATCGGGAGAAAAATGGTGCAGGGGAGAGAAATGACTTTGCCTTCCATCACAGTGAGGAGGAGATTCACTGTGATGGATGTTTTTTCTGTAAATTGAATTGTTTGTGTGTCTTGTAGGAATGTTTTGTTTGTATGGCTGTGGAAACGGAGTTTCGTTTGAGCCTCTTTGAGGTTCAAATGACAAGAAATAAAATCTAAAATCTAAATCTACAGCCATAAACAATAGTATAACGTCCCACTCATCAGCTGAAAAGCTCTGGTCACACTGAGCCTTTTGTTACATGTCCGAAATACCCGAGAAAACTGTTGTCTGGAGCAAAGGCAGCAAAGTGGATTGTGACTCATTGCTGGAAACAGGGCAGAGTTAGCTGCAGTGACAGGATATTGCTCAGGCATGAAGCATTTAAAGAAAGTGATTCAGCTTAGCAAAGCAAAGTGAAGCAACATCACAGAAACATGCGAACTGAAGTAATGTACTCTGCCTTTCGGCCCTGACCTTAGATCCTGTCAGATCCATGCCCCATCCCCTTCCTTTACCTTCTATAACAAATGAATTGCATTCTTGCAAACCTCAAGCAATTCTGACGCACATTTTCTCCCTTCCTGACTCTCAATCTGATGAAGGGTCTCGACCCAGAATGTCACCTATTCCTTTTCTCCAAAGATGCTGCTTGACCTGAGTTACTCCAGCACATTGTGTCTATCTTTGGTGC
This sequence comes from Malacoraja senta, assembly GCA_038087875.1. Lineage (NCBI taxonomy): Eukaryota > Metazoa > Chordata > Chondrichthyes > Rajiformes > Rajidae > Malacoraja > Malacoraja senta. Next base: position 385,632,599 of record CM075977.1, on the reverse strand, counting down.
AAACCGGCATCTGCAGTTCCTTCTAGCACACCAGCTTGTTCTAGTTCCAACCTGTGTCTGAAAAGTTGTATCCTGCTTCTACTCCCAAAAGTTGTATCCTGCTTCTACTCCCCAAAAGTTGTATCCTGCTTCTACTCCCCAAAAGTTGTATCCTGCTTCTACTCCCCAAAAGTTGTATCCTGCTTCTACTCCCCAAAAGTTGTATCCTGCTTCTACTCCCCAAAAAGTTGTATCCTGCTTCTACTCCCCAAAAGTTGTATCCTGCTTCTACTCCCCAAAAGTTGTATCCTGCTTCTACTCCCCAAAAGTTGTATCCTGCTTCTACTCCCCAAAAGTTGTATCCTGCTTCTACTCCCCAAAATTATTAATATGAATTTTAAGATCTTGACTGTGTCATAAGGTCATAAGTCAAAAGGCATGTGATAGTAGAATTAGGCCATTCGGCCCATCAAATCTATTCCGCCATTCAATCATAGCTGACCTATCTCTCCCTCCTAACCCCATTCTCCTGCCTTCCATCAAAAATCTTTCTATCTCTGCCTTAAATGTGTCCACTGACTTTGCCTCAACAGCCTTCTGTGGCAAAGAATTCCACAGATTCACCACCCTCTGACTAAAGAAATTCCTCCTCATCTCCTTCCCAAAAGAATGTCCGTTAAGTCCAAGGCTATGACCTCTACGATACGATACGATACGATAAAACTTTATTCATCCCCAGAGGGAAATCGGTCAGCCGACAGACAGTCACAACACACAAGGTGCACGAAAACTTGAAATTAAAAGTGAAAGCAAAAACAAAAGGCAAGCGACTGTTGTCTGGCTGCCGTGGGAACAGCGCCTTCACCGGAAAAATATGAACAAACAAACAAACACAGACTAATCCCCTGGGCAGAGGATTGTAAACAAGAGTGCCCCCCCCCCCCACCCCTACACCGGGTCCCCCTTAGTTCTCCCACTGTCCCCCCACGCCGGGTCCCCATTGCCTTCCCTTCGCGGGTCGATTGCGGGTTCATCGCGGGTCGATTGCGAGTCCTAGTCCTACACTCTAGTCCTAGACTCTCCCACTAAACTAAACTGAACTAAACTAAACTAACTAAACTAAACTAAACTAAACTAAACTAAACTAAACTAACTAAGCTAAACTAAACTAAACTAAACTAAACTAAACTAAACTAAACTAAACTAAAACTGTGGACAGCCCACAACGATAACTCACTCAATTTGAAGTGTGCTTTCCAATGCTGTAAACATCTGCCGGCCGGCCTAGGCTGAGGGACTCCACGTCGGTTCCCACCTTGTGTACACTTAGTCAGCTGCTTATGAAATTTTTCCCCAGATGTACAATATATGTATTCATTCCTCAGTAAAGAGAACTGGACCTGTGGATGTGACTCACCGTGGTCAGCTCCTTGAACTAGTGAACCAGCAAATCTTGGCTTTCTGAACTCTCTGAGACTCTCTGACTCTGTGACTTCGAGCTCCTCAATCACGTTGTTTTGTTGTTGGTCCCATGTGGAGAGGATGTTTCCACTAGTGGGAGAGTCCAGGACCCAACAAAAGGTCATAGCCTCAGAATTAATGGATGTTCCTTGAGGAAGGAGATGAGGAGGAATTTCTTCAGTCAGACGGTGGTGAATCCGTGGAATTCATTGCCTCAGAAGGCTGTGGAGACCAAGTCAATGGATATTTTTAAGGCAGAGATAGATAGATTCTTGATAGGTATGGGTGTCATGTTATGGGAAGTAGGCAGGAGAATGGGGTTAGGCGGGAGCGATAGATCAGCATGGCCGTCCAAAGGGGGTTTGCGATGGGTGCGGTCGCACCCTCCTTTTTTCCAGAGTTTAAAAAAATCCAGAGTGAGAAAAAAAATTGGGGCTCAATATTTTTTTATTCTACACCAGGACAGGGAGCCTTGCCTTTGGGCTCCTTGGCCCTCTTGCAGCCGTACAGCCACTGGATGACCCTGGCGTTGCGCTCGATGACTGAGGGCAGAGGCTTGTTCTTCTCCCGGAGCCGCGAGCAGCGCGAGCAAGATGGCACAGAGTTCAAGATCAGGAGTTCAAGAGAGTTTTATTGTCATGTGTCCCTGATAGGACATTAAAATTCTTGCTTTGCTTTAGCACACCAGAACATAGTAGGCATGAATACAGAACAGATCAGTGTGTCCATATACCATTGTATAAATATATACACACATGAATAATTAAACTGATAAAGTGCAAATAAACAGATTATTGGCTTTTAATGTTCATAGTTTTGTCCGAGCCGAGTTTAATAGCCTGATGGCTGTGGGGAAGAGCTGTTCCTGAACCTGGTCGTAGCAGTCTTCAGGCTCCTGTACCTTCTACCTGAAGGTAGTAGGGAGATGAGTGTGTGCCCCGGATGGTGTGGGTCCTTGATGATGCTGCCAGCCTTTTTGAGGCAGCGACTGCGATAGATCCCCTCGATGGAAGGGAGGTCAGAGCCGATGATGGACTGGGCAGTGTTTACTACTTTTTGTAGTCTTTTCCGCTCCAGGGCGCTCAAGTTTCAGAACCAAGCCACAATGCAACCAGTCAGCATGCTCTCTACTGTGCACCTGTAGAAGTTACAGAGAGTCCTCCTTGACATACCGACTCTCCGTAATCTTCTCAGGAAGTAGAGGCGTTGATGTGCTTTTCCTTTATGATTGCATCAGTGTTCTCGGACCAGGAAAGTTCTTCAGCGATGTGCATGCCCAGGAATTTGAAGCTCTTGACCCTTTCCACCATCGACCCGTTGATATAAACGGGACTGTGGGTCCCCATCCTACTCCTTCCAAAGTCCACAATCGGTTCCTTGGTTTGCTGGTGTGAGGGCCAGGTTATTGTGCTGGCACCATTTGGTCAATCGGTCGATCTCACTTCTGTACTCTGACTCATCCCCATCAGTGATACGTCCCACAATAGTGGTGTCGTCAGCGAACTTGATGATGGAGTTCGCACTATGACTGGCTACGCAGTCATGAGTATAGAGTGAGTACAGCAGGGGCTAAGCACTCAGCCTTGAGGTGCTCCCGTGCTGATTATTATCGAGTCTGACACATTTCCACCAATACGAACTGACTGTGGTCTGTGAATGAGGAAAATCGAGGATC
>CM075977.1:385530086-385625086 GCA_038087875.1 Malacoraja senta | reverse complement strand
CACACACACACACACACACACACACACACACACACCACACACACACACACACACACACACACACACACACACACACACACACACACACACACACACACACACACACACACACACACACACACACACACACACACACACACACACACACACACACACACACACACACCACACACACACACACACACACACACACACACACACACACACACACACACACACACACACACACACACACACACACACACACACACACACACACACACACACACACACACACACACACACACACACACACACACACACACACACACACACACACACACACACACACACACACACACACACACACACACACACACACACACACACACACACACACACACACACACACACACACACACACACACACACACACACACACACACACACACACACACACACACACACACACACACACACACACACACACACACACACACACACACACACACACACACACACACACACACACACACACACACACACACACACACACACACACACACACACACACACACACACACACACACACACACACACACACACACACACACACACACACACACACACACACACACACACACACACACACACACACATCGCAAAGGCGGGGGCCAGGGAAAGCGGGGGAACGCTGTCTGAAATTCACACCCGCGATGAAGAGGAAGGTAAAAGACGGCTGCACAGTGTACGGGACGTCCTTTAGAGAGTGCGGAAGGGGGAGGGGAGAGAGAAGGGGGAGAGAAGGGGAGAAGTGGGGGAGAAGGAGTGGAGACACTTTCAAGAAGTCAGACAACGTGTAATAAAGTTTAGCGGGCATTTTACCTACCGGTCGGTTTTCGTTGGTGCTGAAAATTCCAATGAGCCAAATAAAATGCCCGGTCAGCAAAGGAGATTGCCTACGGCTGCCCTCGACTGCCTGTAACTACATAGCGACCCCACTTGACTGCACTACGAGTTCAAAAGAACCATGCCGACCAATTTTTACTCGTGGAAAATTGTTCAACATCCTGAAATTTTTTCCGCGACCTAGCTGGAGCCGCGACGCGAGTATGCGGGAACTTCCCTCCAGCATGAAGGAGAGTTCCAGTGACCTCATAGGACCACGTGTCGACCATGCTGCGAGTTTTGAGTCGAGGGCAAACTCTTCTAAACTCGCAGATTAGGTCGTCATAGTGGGACAGCCCCTTAACTCAGCGGGTCAGGCAGTGTCTCTGGGGAAAAGGAATGGGTGACGTTTCAGGTCGAAACGGTCTGAAGAAGGGTCTCGACCCGAAACGTCACCTATTCATTTCAGCATCTATTCTCCAGAGATGCTGCTGATACAGTGCAGTACAAGGACCAGTGCAGGGACTGCGAGTTATGGCTCGCAGACAGAGGTTGGTGGAGAGCGCCGACAGCCTACCTGTGAACTTCCGCAGCAGCTCGGTGCACGTCTGCGCCACCGTCTCGTCGTCGTATCGCTCCATGATGATGGCTTCCTCCCCGCAGATCCACCCGCTCAGCACATGGCCGTAGCGCTCGGACGGGTACAGCACATCGAAGCCGCAGATCTTCTTGTACCACAGTTCCTGCGGGTAGGCCGGGCTCTCGCTCTCCGCGTCGTCTTCCCACACAAAGCGGATGCTGTTGCACTCGGGGCTCCAGAAGGGCTCCTCGAACTCCAGGAAGATCTTGTCCGTGGTGCTGATCCCCAGCATGCGGATGGCTGAGACCTTCTCCTCCGGCAGGTGGGGGTGGAACATGGTCTCGTGGTACTTCTTCAGCACGCCCAGTGACATGGTGACGATCACGTGGTCAGCCGGGATGAACTCGCAGTCCTCGCACTCCACCCGCACCCGGTAGCCCAACTCCTCCTGCCCCTCCACATTGTGGTCGGCGAAGGTCCGCTGGATGTAGTGGATCTCCTCGCTGAACGAGCGGTTCCAGTGGATGCTCTTCACCGCCTTGTTCAGCTGGATGACCGACTTGGGGATGTCCCGTGCCAGGATCTCCACGATGTTGATGAAGCCGCTCGGGATGACATGGTGAGCCCCGGGGATCTCCGTCCACTCGCCAAACTCACTGAGGGACACCTCGTCCATGCTGTGACAACTGCTCTCACAGCTTTCAACCTGGTGACCAGAACCAGAAACGATTAACGCCATCGGGAATTAATGATTAAACCGGCGACTTGAATTTCCCTCCTCCGTAATTAAGGTGGGATTTGCCCCGTGCAGAGTGATGAAGGGTTTCGACAGCGCAGGAAGGGAGCACACAGTAGAGTTGCTGCCTCACAGCACCAGAGACCCGGGGTCATAGTTTAGTTTAGTGATACCGCGCAAAAAAGGTCCTTCGGCCCACCTCGTCTGCACCGACCAGCGATCCCCGCACATTAACATTACCCTACACACGCTGGGGCCAAGTTTACATTTCATACAATTATACCAAGCCAATTGGACCAAGTCTTTGGAGTGTGGGAGGAAACCGAACATCTCGGACAAACCCCACGCACGTCACGGGGAGAACGTACAAACCCGTAGTCAGGATTTCTGGCGCTGTAAGGCTCTACTGCTACGCCACCGTTCCACCCGTTATCCTGCCGTCTGATCTATCCTGACTACCGGTGCTGTCTGTACGGAGTTTATACGTTCTCCCCCCGACCGCGTGGGTTTTCTCCCGGAGCTCCGCTTTCTCCCACACTCCAAAGACGTACAGGCTTGTAGGTGAGACTCAACCGGCGAGACCGACGTCGGGCAGGGCCATAGTGGTGAGTGACTCCATTATCCGAGATGCGGACAGGAGATTCTGTGGCAGGTTTGCTAGGGCTACACGTGTGGGTTTAAACTAAATAGCAGGGGGAGGGGTTGACAAATTGGGAGTATAAAGATGGAGTTAAAGGGGAAGTGAGTACAGGAAAAATTACAAAAGACTTCCGAATTAATGAGAAGGGAAGTTCGAGAAGGGATAAGAGAGTAAGGTCAGGGGCAATAGTGACCGGTGTGAGAGGGGAGGTGAATACGGAGTTCAAAGTGTCGTATATGAATGCGCAAAGTATAAGAAATAAAGTGGATGAGCTTGAGGCTCAGTTAGAGATTTGCAAGTTTGATGTTATGGGAATTACAGTGACATGGCTGCAAGAGGACCCCACCCAACGCGGTTAGACCACAGCACTTCAAATTAACTGGAGAGATTGACAAACGAGGAAAAGTTCACCCATTTACACAACTCCCGTATTGTTGGCCTAGCCTCTCCTAATTCAGTTTAGTTTATTATTGTCACCTGCACCGAGGTACAGTGAGAGTTTTTTTTGTTGCATGCTATCCAGTCGCCATAAAGAATATACATGATTACAATCATGCCGTTCACAGTGTACAGATACAGTATAAACGGAACAATGTTTAAGAAAGAACTGCAGATGCTGGAACAATCGATGGTAGACAAAAAATGCTGGATAAACTCAGCGGGTGAGGCAGCATCTATGGAGTCTGAAGAAGGGTCTCGACACGAAATGTCGCCTATTCCTCCTCTCCATAGATGCTGCCTCACCCGCTGAGTTTCTCCAGCATTTTTTATCTATCTTATAAAGGGAACAATGTTTGGTGCAAGATAAAGTCCAGTGAAGTCCAATTAAAGATAGTTTGAAGGTCCCTAATGAGGTAGATGGGAGGTCAGGACCGCTCTCTAATTGGCTGGAGGATGGTTCAGTTGCCTGATAATAGCTGGGAAGAAATTGTCCCTGAATCTGGAGGTGTGCGTATTCATACTTCTGTACCTCTTGCCTGATGGGAGAGGAGAGAAGAGGGAGTGGCCAGGGTGAGACTGGTCCTTGATAATGCTGGCCTCCTTGCTGAGGCAGCATGAAGTGTAGATGGAATCAAATGAAGGTTTGCGTGCTGGTCTGGGCTGCGTCCACACCTCTCTGCAATTTCTTGCGGTCTTGGATGGAGCTGTTCCCAAACCATGCTGTGATGCAGCCTGATAAAATGCTATCTCTGGCGTATCTGTGGAGGTTGGGGAGGAATGTTGGGGCCATGCCGAATTTCATCAGTCTTCAATGGAAATAGAGGCATTGGTGTGCCAGGACAAATTGCTGGTGATATTATCACTATTTGAGAACTTGATCTACCGCAATGCTTGCCAATTCCCAATATTTCCATGTCAATATATAGAAGGCTATTTCACAGATTCACCACCCCGACTAAATAAATTCTTCCTCATCTCCTTCTTAAAATAACATCCTTTAATTCTGAGGCTATGACCTCTAGTCCTAGACTCTCCCACTAGTGGAAACATCCTCTCCACATCCACTCTATTCAAGCCTTTCGCTGTTCTTTGTTTCAATGAGGTCCCCCCCCCCCCCTCATTCTTCTAAACTCCAGTGAGTACAGGCCCTGTGCTGACAAACGCTCATCATTGGATAGCCTTCTCATTCCTGGGATAATTCTTGAAAACCTCCTCTGAACCCTCTCCAGACATCTTTCCTCATATATGATGCCCAATATGATCAGCATGGACATGGACCAAAGGGCCTTTTTCTGCGATGTGGGAAACTCTACATTTGCACACTGTAATCGGTTAGATTCAACTTTACAACACAGGGCTGGTTCTTGCACTAAATTCCAGACTTTATCCTCCACTAAATATAATACATTGTGGACGGCTCGATAGTAATCAAGTATAGTCTCTTCTTTGACTGGATAGTACGCAACAAAAGCTTTTCACTCTACCTCAGTACACGTGACAATAATAAGCTAAACAAAACTCTTTTAAACTGTTCAACCTGCTGCTCTTTGCCTTTGTAGTTACTCAGAGAGCCAGCAACCTAATCTCAAAATTAACTTTGTAAGAGTTCAAGTTCACGTTCATGTTTATTGTCACTTAACCAACTAAGGTACAGAGCAGGGAATTGTTAAAGCCTGAACGTAATCGCAACTTGAGGTTGTATTTATTTGTGGGCTGAAGGGCCTGTTCCAGTGCTGTACTGTTCGATGAACTTAAGTAAAGTTTTGTAAACTATATATGCCCCAGAGGATGGTTATGGAGACCGCACAACTAATAGTCTGCTACACACAATTTGAGCTAATGACACCGAATAGGATCAAATATGTTTCCCTTCCTGGTGTTTATTAAGATGTTAGAGCTGATTTAAAAATAGTTTTCACATCTTCCACTCATGTGGATCTTTAGGAGCTTCTATGTTTAGCATTGACATCATTCAGGAAAAAAGCCAATTTTTGTTTACAGCTATCTCTCGAAGTGCAGCCAAAATAATTTTCCTGTAAAGAGTCTTTTCAATCTTCACGCACAGGCCAAAATCAACCTCCCTCTGGTGTAAAGTAGATTAATCACTTTTTTTAGGCCTGCTTTTTTAGACCCGAGCTCCTCCTCTGTAAATAACGGAGATTTGCCACATCCAGAGTGATGAATGGTTTAGACAGACAAGAAAGGGCGGCACAGCAGCGCAGTGCAGCGGCAGAGTTGCTTCCTTACAGCACTAGAGACCTGGATTTGATCCTGAATATGGTTGCTATCTGTACCAAGTCTACACGTTCTCCCCGTGATCTGCGTGGGTTTAATCCGGATGCTCTGGTTTAATCCCACATACCAAAGACGTCCAGGTTTGTAGGTTAATTGGCCCTAATGTGTTGGGTAGTGATAGTGTACTGGGATCGCTGGTCAGCGTGGACATGGTGGGCCGAAGGGCCAGCTTCCTCAATGTAACTCAAAACTAAACTAACCTGATCTAAACTAAAGTGTTTTCATTGGTGGGAGGCTCAGTAATCGCAGATTACACACGAGATAAAAGGGTCATTTATATGCTTTGCTATTTGGGAAGAATTACCCAGAGGGGAAGTGGAAATAGATCAGCTACTGACTTTCAAGAACAAAGTAAATAAGGATGCAGGGGCAGGGGCAGGCCACTTAAACTTAGTTTAGTTTAGTTTTGTCAAGTGTACCGAGGTACAGTGAAAAGCTTTTGTTGCGTACTAACCAGTCAGCGGAAAGACAATACATGATTACAATCTAGCCGTCCACAGTATACAGATACGTGATAGAGGGAATAACATGAATAATGTTTAGTGTAAGATAAAGTCCAGTAAAGACTGATCAAAGATAGTCCAAAAGGTCTCCAATGAGGTAGATAATAGTTCAGGACTGCTCTCTTGTTGTTGTTGGATGATTCCGCTTCCTAATAACAGCTGGGAAGAAACTGTCCCTGAATCTGGTGATGTGCGCTTTCACACTTTTGTACCGATGGGAGAGGGTGAGAAGAGGGAGTGGCCGGGGTGAGTGGTGCTTGATTATGCTGCTGGCCTTGCCGAAGCGGCCTGCTCCACCATTCAATACGATCACAGTTGATCGGACAGTAACTACCTATTCCTAAGGAGCGTGATGCCAAGCGACAGAACGACTGTCATTAGGCAGTCCATAGGGGGTAGCCGCGGCAGTCCTTCTGCCATGACTAGCGATATGCTGAGAGAATGGAGCAGCTGGGCTTGTACACTCTGGAGTTTAGAAGGATGAGAGGGGATCTCATTGAAACATATAAGATTGTTAAGGGTTTGGACACGCTGGAGGCAGGAAACATGTTCCCGATGTTGGGGGAGTCCAGAACCAGGGGCCACAGATTAAGAATAAGGAGTAAGACATTTAGAACGGAGACGAGGAAACACTTTTTTCTCACAGAGAGTGGTGAGTCTGTGGAATTCTCTGCCTCAGAGGGCGGTGGAGGCAGGTTCTCTGGATGCTTTCAAGAGAGAGCTAGATAGGGCTCTTAAAAATAGCGGAGTCAGGGGATATGGGGAAAAGGCAGGAATGGGGTACGTGACTGCAGGCATCACAATTTCGTTCAGACCGAAAGGTCTGAATGACAATAAAGGAAACTTGAACTTGAAACTTGAACTTGAACAGTTTGGGGATGATCAGCCATGATCACATTGAATGGCAGTGCTGGCTTGAAGAGCCGAATGGCCTACTCCTGTACCTATTGTCTATTGTCTATTGTCTAACCTCTGGCAGCAGGCTTGGCTCACCTGTCACGGAACCAGCCCCTGCTGGCCTCTGATGACCAGAGAACCAGAGAGAAGGTGGAGGGAATCGGCGATGGTGGAGAAAGAACAAAGAGCCGGGAAGAGGAACCGAGGTCTTACGTTCTGTGCCCTCAAGGTCAGCCGCGGGAGGCTTCCCCGGGGCACAAAGGCTGAACGGTGACTGAGGAACAACGGCTCGCTGGATCGAGGTGACATCTGCAACGGGCCTTTATGGACAGCTGAAGCTTGGACTTTGAAAATGGCGCCAACGCCTGGCCACTTAATGAGCTATTTCTATACACTTTGTATTTAACCTGGGATTGTCCCAATGTATAGTAATAATTTACTGTAACTGTTAGGGAGAGTCAGAGCATGGAAACAAGCCCTTCAGCCCAAATCATCACTGCCCATAAACTTATACGTGATAGGAGCAGGATTAGGCCATTCGGCCCATCACGTCTACTCCACCATTCAATCATGGCTAATCTATATTTCCCTCTCAACCCCATTCTCCTACCATCTCCCCATAACCACTGACACCCATACTGATCAAGAATTTTTCAATCTCTGCCTTAAAAATATCCATTGACTTGGCCTCCGCAGCCTTCCGTGACAATGAGTTCCACTGATTCACCACCCTCTGAATAAAGAAAATCCTCCTCATCTCCTTCCTAAAGGTACAGCCTTTTATTCTGAGGCTATGGCCTCTGGTCCTAGACTCTCCCACTAGTGGAAACATCCTCTCCACATCCACTCTATCTATACATGCTGACCAAGATGCTCATCCAAGCAAGTCCCACTTGCCCGCTGGGAGAGCAGGGAAGTGAGTTAGTATGTCCGTCCTCCTGATGTGGGAAGACACGACGAGCCAGATGGTGTCCTTTCCCAAGTATGATAATGGGTCAATGGGGCTTTTGTTGTCACGTGTACAAAGTGCAAACGCACAGTGAAATTATACCTTACCTAAATGTGAAAACGCACACCTACAAATTCAGGGACAGATTCTTCTCAGATGCTATCAGGCAACTGAACCATCCTATCAACAACTAGAGAGCAGTCCTGAGCTACTATCTACCTCATTGGTTAACCTCGACTATATTTGATTTAACATTACTGGCTTTATCTTGCACTAAGCGTTATCCCTTTATCATGTGTGTGTACACTGTGGATGGCTCAATTGTGATCATGTGTTGTCTTTATGCCGACTGGTTAGCACGCAACAAAAGCTTTTCACTGTACCTCGTTACACGTAACAATAAACTAAACTGCACATCCACGATTAGCAAATTGTACAGAAATAGTCAACTGATCGCGCGTGCAAGAGGCGCTATATTTTGGCGCCATTTTCAGAGTCCAGGCCTCGCTCTAGATGTTATGAGCGGAGCCCATTCCAGGCGAGCCCCAGGCTGCTGCGGGGCCTCCAGCTGTCACCTTCCCTTGGACACGCGGGTCGACACTGTGAACTGACGTCCCTCTCCTCGCCCGCCCACCTTGGTTCCCCCGGGGGCGCCTCCCGCAGCCGACCTGCTTCAAGCTAAGTTGTACCTTCAAGAACTGCTGGAGCATCGCCAGCTTCAACTTCTTGCTGATGCCAGAGTCCTCGCGGTTTGCCTTGAGGCGCTTACGCACCACATTTCTTGTGAAAACGCCAACGCTGTTTTGGCTTTCTGCGCCAACGGGCCTCCCCCGTTGGAAGAACTCCTGTGTCAGGTTATAGACCTGTCAAAGGAAGTTGGGAAAGTTAGTGGGTGGCATGGTGGCGCAGCGGTAGAGCTTCTGTGTAACAGAAGAGGGCGCTCAACCCAGGCGACTATTTGCATGCTGGCCACAGAAGCTGATCTACAATCACATATTACAATCACTCCACACTTATAAATCTCTACTCCTACAGAAACATTGCTTGGGCAGCTTACAGCCCAGTGATATGAATATTGATTTATCTAACTACAGGTAGCCCCGGCATTCCCTCTCTCTCTATCCCTCCCCCACCCAAGTCGCACTAGACAATAGACAATAGGCGCAGGAGTAGGCCCTTCGAGCCAGCGCCGCCATTCAATGTGATCATGGCTGATCATCCACAATCAGTCCCCCGTTCTTGCCTTCTCTCCATATCCCTTAAATAGCCTAGCTTTAATTACCTTTGATTTAGCTTGCCAGGACTTTTCAGCAAGCATTAAAGAGTCCGTAGGACCATAAAACTGGAGCAGATTTAGGCCATTTAGCCCTTCATTCAGTCATGGCTGATCTATTTTTCCCTCTCAACCCCAAGACATGAGACAGGAGTGGACCACAGTGGTCTGGAGACACGTAGAGGCCGGGGGCCAGTGCATTTCACTGCACATCTCGTATGTGTATGTGACGAATAAACTTGACTTGGGGGGAGAGAGGGGGCACAGGTCGAGAAAGGGGGTAGGGGGACTACTAGTTAAAATGGAGAATTCAGTGTTCATACCGTTGCGTTGTAAGCAACCCAAGTGAAACATGTGGTACTGTTCCTCCAGTTTGCGTACTGGCCTCCCTCTGGCAACGGAGGAGGCCCCAGGACAGAAAGATCGGTGTGGGAATGGGAAAGGTAGTTAAAATGGTTAACAACCGGGGGGAAAAAAATCACAGACAAAAAGTGCTCTAACTCCTCCAGCCTCACATTCCAGCCCTCATTTACTCTCTAGGTATAACTCTAGCTTCACTCATATTTATTTTTTATCTTCGCACTACCTATTGTACCTGTCCATGGCTTGATGTTCTCATCAATAGTATGACTCGGCTGGATAGCACTCGTAGAATCATGGAGTGATACAGTGTGGAAACAGGCCCTTCGGCCCAACTTGGCCACACCGGCCAACATGTCCCAGCTATACTAGTCCCACCTGCCTGCGTTTGGTCCATATCCCTCCAAACCTGTCCTATCCATGTACCTGTCTAACTGTTTCTTAAACGTTGGGATAGTCCCTGCCTCAACTACCTCCTCTGGCACCTGGTTCCATACACCCACCACCCTTTGTGTGAAAAAGTTAACCCTCAGATTCAATAGACAATAGGTGTAGGAGTAGGCCATTCGGCCCTCTGAGCCAGCACTCCTGTTCAATCTTTTCCCCTTCACCTTGAACCTTAAGACAAAGCTTTTCACTGCATCTCAGTCGACAAGAATAAATCAAAATCAAACCCACTGTCTCAATGTCCTCGCAAAAGAGATCATAGAACAGTACAGCACAGTAACAGGCCCTTTGGCCCACAATGTCCATGCTAAAATGATGTCAGGGTGAACTAATCTCTTCGGCCTGCACAGGATCCACATCCCTCCAGTCCCTGTATACCCATGTGTCTATCTAAAAGCCTCTTAAACACCACGATCATATCTGCCTCTATCATCACACCTGCAGCACATTCCAAGCACCCACCACCCCGAAAACGTGTCTGGCACATTTCCTTAGAGTATTGTGCCTCTCCCCTTACTGCTACACCCTCTGGTCGCTGGCATAAACTTGGCAGGGAGCCTGCCAGCAGGTGCCACTGTTCAATTTGAAAAGCTGCATTTTTAGGGGGGGTTTCTGACAAGACATTTGGAGAAAGGACTTTTGGGGATATTTCTTTATTCAGTATGGAGGTTCTCAAACAGAACATTACAATGGGCAGTGCCTCAGCTGCTTCTGACAGTAGTTCAAATGAGAAAAGATAACATAGAAACATAGAAAATAGGTGCAGGAGGAGACCATTCGGCCCTTCGAGCCAGCACCGCCATTCATTGTGATCATGGCTGATCGTCCCCTATCAATAACCCGTGCCTGCCTTCTCCCCATATCCCTTGACTCCACTAGTCCCTAGACCTCTATCTAACTCTCTCTTAAATCCATCCAGTGATTTGGCCTCCACTGCCCTCTGTGGCAGGGAATTCCATAAATTCACAACTCTCTGGGAGAAAAAGTATTTTCTCATCTCAGTCTTAAATGACCTCTCCTTTATTCTAAGACTGTGGTCCCCTGGTTCTGGACTCGCCCAACATTGGGAACATTTGTTCCTGCATCTAGCTTGTCCAGTCCTTTTATAATTTTATAACATTAGTGCTGTGCAGATTGTGGTGCAGGGACATGGTCTCACCTCGTTGTAAACATCGCTGAATTCTTCAACGACATCCTTAGGTATTCTCTGGCCACCACTGGTGTAGTAGTGGGCCACTCCATTCTTCGAATAGAGGCTGATGCGGCCAGTGCTGCGTTCTCCATCGGTAGTTTCTTCAAGGAGACCGTGGTCTTCTGCTAGCTGATACACTGGGTTCCCATCAGCACCGTGGATCCAAGTAGCCCCAAGATCAAAGGTGGCGCAGCCTGAAACCACAATGTTTCACATTCGTTAATTACAGCCTTTATTTCCCCTCCCCCCCGTCCTGATTTTTCGGGGCGGCACTGCGACGCAGTGGTAGAGTTGCTGTTTCCCACCGCCAGACACCCAGCTTCGATCCCGACTATGGTTGCTGTCTGTACGGAGTTTATACGTTCTCCCTGTGACCCCCGCGTGGGTTTTCTCCGTGTGCTCCGGTTTCCTCCCACAATCCAAAGACGTACAGGTTTGTCGGTTAATTTGGCTTTGGTAAAAAAAAATGTTCCTAGTGCGTAGGATAGTGCTGGTGTACGGGGTTAGCTGGCCGGTGCGGACTCCGTGGGCCGAAGGGCCTCTTTCCGTACTTTATCTCTAAAATAAGCAAAAATAAACTAAATGTGGGAGCTGTCAGTTAAAACAGAGGTGCATCAGAACAACTGCTTGCAAAGGCTGGTGAATCTCTGCAAACTTCCATCCCACAATCATGTGGGAAGCCTGATCACTGGAATTACAGTAAACCCTCGGTTTAACAAACCCCAATGTAATGGTGTTTGGTTATAGTGGACGGACCTGTCAGTCAACCCCAGCTAGCTCTGCCTCCCTCGCCACTTTGAGCTCCAGCTTCCGACGGCAACCCCGACTCGCAAGATGCACCAACGAACCCTCTTCACCCACCGCACGGCCCGGCTGAATCGGCTGTTGTCGCAGCTCACGTCGTAGCCCCTGGGAACAACGCTTTCTTGAGTCAGAGGGTAGTTAATGTGTGGAACTCATTGCCACAGAGGGCTGTGGAGGCCAAGTCAGGGGATATGTTTAAGGCAGAGATAGACAAGTTCTTGATTAGAACGGGTATCAAGTGTTATGGGGAGAAGGCAGGAAATTGGGATTAGGTGGCAGAGATCAGCCATGATTGAATGGCGTATACTCGATGGCCTAATCCTACTCCTATAACTTGTGAGACAGGATGTACTTGGTCACCATGGGGCTCCCTCCCCTCCCACCTGCTTCTTTCTGTAGACTGCATTTTGTCTAGTCCCCACTCGACAGCCACTGCCGCCTCCTCCTTCTCCTGCTCCTGTTGCTCTGTCCACTCGGCCCCTCCCTCCAACCCCTCCGCTACCATCCCCTCCCCCTTCTCCCCGGAATCGCTGACTTACATCACCGTGGAAGCAGCAGCAGGTGGGAGAGGAGGGAGCCCCCTGGTGACAGAGCACGGCGGTGGCAGCCTGAAGAAATCACTGTCCCCATGGCCTACAACGTGAGCCACACCAACAGCCGTGTCGCCAGACCACGTGGAGGGTAGAGACAAAGGGCTTGATGGTGTACACCAGTAGTTTAACTTAGTATCATGTTCACCATGGACATTGTGGGCTGAAGTACCAGATAAATACTGTTTTATGATACATGAAGACTATGGGCAATGATGGTGGAATATACTTTAGTTTAGAAGTACAGCGCTTTGGCCTATGGAGTCAATGCCGACCACCCATTGACATTGACACCAGCTCAATATTATCCCTCTTTCTCATCCACTCCTTACACATTACGGGAAGTTTTACGGAGGGCAATTAACCTACAAATTTGGATGTGGTTGAGATGTGGGAGGAAACCGGTGCACCCGAAGAAAACCCACGCAGTCACAGGGAGAACGTGCAAATGGTAAGCAGACAGTACCCGATGTCAGGATTAACCTTGGGTCTCTGGCACTGAGAGTTATGCCACTGTGTAGCCTGGGGTAGATCAGCCGTGGTTATTTTAATGGAGGAGCAGACATGGCTACTCCTGCTCCTGTTTTCTTGTGCTCTAACAGCTACACTTTGGGTTGCCGTTCCTTGGGAACAATATGGATGCTTGGACGCAGCCCTGATCATCACACAAACCAACCTCTCTTCCACTGCCTCCATCTACACTTCACGCTGCCTTGGCAAGGCTACTAGCATAATCAAGGACGAATTGCACCCTGGCCACTCCCTCTTCTCCCCTCTCCCCATCAGGCAAAATGGACAGAAGTGTGAAAACACCTCCAGATTCAGGGAGTTTCTTTCCAGATGTTATCAGGCAACTGAACCATCCGACCAACAACCAGAGAGCAGTCCTGATCTACTATCAAACTTAATGGAAGACCCTGGGACCATCTTTGATCAAACTTTGCACCAAACATTATTCGCATTTATCATGGATGGTTCGATTGTAATCATGTATTGTCTTTCCACTAACTGGTTAGCACACAAAAAAGCTTTTCACCGTACCTCAGTACGCGTGACAATAAACTAAACTAGACTAGTTTGAAAATGACATGACTCAGAACTGTGTTGTTATTGTCTAATACAAAATTCTGAGAACTCTGACAAATTGCAGCTTGGGGAACATTTTTCACACATGCATCATACTGTGATGTAACTCCTTGCAGAGTTGGGAAAAAAGCGCACTTACTGTAAACCTTACAAAATGACATTATGGTGAAACAATCCCCTAGAGTCATTGCAATTGTAATATTGTGAGTTTAAGTTTGAAGACCGCATTTGAGTATTGCGAGCAGTCTTGGGCCCCATATCTGAGGAAGGATGTGCTGACGTTTCAGCGAGTCCAGGGGAGGTTTATGAGAATGATCCCAGGGATGAGTTGGTTAACATATGATGAGGTTGACTGCACTGGGCCTGTACTCGCTGAAGCTCAGAAGGATGAGGGGGCATCTCATTGCAACTTACCGAATAGTGAAAAGGCCTGATAGAGTGGATGGAGAGATGATGTTTCCACGAGTGGGAGAGTCTAGGACCAGAGGCCATAACCTCAGAATAACAGGACGTGCCTTTAGCAAGGAGATGAGGAGGAATTTCTTTAGTCAGAGGGTGGTGAATCTGTGGGATTCATTGCCACAGATGGATGTGGAGGCCTTCAATGGTTATTTTTAAGGTGGAGACTGAAAGGTTCTTGATTAGTGCGTCAAGGGTAATGGGGAGAAGGCAGGAGAATTGGGGTGAGAGGGAAAGATAGATCAGCCATGATTGAATGGCAGGGTAGGCTTGATGGGCCTAATTTAGTTTAGTTTAGAGATGCGGCGTGGAAACAGGCCCTTCATCTCACTGAGTCTGTGCCAACCAGCGATCCACACACACTAACACTATCCTACACACACAAATAACAATTTACATTTTTACCAAAGCCAATTACCCAACAAACGTACGTCTTTGGAGTGTGGGAGGAAACCGGACAACCCAGAGAAAAACCACGCAGGTTACTGGGAGAACGTACAAACCCCACACAAAATTCCATTGTTCTATCTAGGATATATGACAATAAAACACTCTTGACCCTTGACCCTTGATAGCACCCATGGTCAGGATCAAAGCCGTGTTTCTGATGCTGTAAAGCAGCGCCTCTAGCATTACGCTACCAGGCCACCCTCTGCTCCTACAACATATGAACTTATGAAGAGACAGGATCAGTATGTCGGACCCATAGACTTGCTCAGCCAGAAACTCAATCACCTCAACCAGGGCAGCACCTCCAGGAAATGCAGAGGGAGTGCCACCTTGTCATGGATAGACAATAGACAATAGGTGCAGGAGTAGGCCATTCGGCCCTTCGAGCCAGCACCGCCATTCAATGTGATCATGGCTGATCATCCACAATCAGTACCCCGTTCCTGCCTTCTCCCCATATTCCTTGACTCCGCTATCTTTAAGAGCTCTGTCCAACTCTCTCTTGAAAACATCCAGAGAATTGCACTCCACTGCCTTCCGAGGCAGAGAATTCCACAGATTCACAACTCTCTGTGTGAGAGTGTTTCCTCATCGTTCTAAATGGCCTACCCCTTTTTCTTAAGCTGTGGTACACAGACCCTTAGTCTGCTCTCTCAGCTACATCTAAAATAATGGATGGCGCTGATTTAAAAAGAACAGGAGAGTCCTTCTCGGTATCCCGACCAACAGAACCAAAGCATATGACAGTCCCGCCATCCCGGGAATTAACCTTGTAAACCTACGCTGCACTCGCTCAATAGCAAGAATATCCTTCCTCAAATTAGGGGACCAAAACTGCACACAATACTCCAGGTGTGGTCTCTAGGGCCCTGTACAACTGCAGAAGGACCTCTTTGCTCCTTTTCTTGACACCTTTTGTTATAAAGGCCAACATGCCATTCGCTTTCTTCACTGCTTGCTGTACCTGCATGCTTACTTTCATAGACTGATGTACAAGGACCCCCAGATCCCGTTGTACTTCCCCTTTTCCCAACTTGAAACCATTTAGATAGTAATCTGCCTTCCTGTTTTTTATACCAAAGTGGATAACCTCACATTTACCCACATTAAACTTCATCTGCCATGCATCTGCCCACTCCCCCAACCTGTCCAAGTCACCCTGCATTCTCATAGCATCCTCCTCACAGTTCACATTGCCACCGAGCTTTGTGTCATCTGCAAATTTGCTAATGTTACTTTGAATCCCTTCATCCAAATCATTGATGTATATTGTAAATAGCTGCAGTCCCAGCACCGAGCCTTGCGGTACCCCACTAGTCACTGCCTGCCATTTTGAAAGGGACCCGTTAATCCCTACTCTTTGTTTCCGGTCTGCCAACCAATTTTCTATCCATGTCAGCACTCTACCCCCAATACCATGCGCCCTAATTTTACCCACTAATCTCCTATGTGGGACCTTATCAAATGCTTTCTGAAAGTCCAGGTACACTACATCCACTGGCTCTCCCTTGTCCATTTCCTCGTTACATCATCAAAAAAATCCAGAAGATTAGTCAAGAATGATTTCCCGTTCGTAAATCCATGCTGACTCGGGCCGATCCTGTTACTGCTATTCAAATATGTGGCTATTTCATCTTTTATAATTGACTCCAGCATCTTCCCCACCACCGATGTCAGGCTAACTGGTCTATAATTCCCTGTTTTCTCTCTCCCGCCTTTCTTAAAAAGTTGCTGTCTTACAGCGCCAGAGACCCAGGTTCGATCCTGACTACGGTTACTGTCTCTATGGAGTTTGTACATTTTCCCCGTGACTTGCATGGTTTTTTTCCTGGTGCTCCATTTTCCACCCACAATCTAAAGATGTACAGGTCTGTAGGTTAATTGACTTCGGTAAAATTGTAAATTGTTCCTAGTGTATAGAATAGTAGTGTTTGGGGGGGATCGGTGGTCCGCGTGGACCCGATGGGCCGAAGGATCTGTTTCCATGCTGTATCTCTAAACTAAACCAAATCTTAGTTTTAGGCCACACTTGGAGTAATGTGTCTACTTCTGCTTCCTACACAACTGGAATGATGTGGTAACATTTTTAAAAGTGCAGAATCAATTTAACAGGACGATGCCTAGAAAGGAAGGATTTTCTTATGAGGAAAGATTAGACAGGCTGGGTTATTTTCACAGGAACATAGGAGGCTGTCGGGTGACCATATAAGACTTTGTGTGACATCGGCAGAATAGATAGAGACCTTTCCCAGGTGCAGTAAACATGTTCCCGATGTTGGGGGAGTCCAGAACCAGGCATCACAGTTTAAGAATAAGGGGTAGGCCATTTTGGACTGAGATGAGGAAAAACCTTTTCACCCAGAGGGTTGTGAATCTGTGGAATTCACTGCCACGGAAGGCGGTGGAGGCCAATCCACTGGATGTTTTCAAGAGAGAGTTAGATTTAGCTCTTAGGCCTAACGGAATCGAGGGATATGGGGAAAAACCAAGAACGGGGTACTGATTTTGGATGATCAGCCATGATCATATTGAATGACGGTGCTGGTTCAAAGGGCTGAATGGCCTACTCCTGCACCTATTTTCTATGATTCTGTTTCCCAGGACAGAGGGAGGCTAGGACAATAAAGCAGAGCTTTAAGGTGAGTGCGGAGGAATTTAATGCAGAAAGTCAGTCATGCAGCACGGAAACAGGCCTTTCAGTCCAACTCCTCCACCCTGACAAAGATTCCCTCCCTAATCTAGTACCATTTGCCCTTGTTTGTCCCATATCTCTCTGAACCTTTCCTTTCCTTTCCATGTAGCTGTCCAAATGTCTTTTAAATGGTTATTGTACCTGCTTCAACTACTTCCTCCGTCAGCTCGTTCCACATTCCCACCCACCCTGGGTGCAAAAAAGTTGTTTGTCGGGTACCTATCAAATCTCCTCCCCTCTCAACACAAATCTATGCCCTGAAGTTCTTGATTCCCCTTCAAGAGATCTATACACTGTGGACACCTTGATTGTAGTCATGTTTTTTTGGGCTGGAAAACACACAAACAAAAGCTTTTCACTGTACCTCGGTACGTGACAATAATACACAAAATTAAAAGGAGTAAGATTGTTATGTAGAATGAGTCATCAGCAGAGGTGGAAGAGACAAATACAATTGGAGCATTTAAAAGGGATTTGGAAAGGCACCAGGATAGGAAAGGAATAGCTAGATGTGGGCCAAATATAGCCAAGTAAGTTTAATATAGTTAGGTATCCTAGTCAGTATGGATGAGTTGGGCCAAAGGGCCTGTTTCTATGCTGTACAACCCCATGATTCTATGAGATATTCCTAGTTAGCCGATGACACTCTGAAAAGTCTGAAGAAGGGGCTCGACCCATAACGTCACCTATTCCTGTTCTCCAGAAATGCTGCTGAGTTACTCTTCTGTCTATCTTCTGTGACACTCTCAAAAGCTTGGATTAGTTTAGTATAGTTCAGCGCGGAAACAAGCCCTTCGGTCCACGCCGACCAGCGATCACCCCATACACTAGCACTACCCTGCACACGAGGGACAATTTACAATTTTTGCCAAAGCCAAATCTGCACGTCTTTGGAGTGTGGGAGGAAACCGGAGCACCTGGGGAAAACCCACGTGGTCACAGGGAGAACGTATGAACTCTGTACAGACAGCACCCATAGTCAGGATCGAAGGTAGACAAAAGTGCTGGAGAAACTCAGCGGGTGCAGCAGCATCGATCCCGGGTCTCTGGCTCTGCAAGGCAGCAACCCTACAGCTGCACCACCGTGCCGCCCCAGATTAGCTATTTAAGATTGTGGTGGAGGATGTGAGAGACAAACATAGAAACATAGCAACATAGAAAAATAGGTGCAGGAGGAGGCCATTCGGCCCTTCGAGCCAGCACCGCCATTCATTGTGATCATGGCTGATCGTCCCCTATCAATAACCCGTGCCTGCCTTCTCCCCATATCCCTTGACTCCACTAGCCCCTAGAGCTCTATCTAACTCTCTCTTAAATCCATCCAGTGATTTGGCCTCCACTGCCCTCTGTGGCAGGGAATTCCATAAATTCACAACTCTCTGGGTGAAAAACGTTTTTTCTCATCTCAGTCCTAAATGACCTCCCCTTTATTCTAAGACTGTGGCCCCTGGTTCTGGACTCGCCCAACACTGGGAACATTTTTCCTGCATCTAGCTTGTCCAGTCCTTTTATAATTTTATATGTTTCTACAAGATCCCCCCTCATCCTTCTAAACTCCAGTGAATACAAGCCTAGTCTTTTCAATCTTTCCTTCAATGACAGTCCCGCCATCCCAGGGATCAATCTCGTGAACCTACGCTGCACTGCCTCAATCACAAGGATGTCGTTCCTCAAATTAGGAGACCAAAACTGTACACAATACTCCAGATGTGGTCTCACCAGAGCCCTATACAACTGCAGAAGAACCTCTTTACTCCTATACTTAAATCCTCTTGTTATGAAGGCCAACATTCCATTAGCTTTCTTCACTGCCTGCTGTACCTGCACGCCAACTTTCAGTGACCAGTGTACAAGGACACCCAGGTCTCGCTGTACCTCCCCCTTACCTAACCTAAGCCCATTGAGATAGTAATCTGCCCCCTTGTTTTGCCGCCAAGTGGATGACCTCACATTTATCTATATTATACTGCATCTGCCACGCATCTGCCCACTCACTCAACCTGTCCAGGTCACCCTGCAACCTCCTAACATCCTCTTCACAATTCACACTGCCACACAACTTTGTGTCATCCGCAAACTTGCTAGTGTTGCTCCTAATTCCCTCTTCCAAATCATTAATATATATGGTAAACAGTTGCGGCCCCAACACCGAACCTTGCAGCACTCCACTCGCCACTGCCTGCCATTCTGAAAAGGACCCGTTCACTCCTACTCTTTGCTTCCGGTCTGCCAACCAATTTTCTATCCATGTCAACACCCTACCCCCAATACCATGTGCTCTAATTTTAGTCACCAGTCTCCCGTGCGGGACCTTATCAAAGGCTTTCTGAAAGTCTAGATGCACTACATCCACTGGCACCCCTTCATCCATTTTACTTGTCACATCCTCAAAAAATTCCAGAAGATTAGTCAAACAGAGTGAAAGAACTATGGTCCGGTTACAGACTCGTTGAATTGGAACACCTCCAAAAGCAGCAATCAGAATGAAATATAACAGGACATTAAAGTAATGGCACCATTCAATTATTCATATCAAGGAACATATCATGACCTAATTCAATATAACATTTTTCCTGCATCATTTTCCTGTCCAATCCCTTAAGAATGTTATATGTTTTTATAAGATTCCCCTCGCATCCTTCTAAATTCCAGTGAATGCAAGCCCATTCGATCCATTATTTCATCATATGACAGTCCCGCCTCCCGGGAATTAACCCGTGAACCTACGCTGCACTCCCTCATTAACAAGAATGTCCTTCCTCACGTGTGCATTGCACATCGCCTGTTCATCTAAGTGGGCAGATGCGTCTAATATCCGCTAATGACACTGGGTGATTCCGCATGCTCATCCCACATGAGGGGGGTGGGGGTGGGGGTGGGGGGAGGGGGTTGTTGCCACATGCAGTGGCAAGCAGTAGATGGGACTGTTCGGTACTCTGTAACTTTGTCAGCGACAAATACTGTACATTGCGACACTTGTGCACACTGGCACAGCGGTAGAGCTGCTGCCGAACAGCGCCAGAGCACCGGGGTTCGATCCTGACCACGGGTCCTGTTTGTACGGAGTTTGTACGTTCTCCCCGTGAATTTTCTCCGGGTGCTCCAGTTTCCTCCTAAACTGCTGCCTCGCCTGTATGCAAAACAAAGCACTTCATTGCACCTAGGTATTCTAGGTACATATTTAATTTAGCTTAGCTTATTGTCACGTGTACCAAAGCTTTGTTGCGTGCTAACCAGCCGGCGGAAAGACAATACATGATTACATTCGAGCTATTCACAGAGTGAATTCACAGGTGACAATAATCATTCATTCATTCATTCACAGTGAAATTCTTGCATTGCAGAGAAGAAGCAGGCTTACCGAGTTTAATGCTTTGGACTCTGCCCCCAATTCGCTCTGATGCCTCTAGAACAGTGATGTCTGTGAACCCACTGGCTAGGAGGAGTCTTGCAGCAGAGAGTCCAGCGAGACCAGCACCGATGACTACAATACGAGGTTGTCGCTTTCGCTGTAAGCCACGACTGAGAGGATCATCTGCACTGTCTGAAGATATTTCACAACTTTGCATACCGCCCAAGCTCTTCTTCTAGGAAAACTGAGGAGAAGAACGACACAGAGGTCAGGGTTCATCACATGAAAATAAGGATAAGAAACGGGAGAAAGAATGACTGATTGGTTAAGTTTAGGTTTATTGTTGTTATGTGGTTTGAGGTACAGCTTTGTTTTGTCTGCTGTCCAATCCAATCAGGGCGGCACAGTGGTGCAGCGGTAGAGTTGCTGCCTTACAGCGCCAGAGACCAGGGTTCGATCCTGACCACGGATGCTGTCTGTACAGAGTCCCTGTGACCTGCGTGGGTTTTTCTCCGGGTGCTCCGGTTTCCTCCCAGACTCCAAAGAAGTACAGGTTTGTATGTTAAATGGCTTTTGGAAAAATTTTAAATTATCCTAATGTGCAGGATAGTGCTAGTGTATGGGGTGATAGTTGGTCCGTGCAGACTCAGTGGACTGAAAGGCCCGTTTCTACACTGTATCTCTGAAGTCTAAAAAGTCTAAATCTGAAATACTGTACATAAATATAATCAAGCCAAACTCAAGTTGGTAAAGCAGAGGAAGATACAGAGTCCAGATTATACAGTGCCCTCCATAATGTTTGGGACAAAGACCCATCATTTATTTATTTGCCTCTGCACTCCACAATTTGAGATTTGTAATAGAATAAAATCACATGTGGTTAAACTGCACATTGTCAGATTTTAATAAAGGCCATTTTTACACATTTTGGTTACACTATGTAGAAATTACAGCCGTGTTTATACATAGTTCCCCCATTTCAGGGCACCATAATGTTTGGGACACAGCAGTGTCATGTAAACAAAAGTAGTCATGTTTAGTATTTTGTTGCATATCCTTTGCATGCAATGACTGCTTGAGGTCTGCGCTTCATTGACATCACCAGTTGCTGGGTGTCTTCTCTGGTGATGCTCTACCAGGCCTGTATTGCAGCCATCTCCGTCGAAGAAAGATTCCAAAACTAAAGATATACTAAAACATACATTTAACAACAGACTCAAAACAACAAAAGAAGAAAAGGACGAGACAGACTGTTGGCGAGGCAAACAAGTTTCACACGTTTACAAAATGTAATTGTGGGCTGAAGGGCCTGTTCCATCTTCAATGGCACCCCACTCACTGACAATCCGCTCTCAATGGTCACACACATTGATCCTCCACTGCTTTCCTTTTTCCTACCAATGTCCCCCCCCCCTACTGCACATCCTATGACAGGACAGAGTGCTGGAGTAACTAATTGTCAGGCAGCATCGCTGTAGAAGATGGAAAAGAGATGTTTCGGGACATGTCCCTTCTTCAGACTTCTGGAGGAGGGATTCAGTCTGAAATGTCGCCTATTCATGTTTTCCAGAAATGCTGTCTGACACCGAGTTACTCAAGCACCTTGTGTCTTCATTTGTAAACTAGAATCTGCAGATCCTGGTTTCTACCCATGACAAGATGAGGACGTTGTCAGGACGAGAGGGTGCGAGCTACAGGGAGAGGTTGAGCAGCCTGGGACTCTATTCCTTGGAGCGCAGGAAGATGAGGGATGATCTTATGGAGGTGTATAAAATCATGAGAGGAATAGATCGAGAAGGTGCACAGTCTCTTGCCCAGGGTAGGAGAATCGAGAACCAGCGAAAATACATTTAAGGTGAAGGGGGAAAGATTTAATAGGAATTTGAGGGGTAACGTTTACACACAAAGGGTGGTGTGTGTATGGAACAAGCTGCCAGAGGAGATAGTTGAGCCAGGGACTATTGCAACATTTAAGAAACATGTATAGGACAGGTTTAGAAGGATAGGGGCCAAATGCAGTTAGGAGGGATTAGTGTAGATGGGACATGTTGGTTAGTGTGGGCAAGTTGGGCCGAAGGGCCTGTTTCCACGCTGTAAAATACGATGACTCTAAGATGTCAGGTGACCAGCCATCATGGGGTTATGTTCATTCCTAGCCGAGGGAATGCAGGTAGTTGGAGAATATGGCAGGAAACAATGGCAGTCATAGAGCCGCAAACAGCATGGAAACAGGCTCACTGTGGCCCATATTGTCCATGCCGACCACGATTACAACGTCTGAGCTTAGACCCATTGACCCGCATCTCGGCCCACATCCTCTAAACCTTCCTATCCGTGCACCAGTCCAATTGACTTATTAAAATGTTATATCTCATAATGTTGGAGTTTTTGCATCATCTTTGTTCTCTCAGTCCAGCACAGTCAAGTGACGGCCTGTCTATAAATCGGATGGTACAGCTTATAGTTCGCTTGGGCAATTTTACAACCCAGCGGTATGAATTTTGATTTTTCTAATTTCATATAACCTCTGCATTCCCTCTCTCTCCATCCCTCCCCCACCCTAGTCGTCATACTAGTCCTGTGTAGCTTCACTGTTCAGAACCCCTCGTTATCACATTCCCCACAGCCAACAATGGACCATTGTGGGCTCCACCTTTCCTTGATCATCGGTGGCTGGCTTTGATTTGTTCTTTTCAAAACCTTTCAAATGTTTGTTCTCTGTACCTTTTCATATCTCCAGTTTCTCTCTCTCTCTCTCCTGGCTCTCCGTCTCGACCAGAAATGTCACCTTTTCCTTTGTGTCCCAAGGGAAAGACACTCGGTAGAGTTGCGGGCCTCACAGCTCCAGTGACCCGGGTTCAATCCTGACTATGGGTGGCTGTCTGTACGGAGTTTGACGTTCTCCCATGACCTGTGTGGGGTTTCCCCGGGAGCTTCGGTTTCCTCCCACACTCCAAAGACGTACAAGTTTGTAGGTTAATTGGCATGGTGTTAATGTAAAATTGTCCCTTGTGTATGACCCATAGTGTTAGTGTGCGGGGGATCGCTGGTCGGCGCGGACTAGGTGGGCCGAGGGGTCTGTTTCCCTGCTGCATCTCTAAACTAAACTGAAAGAGTCTTGACCCAAAACGTCACCCATTCCTTTTCTCCAGAGATGCTGCTTGACCCGCTGAGTTACTCCAGCACTATGGGTCTATCAGTGGTAACACTTCGGGCTAGAACAAGTCGTGAGCAGCGCTGAATATTTTGCACAGCGATAACCCCTGTGTGAATGAAGTGGTGCTGTGACCCGGAGCCTTGTGTCAATTCTACAGCCACCAGTCACTGCTGCTCGTTGGACACGCTCATAAACCCGTTGGTTCCGAAACGCAACCTACCAATGTCTTGTTAAACACACTCAGCATCCACAGCCGGGGTTCTGGGATTGCATTCTGAGATCTAAATATCTCAAAGCAATTGCCTGAAGATTCTTCAGCACCGAGGAGAAGGGTTTAAGTCGGGCGGTGGAGAGGAATTTCGGGTGGATCTGATCACCTCTTGTACAGGAAGGAACTGCAGATGCTGGTTGACGCCGCAGAGAGACATAAAATGCTGGAGTAACTCAGCGGGTCAGGCAGCATCTCTGGAGAGAAGTGTCTGAAGAAGGTTCTCGACCCAAGACGTCACCCATTCCTTCTCTCCAGAGATGCTGCCTGTCCCGCTGAGTTACTCCAGCATGTTGTGCCTTAGTGTGCAACCGCATTGCCAGTGTCATTTCACGACCAACATTCCTACAGATCGGATCTCCTCTTTGTTTCAACAGTACAAGCTCACTTGTGAGTCGAGTCTGAAGAAGGGTCCCGACCCGAAACGTCGCCTGTCCATTTCCCCTCCACAGAAGCTGCCTGACCCGCTGAGTTATTCCAGCTCTCGCAGTTGAGCTCACCTCCTTTCTAACCTTTGTGTCGCGGCGAACAAGGGTTTGCAGATAGATGTGTTACATTGAGGGCCGCAGTTCCAGCAGTCGCCTGAGAGGCAGGGGAGGTTAGGGGAGGGAAGGAGCGCAGTCCCTTTGTTATCCAGAGACTGAACACACACAATGACGGCAGCGGTACAGTGCAAATGAGTGATAGGAGCAGAAATAGGCCATTCGCCCCATCAAGTCTACTTCGCAAATCAATCATGGCTGATCTATCTTTCCCTCCCAACCTCATTCTCCTGCCATCTCCCCATCACCGCTGACATTCTGAATGTCATTCTCGGTGTGGGTAGGAACTGCGGATGCTGGTTTGCACCGAAGATGGACACAAAATGCTGGGAGTAACTCAGCGGGTCAGGCAGCATCTCTGGAGCAAGGGAATAAAAGATGGTGAATCTGTGGCATTCACTGCCACAGAAGGCATGGAGGCCAAGTCAATTGATATTTTTTAAGGTGGAGATTAACAGGTTCTTGATTAGTCGTAGTGTCAAGGGTTAAGGGGAGAAGGCAGGAGAATGGGGTTGAGAGGGAAGATAGTCATGATGATGGCCTAACTCTGCTCCCTCAACTTATCAACTTATGCATAGGCTACGTTTCGGGACCAGAACTTTCCAAGGACTGAGAGTCAGGGCATGTACCTTGTTTCCCTCTCCCCTGACTCTCAGCTGAAGAAGGGTCTCGACTCGAAACGACACCCATTCCTTCTCTCCAGAGATGCTGCCTGACTCGCTGAGTTACTCCAACATTTTGTGTCTATCTTTCTGACTACCCAAGCCGCCTCTTCACTATGGATCTTATCGATAATCACGTGAACTGCCTCGCCTTTCAATCCGAATAACATTCGCCACCTACGCGTTCACATTCCTCACTCCAAACGTAAACCAGTGTAACATATGTTTTACAAGTAGACACAAGAAACCGCAGATACCGGATTCTTGTAGCAAACCCCCCCACAAAGTTCTGGAGTAACTCAACGGGTCAGACAGTATCGCTGGAGAACATGGATAGGGGACGTTTCGAGTCAGGACCTGTCGGAAGAAGGGTCCCGACATGAAATGTCACCTATCCATGTTCTCCAGAGATGCTGCCTGACCCGCTGAAATACTCCAGTGTCTTCTTTTGTAAAGCAACATCTGCATTGGGGTCGGAGCCCTTCTTCAAACATCTTTTTTTTTTTAACACACATAAAAACGATTAACTAAAGATTAGAGTGGACCGTGGGCGCCGACAACTATTACGGCGAAGATACTGCAAACTGTCTGAATAGGGAGTCTCGACCCGAAACATCACCCATTCCTTCTATCCAGAGGTGCTGCCTGTCCCGCTGAGTTACTCCAGCATGTTGTGCCTATCTGCGAACTTTAGCCCAGTTCCTGACACCCCTTCTCCGAAGCTAAACTGTACCAACCTCTGGCCCGGGCCCCGCAATCCCAACGCTATCCAACAGGTGCACCAACCTCGTCTCTTTAAACAACAGTCGCTCCATTGAAACGAACCTGGATTCTGAATACTTCGAAAAGGATAAGGCAATCTAAACCAAGCAGGCGGCCTGAGGGAGGTAGTATGTATGTATGTATGTATGTATGTGTGTGTGTGTGTGTGTGTGTGTGTGTGTGTGTGTGTGTGTGTGTGTGTGTGTGTGTGTGTGTGTGTGTGTGTGTGTGTGTGTGTGTGTGTGTGTGTGTGTGTGTGTGTGTGTGTGTGTGTGTGTGTGTGTGTGTGTGTGTGTGTGTGTGTGTGTGTGTGTGTGTGTGTGTGTGTGTAATCGATCGCCGCTACTGGGTAATCTTGTAAATATTTATGTAAACACAAGGAACTGCAGATCCTGCCATCTTGAGCAAGAAAAGAATCACAAAGTGCTGGAGTAACTCAGCGGATCAGGCAGCGTCTCTGGAGGATATACTGTAGATAGGCGAAGTTTTGGGTTGGTGTCCTTCTTCAGAGGTATATGTGTAAAAAGGACACACAGAGTGCTGGAGTAACGCAGCGGGTCCAGGCAGCGTCTCTGGAGAACCTGGATAGGCGACGATTCGGGTCGAGACCCTTCTTCAGACGCTCTGTTTCTGCCAGTATCTTGTTGGCAAGTTCGTTTTCCAAACAGGATACCATGTAAAGCCGGTGCGGGATGTTTATATTTAAAGGACGACCAACGCGATTTAAAACCGGTCGAATGTCACGTCAATCCGCGTTTGTTGTGCTTCCACGATCAACAAGAAACAAAATACCCCGGTTCCTCCCCCCCCCCCCTCCTTTAATATCCGTTCGGTGTGGGCATCGTTCGGTGTGGGCATCGTTCGGTGTGGATGGCTGAGACAGGTCCTGGCAACGTATCAGTCCATTGCCACGTACTAAACAGAGGAACAAAGAAGCAATCTGTGGGACTTGGTTTCCCCCAGTACTACACAGCACCTTACTCAATCCTTTGTATTGAGCAACACTTCTTAAACCCTCCCCCGCGACAACCGGGGAAGGGTCTCGGATGACACACTGACACCGATTTTTGTGAAGCCGACCCCAGCCCGAGAGAATTAAAAGCACCGGCTGCCTTCCTGTGACAGATCTTTTGTTGCTGTTTTCTCCACCCACACAGAGGAGGGGGGGGGGGGGACACAGGAAACGGATTAATAAATTGCCAGTCGGCCTTGGCAAAGGGGAAGGGTGAGAAAGAAATAACAACCCCCCCCAAAAAACAAAAAAAACAGGAAATGAGGGTTTCTACCTCGCTCGATCGTCTTGCCAAAGAGTGAGTGTGTTGCCAGCTGAGCCTGCGGCCGTGGTGTCCGCTCGCCGGGCGCTCCCTCTGCGCTCCCTCTCTCCCTCCGTCTGTCTGTTTGCGATCCAGGGACACACAGAAGTAACCAGTCAGCCAGCCAGTCCCCGCACAGCCCCAGCGCAAGCGCAATCCGCCGCCACTGTATCCGTTTGCACCAAAGGTGATAGAGCTCTGTCATCTTTGGTTTGCACTCAGGGAGGCGGGGAGAGGAGGAGGGGGAGGAGAGGCAGGGGGAGGAGGAGGAGGAGGAGAGGCAGGGGGAGGAGGAGGAGGAGGAGAGGCAGGGGGAGGTGAGAGGAGGGAGATGGAGAAGGAGGGAGGAGGAGGAGGAGCAGGGGAGGAGCAAGAGGAGGGGGGGAGGAAGGGAGGGGGGCGGGCAAGACAAAATATGTAGGAAGGAACTGCCAGTGCTGGTTTGCTTACACCGAAGGTAAACTCAAAGACACAAAGAGCTGGGGTGACTCAGCGGGTCAGGCAGCAGTCTGAAGAATCGGTCTGGACCCGAAACGTCAACCACTCCTTCTCGCCAGAATTGCTGCCTGTCCCACTGAGTTACTCTAGCTTTTTGTGTCGATCTTCGGTTTAAACCAGCATCTGTGGATAGGTGACCTTATGGGTCGGGACCCTTCCTCAGACAGCTCAAGTATCTATGCAAGGAGACAAAATACTGGTGACTTAGCAAGACAGGCAGCATCTCTGGAGAGAAGGGATGTGTCACGTTTCAGCTCCAGACCCTTCTTCAGACTCATGAAGGGACTCCTGAAGGGTGGGGAATGTTGTGTGTGTTGGCTGTGTCTTAAGGTGAGGGGGGCAACGATTTACTAGGAACCGGAGGGGGATTTTGATTCACTCAGGAGGGTGGTGGGTTTATGGAATTAGCTGCCGGAGGTGCAGGAACTTCTTAGGCCCTCTTCAGTCATGGCTGACCACGGGTGTCTCCAGGGTGCTATTCCCTATGTGAAGGACGCCTTTGCGTGACTTTGTTTAACATGGGGAGACTGGTGCACAGACAGCCACCCCACGGTCCTTGACAGATCTGGGTCAGGATCCAATGGCATGGAGTCCAAGACGACCGGTGACCCTTTGCTGAGTTGCTCCAGCACTGTGTCCATTTTTTGCTGGAGTAACTCAACGAGTTAGGCAGCATCTCTGCAGAACATAGAGATTAAAGAGAGAGATGGTGTGATATGTTCTCCGGTTGCTGCCTGACCCACTGAGTTACTCCAGCACTTGTGTCCTTTTTTTTATAAGCCAGCATCTGCAGTTCCTTGTTTCTACCATTTAAAACACACTTCGCCAGGTACATGGATATGAAATGATCTGAGGGATATGGACCAAGGTGGGCAAATGCGATGAGATTAGGTCGGCATGGACAAGTTGGGCTGAAGGGCCTGTTCCTGCACTGTGCACTGGGACTCTCTCGGGTCAGTGCAGCTTCCCCACCCGCCCCACTATGGACCTGGGCTCTCACTGCAAACCTAGCTTGAAGCTGCCTGATTGTCGGTCTCCACTCTCGGGGACTGTCTCCTGCTCTGATAGATTAGCACTAGATATCACTGGTTCTTTTCAATTCCATCCCCTTGCCCCGTTTGCAGCTTCTCTGTCTATCCAACTCTAGCGATAGCTGGAAAAGCTGGAGTAACTCAGTGGGACAGGCAGCATCTCTGGAGAGAAGGAATTGGTGATGTTTCGGATCATAGAATAGAAACAGGTGCAGGGGTAGACGTTCGGCTCTTCGAGCCAGTACAGCCATTCAATATGATCATGGCTGATCATCTAAAATCAGTATCCCGTTCCTGCTTTTTCCCCATATCCCTCAATTCCTTTAGCTCTAAGAGCTAAATATAACTCCCTTGAAAACATCCAGTGAATTGGCCTCCTCTCCCTTCTGTGACAGAGAATTCCACAGATTCCCAACTCTCTGGGTGAAGACATTTTTCCTCAACTCAGTCCTAAATGGCCTACCCCTTATTCTTAAGGGTCGAGACCCTTTCTTCAACTCTGGCCTCGTGCTCTGATTTTTACCTGACTTCCAGGGGCACCTGTACCTAAAGTTGGCACATATTTATTCTCCAGATTTCACTCAGCCTCCCACGTAGAAAACTATGCTGACTCCCTAATCAACCCTTGTCCATCTAAATGCAAATCTAGATTCATGGGAGCGTGAGGGGTAACCTTTTCACACAAAGAGCGGTGGGTGTATGGAACGAGCTGCCAGAGGAGGTAGATCTGGCAGGGACTTTTTTAATTAAGAAAAAATTAGACAGGTACATGGATAGGACTGGTTTAGAGGGCAAGCACAGGCAGGTGGGACTAGTGTAGATGGGGCATGTTAGTCGGCTTGGGCATGTTGGTCGGCTTGGGCCTGTTTCCACACTGTATCACTCTATGACTACAGTATTTCACTCCCATTACCTCAGCGCTACACTGGTCATCATTATGTGTCTTAGATGTGCGATGAGCTGTGTTCTAATAAGCGAGGTCGGTATCTCACAATGAATCATGGGATTTTGTCAAAGGTCATTCGGGATAAGGAAAGAATGTATTGGATTCATACAAGCGATCAACCACCAACAGCAAGCCACGTTATCTCCGACTACCTTCATGCTGTAGCACAAATGGCGAGCTTTGCCCCAATACCACAGTGGGAAGACCGACCTCCATGCCACCTATTGGCTTTCACCAAATCCAAACCTTATTGTTAATGTAACCATAATGTGAACTGCGGGCCTAGGGTCCATTCCAAACTGAATAGTTCACTATGGAGACTGGACCGCCTCCCTCAAGTTGCAGACAGCAGAGGCATGAGGGCAAGAACACCATTTTCCGCTGACTTGAGCAGCCCTAAGCTAATTGTAGCAAAGTCTGAACATTCAACATTGTTAGCATGCCCTGCAATGAACTGGACCTGAGCACTCACTCATTCACCAGAAGCTGCTGCTGTTGTTGTCCCCATCGGTCTGGTCTGGTCTCAAGACGATGACCCTGGTGAATCGGGTCGAGTCTGCCAAATCACTGCAGGTGGTCACTGAGCAACCACCTGGCTGCCTGGCTCTGGCAACAATTATCCCCACCCCCAAAGTCAGGCAGCAACTATTCCCACCGGAGAGGCTGTGAACACCACCCCCCGCAACCATGGGCAAACGTGAACAGCTCTCTGTGGGGCGAGGGAGGGATGCAGCACCCTATCTATCTCCGCACGCAGGTCGCTAGGTCCAAAGCAGGGAGACCTGTGACTTGGGCAAAACAGCAGCTCTGCAGGACATTTTGATGCGCCCACTGAGGTGGGTTCCACACAACGCAAATCTTGCCTGTACCAACATGCCGATGCTGAATTATACTCTTTATATTGGGATAACTATTACGTTTAATCTAAGTGGCTCCCATGAGAGTGGAAAAGTGGAAGAAAATAGTACGTTTATGTAGCAGTTAAGTCTCTGGGAGCTGAGCTAATTCTCCACCTCCGTGAGCTCCTACTGATTGCTTGCCTTCATGGTTAAATATTTACTCTGCTGCAGCAGCCACCAGCCAGTAGGTATTAATCAAAAGTCCTGTGTGATTAGCCCAACTAATATTCTTCCACGACTTGACTAGCCCTAAGCCACTTGTAACAAATCAACTGATTAGTCAGGAGACTCGTGACTACATTTTGTACTATGCAACTTTACTCACACATGCATGTACATGCAGAACTCATTCAGAAGTCAACAAACTATTGTGTGCAGTTTTGGTCCCCTAATTTGAGGAAGGACATTCTTGCTATTGAGGGAGTGCAGCGTAGGTTTACAAGGTTAATTCCCGGGATGGCGGGACTGTCATATGCTGAGAGAATGGAGCAGCTGGGCTTGTACACTCTGGAGTTTAGAAGGATGAGAGGGAATCTCATTGAAACATATAAAATTGTTAAGGGCTTGGACACGCTAGAGGCAGGATACATATTCCCGATGTTGGGGGAGTCCAGAACCAGGACCCACAGTTTAAGAATAAGGAGTAAGCCATTTAGAACGGAGACGAGGAAACACTTTTTCTCACAGAGAGTGGTGAGTGTATGGGATTCTCTGCCTCAGAGGGCGGTGGAGGCAGGTTCTCTGGATGCTTTCAAGAGAGAGCTAGATAGGGCTCTTAAAAATAGCGGAGTTAGGGGATATGGGGAGAAGGCAGGAACGGGGTACTGATTGGGGATGATCAGCCATGATCACATTGAATGGCGGTGCTGGCTCGAAGGGCCGAATGGCCTACTCCTGCACTTATTGTCTATTGTCTATTGTCAAACGTGCATACAACACGTGGCCGTGGACTAGAGTAGTTAGATGTGAAAACCCCACAAATACTTTTCATATTATCTATTAATAGTCATAGAAATCATAAAATTAATTTCATTCTCTCCGCTCCAAAACAAAAACAATAAAAAATGGTTGTTATTCATCGTCACGATCTCGCTCACTCACCGAAGCGGGCCAGCAAGCGACCAAGGGGAAGCCAATAAAACCACAAAAATCATCGTAGTGTTGTACAAATGAACCATAAATACACCTAGTTAATAGTTTTGAAAGCAGTACTTTCTTACCTCGAAGAAGCAAAACTGGAAACTACATATGAAACGCAGGTCAGAACAATTATCGATCGTAATGTATACACACAGTAGCTCAGCTGGTGAGAATGTTTATCCTGAATGACCCATGACCTGGGCAAACTGAAGCATGCACAGTTGTAATACCGAACTCGCTTATAGTCAAGAGTATTTAATAGTTTAGTTTATCTAGTTTAGGTATATAGCATGGAAACAGGCCTTTCGGCCTACTGAGTCCACACTGTCCAATGAAAACCTATTCACTAGTTCTATCCTACAGACTAGGGACAATTTATAGACACTAAATCACCTACAAACCTGCATGTCTTTGGAGTATGGGAGGAAATCGGAGCTCCCAGGGACAACCCACATGGTCGCAGAGAAAACATACAAACTCCATACAGTGAGCACCCAAAGTCAGGATCGAGCCAAGTCTCTGGTGCTGGAAGACAGCAACTCTACCACAGTGCCACCCATATGTACCAAGAACAGAACAATGAAATTCTTTCTTGCAGTGGCACAACAGGTTTGTAAATATCATATTTCATGTGCCTGATTACACTAGTGAAGCACTTCCAGTTGTTTTGCTGAAAAAAAAAGAATTCTATTGAAAGAGACACAAGGAACTGCAAATGCTGGAAGATTGCGCAAAACTCAAAGTGCTGGAGTACCTCAATGGTAGAGGCAGCATTTGTGGAAAGAATGATGAAGGGACCCGACTGGAAGCGTCGACCATCCATTCCATTCCCTCCACAGATGCTGCCTGACATGCTGAGTGTTTATTAAAAGAACTACTTTATTCATAATATATACCATAAATACAATCAACTAAGTACATTCACTTTACAACATTTTTGACAATTCATCAACCATTAACAGCATTGATATGCAGAGGGACCTTAGAGTACGCTCAGAGCTCACTAAAGGGGGCCAACACAAGTAGATGGGGTGGTAAAGAAGGCAGATGGTATGCTTGCCGACATTGCTGGGGGCATTGAATGCAAGGGTCAGGAAGACCTGATGTAGCTGTATAGGATTTTGGTTAGGCCACATTTGGAATATTGGATGCAGTTCTGGTCGCCCCATTACAGGAAGGATGTGGAAGCTTTGGAGAGGGAGCAGAGGAAGTTTACCAGGTTGCTGTCCGATCAGAGTGTTTCTGCTGCAGGGAGAGATTGGATGACTTGGATTGTTTCTTCTGGAGGGTCAGAGGTTGAGGGGAGACTTGATAGAAGTATATAAAATGACGAGAGGTATCGGTAGACAGACCCTTTTTCCCAGCGTGGAAATGTCCAACACTAGAGAGCAGAGCTATAAGGCGAGAGGGAGAACATTTAATGGAGATGTGAAGAGGTAGGTTTTTTAACACACATTAGTGGAGGCCGAGCACACCGACAGGGATGGCGATAGAGGCATAGAAATATAGAAACACAGATAATAGGTGCAGGAGTAGGCCAATCGGCCCATCGAGCCAGCACCGCCATTCAATATGATCATGGCTGATCATCTAAAATCAGTACCCCGTTCCTGCTTTTTCCCTATACTCCCTTGATATCCTGAGCCCTAAGAGCTAAATCTAACTCTCTCTTGAAAATGTCCAGTGAGTTGGCCTCCACTGCCTTCTGTGGCAGAGAATTCCACAGATTCACAACTCTCTGGGTGAAAACGTTTTTCCTCATCTCAGTCCTAAATGAATAAGTTTATGAATGAATGAATAAGTTTATTGGCCAAGTATTCACAAACAAGGAATTTGCCTTGGTGCTCCGCCTGCAAGTGACAACATGACATACAGTGACAGTTAGGAATGACACAAAAAATTAACCATTAATAATAAAGCATTATCGATTAAACATGTGAATTAAATAAAATACCAGGGTAAAAGGAGGCTACAGATTTTTGGTTATTGAGTAGAGCTACTACTCGTGGAAAAAAAGCTGTTTTTATGTCTGGCTGTGGCAGCCTTGACAGTCCGGCGTCACCTTCCAGAGGGAAGTGAATCAAAGAGTTTGTGGCCAGGGTGAGAGGGGTCAGAGATGATCTTACCCGCTTGCAGTGTACAGTTCGTCAATGGAGGGAAGGTTGCAGCCAATAACCTTCTCAGCTGATCGGACGATTTGCTGCAGCCTCCGGATGTCATGCTTGGTAGCTGAACCAAACCAGACCATGATGGAGAAGGTGAGGACAGACTCTACGATGGCCGTATAGAATTGGACCATCATTGCCTGTGGCAGATTGTACTTCCCTAAATGGCATGCCCCTTATTCTTAAACTGTGATCCCAGGTTCTGGAATCCCCCAAAACCAGGGGGGGGGGGGGATTTGCATCTAACCTGTTCAATCCTTTAATAATTTTATATGTTTTTATAAGATTCCCTCTCATCCTTCTAAATTCCAGTAATTACAAGGCCAGTCAACCCATTCATCATATGACAGTCCCGCCATCCAAGGAATTAACCTGGTGAACCTACGCTGCACTCCCTCAATAGCAATTTGTTTTTATTGTACCATTAACAAGGTCATGTTCTCCCAAAGCACCTTACAGATAAAGCTGCTGGAAGAACCCAATGGGTCAGGCAGGATCTCCAGAGGACATGGGCAGGCGATGTTTCCAGTTGGGACCCTTCTTCAGATTAGTGTAGGATTAGTATCATAAAGTCATAGTGATAGGAATAGAATTAGGCCATTCGACCCAAGTCTACTCCGCCATTCAATCATGGCTGATCTATCTCTCCCTCCTAACCCCATTCTCCTGCCTCCTTCCCATAACCCCTGACATCTGTACTAATCATGAAGTATAATTGGCAATTAATTTCACGCTGCATCTCGCTATCAATCTCAGACTTGAAGAGGTTGCAACCAAGCCATGGCCAAAATGCTCCTGTTTTTAGCAGTGATTGCACCATTGGTCATGTTACGTTTCCCTCCAAAGTGCAGGCTGCATTTTCTAAATATTGTACAGAAAGGATCTGAGAGTAAAAAGCTCACAAGAGTTGCCCAATAACTAACTGCTGGAGGCAATTTGGCAAGCAAGATTCCTACAGTTCCTAAATTCTTCTTTAAACTGTTACAATAAGTAATTTCGCATACCTGCCGTTCACTGATCATCTATATTGCCTTGTTATTCCCAAGTGGTCTCTTCCTTCTTTAATATTACAATACAATACAATAGTACTTTATTAGCCAAGTATGTTTTGCAACATATGAGGAATTTCATTTGCCAAGTCAGTCATACAAATAAAAAGCAACAGAACATGCAAAAATACATTCTAACATAAACATCCACCACAGTGACTCCTCCACATTCCTCACTGTGATGGAAGGCAAAAAAAAAGTTCAATCTCTTCCCTTCTTTGTCCTCCAGCAGTCGCGGGCCTCGAGCCTCCTGTTGATGTGACGATCTGACTTCCGTAGACAGCGGCGGGCCTCCTCATCGGGGGCGATCAAGCTCCTGCATCGGGGGGGGGAATCTCAGCTCCCCCGCGCCGAGCGTTCTGACCCCTGGTTGGGGCTGCTCGAACATCGTGCTGCTTCAGGAGCTTCCGACTCGGTCTCTCCCAAGACTGCAAGCCCTTGAAGGTAAAATCCGCAGGTTGCGGTTGGAGCATCGATCCCAGGCAAGGGATCGGCTCCGATGGTTAGCCCATGCCCCATGGTGGGGCCCAAAGTCAGGCCTGAGCGAGGCCTCCAGCTACATGATGTTAGGCCGCAGAGCGACCAGAGATACGACCCGAAAAGCAATCGCATCTCCGGCAAGGTAAACGATTTTTTTAAAGTTTCCCCCGATCCCCTCCCCCACCCCCACATAAAACAAACTAGAGAACATTTACACTAACTTTTAAAACACACTACAATTAACAAAAAATAACCGAAAAAACAAACAGACGCAAACAAACAAACAGTATTGGCGCCCCTGGTGGATATTAGGGCAACAATATTACCAATGTTCCCAGTTCTATTTGCTGGACCAGTTCAGCAGAATCAAATCTGTCTCAGGACTCCCAAAATATATATAAAATAAATAATATTGTGTAGTGTCCATTGTTCTACAGATAGGAATGAACAACATTTTGATAACAATAATGCCTCAGAAATACAGTTGAAAATAAGACAATGATACTATTAATTTAATGGCTGATGCCAACTCATGGTGGCACTCTCACTTCAAAAGCATAACATTAATTTGTTCCCAGCCCTGCTCTTGAGTTGATGGAGGCTGGCTAGTATTTTAGCACAGTATTTACTGTGTAAAGGCTGGTCTTGTATAGAAGAAGATACAAAATGCTGGAGTAACTCAGTGGGTCAGGCAGCATCTCTGGAGAAAAGAAATAGGTGACGTTTCGAGTTGAGACCCTTCACCTATTTCACGAGTTCACAAGTTAAAGGAGTAGAATTAGGCCATTCAGCCCATCGAGTCTACTCCGCCAATCAATCATGGCTGATCTCTGCATCTTAATCCCATTTTCCTGCCCTACTTATATCCACCTACTTGGCCTCCACAGCCCTTTGTGGCAATGAGTTCCACAGATTAACTACCCTCTGACTAAAGAGGTTCCTCCTCACCTCCTTTCTAAAAGAGCGCCCTTTAATTCTGAGGCGACGACCTCTGGTCCTAGACTCTCCCACCAGTGTAAACATCCTTTCCGCATCCACTCTATCCATGCCTTTCATTATTCTGTAAGTTTCAATGAGGTTCCCGCTCAACCTTCTAAACAGAGGCCCGGTGCTGTTAAAAGCTCATCATATGTTAGCCCACTCATTCCTGGAATCATTCTTGTAAACCTCCTCTGGACCCTCTCCTTCCTCAGATACGGGGCCCAAATTTGCTCACAATATTCCAAATGCAGCCAGACCAGCGCCGTCAAGAGCCTCAGCATTACATCCCTGTTTTTGTATTCCAGTCCTCTTGATATAAATACTAGCATTGAATTTGCCTTCCTTCATACTGATTCGACTTGCAAATTAACTTTTTGGGAGTCCTGCACCAGCACGCCCAAGTCCCTTTGCATCTCCGATTTCTGGATTCTCTCTGCATTCAGAAAATAATATTCACCATTATTCTTATTACCAAAATGCATGACTCCGCACTTTACTACACTGAATTTCATCTGCCACTTCTCTGCCCAATCTCCTAACCTGTCCAAGTCCTTCTGCAGAATCCTTGCTTCCTCTACACTGCCTGCCTCTCCACCTATCTTAGCATCATCTGTAAACCTGGCCACAAAGCCTTCAGTCCCCTCATCCAAATCATAAATATACAATGTGAAGAGAAGCGGCCCCAGCACCGGCCCTTGTGGAACTCCACTGGTCACTGGCAGCCAACCTGAAAAAGCGCCTTTTATTGCAACTCTTTGTCTTCTGCCATCCAGCCAACCCGTTATCCATACTAGTATCTTAGAAACATAGAAACATAGAAAATAGGTGCAGGAGGAGGCCATTCGGCCCTTCGAGCCAGCACCGCCATTCATTGTGATCATGGCTGATCGTCCCCTATCAATAACCCGTGCCTGCCTTCTCCCCATATCCCTTGACTCCACTAGCCCCTAGAGCTCTATCTAACTCTCTCTTAAATCCATCCAGTGATTTGGCCTCCACTGCCCTCTGTGGCAAGGAATTCCATAAATTCACAACTCTCTGGGTGAAAAAGTTTTTTCTCATCTCAGTCCTAAATGACCTCCCCTTTATTCTAAGACAGTGGCCCCTGGTTCTGGACTCGCCCAACATTGGGAACATTTTTCCTGCATCTAGCTTGTCCAGTCCTTTTATAATTTTATATGTTTCTATAAGATACCCTTCTAAACTCCAGTGAATACAAGCCTAGTCTTTTCAATCTTTCATAGATACATAGATACATAGAAAATAGGTGCAGGAGTAGGCCATTCGGCCCTTCGAGCCTGCACCGCCATTCAATATGATCATGGCTGATCATCCAACACAGTATCCCGTACCTGCCTTCTCTCCATACCCCCTGATCCCTTTATCCACAAGGGCCACATCTAACTCCCTCTTAAATATAGCCAATGAACTGGCCTCAACTATCCTCTGTGGCAGAGAGTTCCAGAGATTCACCACTCTCTGTGTGAAAAAGTTTTTTCTCATCTCGGTTTTAAAGGATTTCCCCCTTATCCTTAAGCTGTGACCCCTTGTCCTGGACTTCCCCAACATCGGGAACAATCTTCCTGCATCTAGCCTGTCCAACCCCATAAGAATCTTGTAAGTTTCTATAAGATCCCCTCTCAATCTCCTAAATTCTAGCGAGTATAAGCCGAGTCTATCCAATCTTTCTTCATATGAAAGTCCTGACATCCCAGGAATCAGTCTGGTGAACCTTCTCTGCACTCCTTCTATGGCTATAATGTCCTTCCTCAAATTTGGAGACCAAAACTGCACGCAATACTCCAGGTGTGGTCTCACCAAGACCCTGTACAACTGCAGTAGAACCTCATATGACAGTCCCACCAACTGCAGTAGAACCTCATATGACAGTTCCTCATATGACAGTCCCGCCATCCCAGGAATCAATCTCGTGAACCTACGCTGCACTGCCTCAATCACAAGGATGTCCTTCCTCAAATTAGGAGACCAAAACTGTACACAATACTCCAGATGTGGTCTCACCAGAGCCCTATACAACTGCAGAAGTACCTCTTTATTCCTATACTGAAATCCTCTTGTTATGAAGGCCAACATTCCATTAGCTTTCTTCACTGCCTGCTGTACCTGCACGCCAACTTTCAGTGACCGGTGTACAAGGACACCCAGGTCTCGCTGCACCTCCCCCTTACCTAACCTAACCCCATTGAGATAATTAATCTGCCCCCTTGTTTTTGCCGCCAAAGTGGATAACCTCACATTTATCTATATTATACTGCATCTGCCATGCATCTGCCCACTCACTCAACCTGTCCAGGTCACCCTGCAACCTCCTAACATCCTCTTCACAGTACACACTGCACCCAGCTTTGGGTCATCTGCAAACTTGCTAGTTTTGCTCCTAATTCCCTCTTCCAAATCATTAATATATATGGTAAACAGTTGCGGCCCCAACACCGAGCCTTGCGGCACCCCACTCGCCACTGCCTGCCATTCTGAAAAGGACCCGTTCACTCCTACTCTTTGCTTCCGGTCTGCCAACCAATTTTCTATCCATGTCAACACCCTACCCCCAATACCATGTGCTCTAATTTTAGTCACCAGTCTCCCGTGCGGAACCTTATCAAAGGCTTTCTGAAAGTCTAGATACACTACATCCACTGGCTCCCTTTCATCCATTTTACTTGTCACATCTTCATAAAATTCCAGAAGATTAGTCAAGCATGATTTCCCTTTCATAAATCCATGTTGACTTGGACTAATCCTTTTACTGCTATCCAAATGCCCCATTATTACCTCTTTAATAATTGACTCTAGCATCTTTCCCAATACCGAAGTCAGGGTAACTGGTCTGTAATTCCCCGTTTTCTCTCGCTCCTTTCTTGAAAAGTGGGATAACATTAGCTCTCCTCCAATCCACAGGAACTGATCCTGAATCTATTGAACATTGGAAAATGATCACCAATGCGTCCACTATTTCTAGAGCCACCTCCCTGAGGACCCTGGGATGCAGACCATCAGGCCCAGGGGATTTATCATCCTTCAGTCCCATTAGCCTACCCAATACTATTTCTCGCCTAATGAAAATTTCTTTCAGTTCCTCTACCCCCTTAGATCCTCTGTCCTCCAGTACATCTGGGAGATTGTTTGTGTCTTCCTTAGTGAAGACAGATCCGAAGTACCTATTCAACTCTTCTGCCATTTCCTTGTTGCCCTTAATAATTTCACCCGTGTCTGCCTTCAAGGGACCCACATTTGACTTTGCTACTCTTTTTTCCTTAACATATCTTTCCTTTAATACCATGGGCTCTCATCCTCCCTAGCAGCCTGACGTGTGGCACCTTTCTCCAGAGATGCTGCCTGACCTGCTGAGTTTCTGCAGCATTTTGTATCTATCTTTGGTGTAAAACAGCATCTGCAGTTCATTCTTATGCAATCTAGACACACACATATGAAACCAAGGCGTAGACAAGTCAGGGGAAAGGGAAACGAGCAACATAGATGGTGATGTAGAGAGATATAGAACAAATGAATGAAAGATATGCAAAAAAGTAATGATGATAAACGAAACAGGCCATTGTTAACCCTTTGCTAGGTGAGAACGAAAACCTTGTGTGACTTGGGTGGGGGATTTTTGTCAAAATTTTTTAATGCATGCCTTCTAGTCACTGAACCATCAGCCATGATCATATGGAATGGCGGTGCTGGCTCAAAGGGACGAATGGCCTATTCCTGCACCTATTTTCTATGTTTCTAATACAGCGCAGAAACAGGCCCTTCGTCCCAACAAGTTTGCACCGACCAGCGAGCCCCGCACACTAACACTATCATACACACACTAGGGACAATTTTACAATTTTACCAAGCCAGTTAACCTCAAACATGTACATCTTTGGAGTGTGGGAGGAAACTAGAGATCCCTGAGAAAACCCTGAGATCCCTGAGAGAACATACAAACCATGTAGAGACATGCACCCATCATCAGGATCAAACCCGGGTCCTTGGCGCTGTAAGGCAGCCATTAATCTCTCCCTGGATTGACTATCTGTGTTTGTGGGTGGTGGGAGGGGAAGAGGAGAGAGGACAGGAATGTCATCTCCAATGGTTGCATGGGGAAGGTGCTGTAATGCTAAAATGTTTGTTCAGGGCTCGTTCATACAAGATGGGACACGTGTTTATCTTGAGGCTTAGAGCATTGTACCAGGATCCCTTCTCCCCATCTGTTTAGACAGCAGATTTCTCATCGTAAAAATCTCTATTTGTATTGAATTGTGGTCTTTGCATTCTAAAGGTGTATATTTAGAATGGAGATGAGGAGGAATTTCTTTAACCAAACGGTGGTGGATCTGTGGAATTCATTGCCACAAACTGCTGTGGAGACAAAGTCATTAGGTATTTTTAAAGTGGAGATTGATGGATTCTTGATTAGTAAGGGCGTCAAAGAATACTGAGAGAAGGCTGGAGAATGGGGTTGACAGGGAAAAATAGATCTGCCATGATCGAATGGTGGAG
Source organism: Malacoraja senta (assembly GCA_038087875.1). NCBI lineage: Eukaryota > Metazoa > Chordata > Chondrichthyes > Rajiformes > Rajidae > Malacoraja > Malacoraja senta. Next base: position 385,584,071 of record CM075977.1, on the reverse strand, counting down.
TAGACCCGATGGGCCGAATAGCCTAATTCTGCTCCCAGCACCAGAGACCAGGGTTCGATCCTGACCTGTGTGGAGTTTGCACTTTGTGACCACATGGGTTTCCTGCAGGTTCCCTGGTTTCCTCCCGCATCCTAAAAATGTGCAGGTTTGTAGATTAATCGGTCTTTTAAAATGGCCCCTATAATTTCGGGAGTGGATGCGGAAGTCGGATGACATTTAACTAGTGTCAATGGGTGATCGATGATCGGCATAGACTCGGTATTTCCATGCTCTATCTTTCGATCAATCAATTTATGGTGCGTGTTCACCGTGATTCTATGATATTACTGCCGATTAGTGCAGTTTCAGGTCAAAGTATTGACTCCACAATAATTTGAACTGTTCCTCTAATAGTTGAAAGCTGCCAAACATGTGCTCTTCCCTGTTTCTGTTTCATTTCCCCCATCTTAGGGTTTTTTTGTTTAGCTGACAGCAAAATTTACTAACTTCCCCATCACTGGCCCCCGTCATCTCACATTTGGTGTAATCGTGACCTTTCGAAAGTGTAACTTTCAATGTCAGATGAGTGTCATGTCACGTGAAGGTGATAAGCTCTGAGTGAAATGAAGGATCATCCAGACGTTAATTATTTTCCAACAGCCATAGAGTCACCGCAGTCCAAAGGTAAGACGAAATAGCCAGTTCATGTTAAGTTACATCATAAGAATTATCTATATATTACTAAAACTCTCATCTTAACCCTCATCTTGTTTGTTTGTATATATATATGTGTGTGTGTGTGCATGAGATCCCGAAACTCCACAAAAACGGTACACAACAGCGCTACAATTTTTGGCCCACCTTACCCAGCATTGTCCAGTGATGTGCTGTAGCAAGTTTCGTTCAGATTGATGTTATATTTTACAAGATTGACATTTTAAACTTTACAAAAATCACTTTTCAAACCACTTTTCCACTTGCCCCACACATCAGCCGCGTTCGACGTCACAATGGGATCCAAAAATTTCATATTTTTTTAATCGCTATGGTTTTTTTGCGTGTAGTGTACTTGCCTGGCCTCACAACGGGGACCCAACGGCTGCACGGGTAAGTTTCCTTCTACTTTACAAACACCTTCATGGATTCTCTATTCACTTTATTAACATTAACTTAATTTCAGCCGTCAACGGCACAACTTTGAACGCGGCAGTCTCGCATGCGCAGTTTGGTGGAATATTGCGTTGGGGGAGTGAGCCCAACGGGTCTGCACTTGGTCTAGTTGTCCTTATAATCCACACAACCATCCCTGTCTGTTTTCTTAAAGTGAATGGTGTTCCATTGGTTTAAGGTGAATTGAAAAAGATCTAATAGGAATCTGAGGGGTAACTTTTTCACACAAAGGGTGGTGGGTATGGAACAAGCTGCTAGAGGAGGTAGTTGAGGCAGAGACTATCCCAACATTTAAAAACAGTTAGACAGGTACATGAATAGGACAGGTTTGTAGGGATATGGACCAAATGCTGGCAGGTGGGACTAGTGTAGTTGGTTCATGTTGGGCGGTGTGGGCAAGTTGGGCTGAAGGGCCTGTTTCCGCACTGTACCACTCTATGATTCTATGCCTCTCAATGGCCACGTGAGTTTCCTCCAGGTGCACCGGTTTCCTTTCACATCCCAAAGGCGTTTAGGGTTTTTAGGGTTTAATTGGCCTCTGTAAAATTGTCGCAGGTGCTTAGGGATAACTTATGTGGACAGATGATCAATGGTCGCCATAATACTGAATTCAGTAGGCCGAAGATCCTGTTTCCATGCTGTGTCTCAAAAAAAACCTTTCTTCCTCCTGTAATTTCAGATCTTATTTGCTTCCTCCCACAAACACCATCCCCACATGTGTCACTTTTTTCCACTGGCCTTTACCATCCTCTTCCTTCAGGGACTACGAACACGTGTCATTCAGTCTCTGTTCCCCTCACCACCTTTCCACCCGTCCCTTTATCATAGTCAGATTGAGACACAGCACAGAAACAGGCCTTCAGCCCACCGAGTCAGCACCCATCTTCAAGCATCCTTTCTTATACGTATCTTACCCCAACCTATTTTACTCTCTCTCCATTCACATCAAAGCACACTTACTTTTACCATCCACCCACACACATTCGGGGCAATTTACAGTAACAATTTAGAGATAATTTCTAATTAGAGACAATTTCTAATCTCTAACTATGGAGAAAATCTACAATAATATCCCTTGGACTCCATTGCTTGTCCAGATCTCTTCCAAAAGCAATGATGCACTCTGGTTCCAACAGAAACTTAGGTTCTTTTGTCAATGACCTTGAACCTGGTTCTCGACTCACTAAGGGAAATTTACCACACAACTTTATCATGTGGGGAAAAACAACCAGAGTACGCAGAGGAAAACAGAGAGAGTGTGCAAGTTCTACACTGACATCATCGGTGGTCAGGACTGAACCTGAGTCACCGGATCGATGAGGCAATGTCTCTACTGGGTATGAGGCAATGTCTCTACTGGGTATGAGGCAATGTCTCTACTGGGTATGAGGCAATGTCTCCACTGGGTATGAGGCAATGTCTCTACTGGGTATGAGGCAATGTCTCTACTGGGTATGAGGCAATGTCTCTACTGGGTATGAGGCAATGTCTCTACTGGGTATGAGGCAATGTCTCTACTGGGTATGAGGCAATGTCTCTACTGTGTATGAGGCAATGTCTCTACTCGGTATGAGGCAATGTCTCTACTGGGTATGAGGCAATGTCTCTACTGTGTATGCCACTTTGCACTTTACGTTCCCACTCTGACCAAAGGAATTGCAGAAAATTGGTAGTGAAGTCCTGGACCATGTATGAATTAACAAAGAGCAGGAATTGGTGGTCTTAAAGTGCACTAAGGTGGATAAATCCACAGGACCCAACCTAGTATCATAAGGTCATAAGGAATAGGAGTAGCATTAGGCAATTCGGCCCAACAAGTCTACTCCACCATTCAATCATGGCTGATCTATCTCTCCCTCCTAACCCCATTCTCCTGCCTTCTCCCCATAACCTCTGGCACCTGTACTAATCAAGAATCTCTGCCTTAAAAATATCCACTGACGGCCTCCACAGCCTTCTGTGGCAAAGAATTCCAGAGATTCACTACCCTCAGACTAAAGAAATTTCTGCTCATCTCCTTCCTAAAATAACGTCCTTTAATTCTAAGGCTATGACCTCCTAGACTCTCCCACTAGTATATCTTCAGAACTTGAGGGGAGCTAGTTTAGAAATTGTGACCAAACAAACAAGAAACCCCTTGCAGAAGTAGTTGCATCATCTTAGCCACAGGTGAAATTCTGGAAGGCAGAAGGAGTGTGGCAAATGTCCTTTTGAAGAAGGACAGCATGGACAAATGAGTTATTGGAAGTGATTTTGAGAGATATGGATCTACCAGCATTTGTATAGTAAAGGACTGATTAGGGATCGCAGCATGGTTTTGTGCACGAGAAATCATGCCTTACGAATCCGTGAAGAGTGGTGATAAGACCAGGGTGGTGATAGTTGTTGATCAGGACTTTAGCAAGGCCTTTGAAGAGTTTCTGCATGAAAAGGTTAGATTGCATGGGGGTCCAGGGACAGCTAACTAATTGAATACATAATTGACCTGATGGCAGGAAACAGAGAGGATGTTGTATGGCTGTTTTTTCAGACTAGAAACATATGATTTATGTTGTGCAACAGGGATTGGTACTGTGCCCATTCTTATTTGCCATTTATATAACTATTTGGATGAGAATGTATGAGGCATGTTGCTTACGTTTACAGATGACACTAAAATAAATAGTCTCATTGATAGTAAAGAAGCTTATCAATCATTACAACCGGATCTTAATCAGCTGGGCACGTGGGTCGAGGAAAGACCGATGGAGTTTCATTCAGATAAGTGACACAAAAGTGGGTGGTATTGTAGATAATTAAGGCGACTGTCAAAAACTACAGCAAAGGATCTTGATCAGTTGGGCATTTGGGCTGAGGCATGGTCGATGGAAGTTAATACTGAGAAATGTGAGGTGTTGCATTTTGGAAAGACTACCATGGGCAGGACCTACACATTGAAAGGTAGGGCTCTGGAGAGTGTTGTAAAGTAGAGGGATCTGGCAGTGCAGATCATAGTTGTGTCACAGATAGATAGGGTGGCCAGAAAGGCTTTTGGCACGAAGATAGACGCAAAAAGCTGGAGTAACAGCGGGACAGGCAGCATCTATGGAGAGAAGGAATGGGTGACGTTTTGGATCGAGACACTTCTTCAGACTGTTTTGATTAATCTGAAGAAGGGTCTCGACCTGAAACGTGACCTATTCCTTCTCTGCAGAGATGCTGCCTGTCCCGCTGAGTTACTCCAGCTTTTTATGTCTATCCTCGGTTTAAGCCAGCATCTGAAGTTCCTTCGTACACAAGGCTTTTGGCGCATTTATCAGTCATACTATTGAGTATAGAAGTTGGGAGGTCATGTTAGAAACGTAGGTTCTTTTGTCAATGACCTTGAACCTGGTTCTCGACTCACTAAGGGAAATTTACCACACAACTTTATCATGTGGGGAAAAACAACCAGAGTACGCAGAGGAAAACAGAGAGAGTGTGCAAGTTCTACACTGACATCATCGGTGGTCAGGACTGAACCTGAGTCACCGGATCAATGCGGCAATGTCTCTACTGGGTATGAGGCAATGTCTCTACTGGATCGATGCCACTTTGCACTTTACATTCCCACTCTGAGCAAAGGAATTGCAGAAAATTGGTAGTGAAGTCCTGGACCACGTATGAATTAACAAAGAGCAGGAATTGGCGGTCTTAAAGTGCACTGTGGATAAATCCACAGGACCCAACCTAGTATCATAAGGTCATAAGGAATAGGAGTAGAATTAGGCAATTCGGCCCAACAAGTCTACTCCACCATTCAATCATGGCTGATCTATCTCTCCCTCCTAACCCCATTCTCCTGCCTTCTCCCCATAACCTCTGGCACCTGTACTAATCAAGAATCTCTGCCAACTCCTTCTTTTCTTCTTTTTTTAATCGTACGAAATAAAAGATATCATTCATTCATTCATTCATTCATTCATTCATGTTACAGTTATATAAAATGTTGGTGAGACTGCATTCAGAGTATTGTGTTCAGTTCTGGGTACCATGGAATAGAAAAAATGTTGTGAACCTGGAAAGAGTGCAGAGAAAATTTACAACCATGTTGCCAGGACTCGAGGGCCTGAGCTGTTGGGATAGGTTGAGCAGGCTAGGACTTTATTCCTTGGAGTGCAGGATGATGAGGGGTGATCTTATAGAGGTGTACAAAATCATGAGAGGAATAGAACCGGTAGACGCACAGTCGTTTGTCCACTGAAAGGGAATCGAGAACCAGAGGATATGGGTGTAAGGTGAGGGGGGAAAGATTTAATAAGAACCTGAGGGGTAACCTTTTCATACAAAGGGTAGTGGGTGTATGGAACGAGCAGCCGGAGGAGGTAGTTGAGGCAGGTACTATTGCGATGGTTAAGAAATATTTATACATGGATAGGACAGGTTTAGAGGGATACTAGACCAAGTGCAGATCCTTGAGTCTGGACACCGAACGTGCTTAAGAGCCCGGGGTGTGAGATCCCGAACGTGCTTCAGACCCCGGGGTGAAAATCATTAGCGAAAAAAAAACAGAACATGGTTCAGACCCCTGGGTGAAAATTCAGAACGTGCTTCAGACCCCTGGACACTGAACGTGCTTCAGAACCCGGGGTTCATACCCTGGGTGAAAATCGCTAGCGAAAAAAAGATGGCGTCGTTTTCGGAGCAGAGGCGGTCGACAGCAGCCGTTATGATGGCTGACCAGCAGGAGGAGACAAAATGAGTGAGGGGGGGGGGTGGTGATGGATTTTATTTAAAAATGTGTACATAAATTCGACGAAATGTAATCAGGAGTGGCTAATCGTAAAGAAAAGTGAAATCTCTACCGAAATGGAAAAAATCTCAGCGTTTCTGCGTGCGGTGTTGGCGTAGCGCGGTATCAAAGGGGCTGACTGGTACAAGTCAAGCAGACACACACACACAGAGTTTTAATATTATACTAGACCAAGTGCAGACCCTGGCTGAGGGTCCAGTTTCCACGCTGTAAGACTGACTCTATAAGTGCAAGGTGTTGCATTTTCCAAAGTCAAACCAGACTAGGACTGTCACAATGAACATTCACACCATGGAGGTTGCAGTAGTACAGAGAGGGTAAGGAGAACAAGTACATAGTTCCCTGAAAGTAGTGTCACAGGTAGATAGCTTGTGAAGAAGACTTTTGGCAGATGGCCTTCACCAGTCAAGGCACTGCGTATAGAAGTTGGATCTGAAGAAAGCTCAACCGGAAATGTCACCCGCTCCTTTTCTCCAGAGATGCTGACTGTCCCGCTGAGTTACTCCAGCTTTTTGTGTCTATATTCGGTGTAAACCAGCACCTGCAGTTCCTTCCCATACAGAGGTTGGGATGTTATGTTGCAGTTCTACAAGGCGCTGATAGGCCACATTTGGAGTATAGTGTTCAGTTTTAGTCATCCTGCCGTAGGAAAGACATCATTAATCTGCAAAGAGAGCAGCGACTGGTTTTGAGAATGCTGCCAGGACTTGTGCGACTGTGTAGTGGGGAAAGATTGGGCAAGCTCAGACTTGGAGCATAGGAAACTGAGGGATAACCTTATAGAGTTATATGAAATCATGGAGTGCAGATAATGTGAATAGATACAGTGGTCTTTTTTACCCAAGGTAGGGGAATCAAAAACTAGAAATAGTATAGATTTAAAGTGAGAGGGGATCTGAAAGAGACCTGAAGGACAACCTCTTCACACAGAGGGCAGTGGGTGTATGGAACAATCTGCCAGTGGCAGTAATTGAGGCAAGTACAAGAACCACTTTTTAAAGACATTTGAACATGTACATGGATTGAAAAGGTGTAGAGCGATATGGGTACAGGGTGTAGTTGAGATGGGGATCTTGGTTGGCATGGATGAGCTGGGCTGAAGGGCCTGTTTTGTGCTATGCTCCTCTATGCCTCCAGAACTCTTGATCTGGTTCAAACCCAGGTTACTGGATCCAAAAGGTACATGCACTACCTGCTGTACCATCAATGGATCGTGACGTCTTTGGTTTAGATTAGTTTAGAGATACAGTGCGGAAACAGGCCCTTCATCCCACCAGGTCCACGCCGCCCAATACACTAACGCTATTCTACACACTAGGAACAATTTACAATCTTTACCGAAGCCAATTCACCTACAAACCTGTGCGTCTTTGGGAAGAAACCCCGGAGCACCCGGAGAAATCCCACGTGGTCAATGGGAGAATATTCAAACTCCATACAGTGAGCACCCGCAGTCAGGATTGAACCCAAGTCTTTGGCACTGTGAGGCAGCGACTCTACCGCTGTGCCACTGCGCCACCCAAATGTCTGATTGATCTAGTGGCCTGGATAGAAAGGACATCCATTTCATGGGAGGGTCCAGGAGATGAGGCTTTGTCAAGATTAAAACAAGGTTATTTTGGATTGAAATCAAGAAACACGGTTTCACACAACTGCTCTACAATCTGAGACACACTCGTCCAAATGGCAATAGATACTGGGTCAGCAGGCAGGCACAAAGAACTGCAGGTGCTGGTTTACAAAAAAAGACGCAAAGTGCCAGAGTAACTCAGGGGGTCAGGCAGCATCTCTGGAGAACTTGGATAGACGCCGGTTGGGTCAGGACTTCAGACTGACGACGACTGACTGTAGGCAACGTTGAATGGTGGCTGTGCTCCTGATTGATGGAAAGATACAGCATGGAGACAGGCCCTTCAGCCCACAGAGTCCACGCCATCCATAGATCACCCATTCACACTAGTTCTATGTTGTTTCACTTTCACATCCATTCCCTTCTTTCTAGGGTCGATTTATAGAAGTCAATTAACCTGCAAACCCACGGCAATTTGGGATGCGGGAGGCAACTGGAGCACACAGAGGAAAACCACGCGGTCACAGGGAAAGCATGCAAACTCCACACGGACAGCACCCGAGGTCAGGTTTGAACCTGCGTCTCTGGTGCCGTGAGGCAGCAGCTCTTACAACTGCGCCAACTATGCGATGAGTCTGCTATGATATTCATAAACAGCTTTCATCAAAAGGAGAAAGGAGTGGGTGTCAGTTGTTATTAAATATGGTTCCATTTCTTAATATTTTAACCAGTAAAAATGTTGAACTTTCTCTTAATGGTTTAAGAACCAGGCCATTGACAAAAGAGCCTAAAATGCTGTATGAACCAAAGCTCATCATCGCTTTCAAAACGAATCTGGAAAAGCACCAGAGGGCCACGGATCCTATATAATCTCTAACATTTGGGATGGTCCTATCCCAGTCATTCCTTCTCCCTGCTCCCGATGGGCAAAAGGTGCAGAAGCTTAATAGTGTGCACTACCAGACTCAGAAACAGATTCTTCCCCTTTATATCAGGCTTCTGAACTGTCCTTCGATAAACAAGGGTACGGTCCAATTCCATTCTACCCTATTGCGGCCATTACATTTTGTCTATTGAACTGAAGCGCTACAATACTGAGAGGTAAATTCTGCACTGTGTATTTTCACCTTTGCTCATTGTACTTGAGTTTGACGATTGTATTTATGGATAGTATTATCTGTTCTGATCGGATAGCATGCAAACGCTTTCCACTGTACCTCGATGCACATGACGATAATAAATCGAAATCTAATAAACGCGAGGTACTTTGCAGGTGATGCCATACCAACGACCTTCTGCTCAAAACGAGCATAAAATGCATTGAGCTCTTTGGGAAGGGTTGTGTTGTTATCAGCGATACAGCCTGCCTTCACTTTGTAGCACGTTGTAACTTGCAAAGTCTTGTCACAGCGCCAGGCATCCGTGTGGTTATTCTGGAACTATGTGTAGGAAGGAACGGCTGATGCTTGTTATGCACCAAAGATGCTGGATCAACTCAGTGGGACAGGCAGCATCTCTGGGGAGAAGGAATGGATGACGTTTCGGGTCGAGACCCTTCTTCAGACTGGAGAAGGGTCTCGACCCGAGACGTCACCCATTCCATTTCTCCAGAGATGCTGCCTGTCCCGCTGATCCGGCATTTTGTGTTTATATTCTGGGACTCTTGCATGGAAACGGAGATGCGGTGGTAGATCTGTCGTGATCTTATTGAGTGCTTTTAGTTAGTTAGTTAGTTAGTTTAGTTTCTTGTCACGTGTATCGAGGTACAGTGAAAAGCTTTTGTTGCGTGCTAACCAGTCAGTGGAAAAACAATACATGATTACAATCGAGCCATCCACAGTGTACAGATATAGGGAATAATGTGAATATCGTTTAGTACAAGATAAAGCCAGTAAAATCTGATCAAAGATATTCCGAGGGTCTCCAATGAGGTAGATGGTAGCTCAGGACTGCCCTTTTGTTGTTGGTAGGATGGTTCAGTTGCTGGAGCAGTTCATTAGGCATTACTATCCCTTTCAACACCCCCCTTTCACCACTGCTCTGAAGCTTTAGTTTAGATTTCTATTTTGTTAACTGACTTTTACAAGATGCCAACTGAAATAGCTGCAGTTAATTAGTTGTTCTCAACTAGCATTGGCACTTTCCTTCAATCACCATCTCCTCGCCCACTCTTTCTCTGGCCCCATTCTCTCCCTTTCTATCGCTGTGTTGAGTTAATTCATTTCATGAAATCAAATCTAAATGCATGCCTGACATAAAAATAGCACACGGCTGTTTCTCTCTCTGAAATACACACACACACACGCTCACACAATGAGCAAAATTGTCATCAAAAAATCACTCCATTTTATATGATTCCCCTTCTGTTTTTAGAAATTCTTTGAAAACAACCTTTAAGGGCTGCACGGTGGCGCAGCGGTAGAGTTGCTGCCTTACAGCGCCAGAGTCCCGGATTCAATCCTGACCATGGGTGCTGTCTTTATGGAGTTTGAACGCTCTCCCTGTGACGGTGTGAATTTTCTCCGGCTGCACTGGTTTCCTCCCACACTCCAAAGACGTACAGGTTTGTTGGATTCTGTAAATTATAAATTGTCCCTAGTGTGTAGGATAGTGCTAGTACACAGGATGTATGCAGGGTGATCGCTGGTCGGCGGAGACTCGGTGGGCCGAAGGGCCTATTTCCATGCTGTATCTCTAAAGTCTAAAGTCTAAACCAGTTTCAGAGTAGAAGGTTAAAGGAACATTGTATTCAGGCAGCTGACCAAACAATATTGATGGTTTGTGTTGGGTGCCTCCCCCACCGAAGTCACACCAACTTCCCGTTTTCACCCAACATATAGGTATGTTACAAAACTTACCTTCAGTCGCGCTGTAATTCTGTCACTGGCCGTGTGCGCGATTTTGGCGCCTTTAAGGGGGGCGGGGTTAAAACGCGGGTTTCTCATCCCTTGTCCTGGTTAATATTTTGTTGGAGTACAAGCGTTGGCTGAAGAATCGTTCCTAGTGGCGTTTTGTGTATTTTTTATTTTTATTAAATCGTCAATGTCAGCGCTAGAGTAATTTTAAAAGCAGCTCCTGAAGCGTCAACGCCGATAACGGGGACGGATTTCACACACGGGACAGGTAAACGAAAGTGGTTTCTTTAAATGTATAAAAGTGCTTCTTAAGAAGCTTTTAATTCACATTTTTTCATGCGACACGGTGATTTTATTCCCCGAACTAACGGCAGTATTTTTCATGCCAATACGGGGTTAAATTCACCGCAAATGAACGTTCCAAAAGATCGCGTTCCAGAAATCCTCACTCACAAGATGATTTAAATGCCCATTAATTTACAGGTATTAAACATTCAATTCCTTCCATTTGGCCTGTAAATTCATGAAAATGAGATTTAAAAATTATGTTATATTGTGAATTATTGTGTGAATGTTATTTGGACACTTAGGCTATTTAAAAATGTTAATCTATTCTTAAGAAATTGATAGATGTTTAGATCTAGTAATTGAATTTTGTAATTAGCTACAATTAGGTAACTAACTAATTATATGCTTTACTTTCATGTCTTCTAAGTAAGATTGTTTCATATTTGTTTCAGAATGCTTCAATCTATAATAACTGAAAATTTCTTTCAGTTATCTTAATTTTTAAGAACGTTATGGGCTTTTAACTGTCCTCGATCACAGCTTTTGTGTTAAGTCAATGGAAAAGCAATAGGGAACAAGATGCTAATTTCCAAGTATGAAAATGGCCATAACTTTTTTAATACTGAAGATATGAAAGTGAATTAGGTGTCAAATTAAACTTATTTTTATGCTTTATCTGATGGGATAAATTGCAGACTTTATTTTTAAAATCTCAAAATTTTGTAACATTGCTACAACATACAGCTAACAATGGCCTGTTTTCTTTATCATCATTACTTTTTTGAATATCTTTCATTCATTGTTCTTTAACTCTCTACATCATCGTCCATTTCTCTTATCTCCCTTTCCCCTTATTAGTCTGAAGAAGGGTCTTGACCCGGAACGTCACCCATTCCTTCTCTCCACAGATGCTGCCTGTCCCGCTGAGTTACTCCAGCTTTTTGTGTCTAATATTGATGCTTCCTAGATTTGTTATGAACTGAGGGGAGAACTAGTCAAGGGATATTAGAGTTTAACATCAAACTGCAAATACTGGCAATCTGAAAAAACAATTACTCAAAAATATTGCTGGAAATATTTAGCAGGCTAGGCAGTCTAGAGAAACAGAACTAATGTTTCAAGTCAAAGAACAGTCTTCGAATTGAAACATTAGCTGTTTCTTTTTGCACAAGTACTAAAATTAGAGCAGATAGAACAACCTATTCCCTTCAGCAGAAAAGGCAATAAGGCAAGGGCAAAGATATAAAATAATTGCTTGAAGAATAAAATGGCCGATGAGGAGAATTGTTTTCAAACAAACTATGGTGAATGTGGAATTCATTTAAATACTTTTTTAAGGTGAAAATCTTTATCTCCTTTATAAAATAACGCAGGACTTGATGGGTTATTCAATACATGGCTGCTTGGGAACGAAATTAAAGCAAATACCCATATGGTTCTGAACTCGATAGGCTATATGGCCCCTTTCTCCATATACATTTTTCTTTCTCCATGTGAAAGGATGGCACGGTGGCGCAGCGGTAGAGTTGCTGCCTTACAGCACCAAAGAGCCGGGTTCGATCCTGACTATGGGTACTGTCTGTATGAAGTTTGCACATTCTAAGAATAAGGGGTAAGCCATTTAGAACAGAGATGAGGACAAACCTTTTCACAGAGAGGGTTGTGAATCTGTGGTATTCTCTGCCTCAGAAGGCAATGGAGGCCAATTCGCTGGATGCTTTCAAGGGAGAGTTTGATAGAGCTCTTAAAGATAGTGGAGTCAGGGGATATGGGGAGAAGGCAGGAACGGGGTACTGATTGTGGATGATCAGCCATGATCACAGTGAATGGCGGTGCTGGCTCGAAGGGCCGAATGGCCTACTCCTGCACCTATTGTCTATTGTCTATTGTGACCGCATTTTCTCCGGCTGATCCAGTTTTATTCTACGTCCTAAAGACGTACAGGGTTGTAGGTTAATTGGCTTCTGTAAATTGCCCCTCATGTGTAGGATTGTGCTAGTGTATGGGTGATCATTGGTCGGCGCGGACCCGGTGGGCCTAAGGGCCTGTTTCCATGCGGCAACTCTAAACTAAACTAAACTAAATTAAATTGTTAGTATTTTACGATGACAATACGATTCAGTCTCCCTTCTACATTTTTTTTAGAATTGTGGTAACTCTGGTGTCAGGCTGTGCAAAAGAGCCAAACCCAGAAGAAATATGAGCTTTGAAATTTAAAACACACCAAAAACCTGCATGACCAAAATTTGAAAACAGGAAATCAGGGTGTGTAGACTGGGCAAGTGCATGTACGCAAGATAGACACAAAATGCTGAAGTAACTCAGCGGGTCAGGCAGCATCTCTGGAGAATATGAATAGGTGACTTTTCGGGTCAAGACCCGTCTTCAGACAGAGTCAGGGGAGAGGGCAACGTGAGGCATAGAAGGTACATTGAACAAATGAATGAAAGATATGTAAAAAGCAACGATGATCAAGGAAAGGTGGAACTCACAATGGTCCATTGTTGGCTGTGGGGAAGGTGATCACGAGAGATACAAACAGTGAAACTCAGCAGGACAACAGTGAAACTAGGGTTTATGGGGAGAAGGCAGGAGAATGGGGTTGAGAGGGAAAGATAGATTAGCCATGATTGAATGGCAGAGTAGACGACCTATTTCCTTCGCTCCATAGATGCTGCTGCACCCGCTGAGTTGCTCCAGCATTTTTGTGTACCAGTGAAACTAGGGTTGTTTGACTCTTGAAATGTCATAAATTGTGTGGAAAATACATATCATATGCCCAAAACTGCATAAATGATGATAAGGGACATCAAACTGAGCTGACGGGATAGGATTTATTTTCTGTTATAAAAACTTGGAAAAAGATGTGTAAAGTGATGAAAGAGTGTTTGTTGTTTGGCTTTGGAAACTTTTATTTATTAATTCCTGCCCAAGTTGACCAGCTCATGTACACAGCACTAATTCCATTTTCCCAACACTCTGGTTACATTGCAGGACAATGGTCTTCTCCAGCTCTGGGAGCTAAAGACCTACTGTCAGCTCAGCCTGCTGTCTCTAATCATCATTTCATAAGTTATAGGAGCAGAATTAGGCCATTCAGCCCATCGTCTACTCTGCCATTCAATCATGGCTAATCTATCTTTCCCTATCAACCCCATTCTACTGCCTTCTCCCCATAAACCCCTGACATCTATGCAGTTTCGGGTGTAAGGTATATATTTTCCAGGCAATGTTTTCAAGAGAGAGTTCGATTTACGTACCTGTCCGAATGTCCCTTAAACATTTGCGATAGCACCTGCTTAAAAGTTGCAATAGTACTTGCAGAGAAAGAGAGAACTTCCTGAGAGAATGATGTTCAAGTCTGGTCACCTCGCCATGGGAAGGGTGTGAAGGTATTAGAGAGGGTCTAGAAAAGATTTATGTGAATAGCTCCTGGGATGAGGGACCACAGCTACAAGGTCTGGACTGTTTTCTTTAGAGAACGGAAGGTTCAGAGGAGGTTTGATAGAAATATATAAACCAATGATGTGATGGGAGAGTGGGAAGTCAAAAATAAAAAGGTTTCAGCTGCAGGCAGAGGCTGGATAGGCTTCGATTATTTTCTCTGGAATGTCGGAGGTTGAGGGGAGACTTGATAGAAGTGTATAAAATTATGAGAGGCATAAACAGCCAGAAGCTTTTTCCCAGGGTGGCAATGTCATATGCTGAGAGAATGGAGTGGCTGGGCTTGTACACTCTGGAGTTTAGAAGGATGAGAGGATATCTCATTGAAACATATAAGATTATTAAGAGTTTGGACACGCTAGAGGCAGGAAACGTGTTCCCGATGTTGGGGGAGTCCAGAACCAGGGGCCACAGTTTAAGAATAAGGGGTAAGACATTTAGAACGGAGACGAGGAAAGACTTTTTCTCACAAAGAGTTGTGAGTGTGGAATTCTCTGCCTCAGTGGGCAAAAGGCCCGTTCCTGTGCTGCACTGTTTTATGTATACATTCAAGAGAATGAGGAGGGATGCAAGACATAGTTGAGGCCTTACTAGGAATATTGAGTCACCCTAAAATGAACGATGCCATTGAGTTGGAAAATGTGCAGAGAAGATTGACAAGGATGTTGCCATGCCTCAAGGCCCTAAGCTATAAGGAGAGGTTGGGCGGGCTTGGACTTTATTCCTAGAGGGATAATCTTATATAGTTCTATAAAATAGTGAGAGGTCTTTCAGTTTCAGTTTAGTTTATTGTCATATGTTCCGAGGTACAGTCTCCTAATATGAGGAAAGACATTCTTGCTATTGAGGGAGAGCAGCATAGGTTCACCAGGTTAATTCCCGGGATGGCAGGACTGACATATGATGAAAGAATGGTTCAACCGGGCTTATATTCACTGGCATTTAGAAGGATGAGAGGATATCTTATAGAAATATGTAAAATTCTCATGGGATTGGACCTTCTAGATGCAGGAAAAATGTTCCCGAAGTTGGGTGAGTCCAGAACTAGGGGTCACAGTTTAAGAATAATGGGTAGACCATTTAGGACTGAGATGAGGAAAAACCTTTTCACCCAGAGCGTTGTGAATCTGTGGAATTCTCTGCCACAGAAGGCAGTGGAGGCCAATTCACTGGATGTTTTCAAGAGGGAGTTCTTAAAGATAGCGCAGTGAAGGGATATGGAGAGAAAACATGAATGGGGTACTGATTTTGGATGATCAGCCATGATCATATTAAATGGTGGTGCTGGCTCGAAGGGCCAAATGGCCTACTCCTGCACCTATTTTCTATATTTCTAAAAGCTTTTGTTGTGTGCTGTTCAGGAATGCATAGTGTGAATGCACAAAGCCTTTTCTCCGAGATAGGAGAATCAACAACTAGAGAGCATAGGTTAAAAGTGAAAAGGGAAAGATTTGATAAGAACAGCAGTTGGTGAGTACAGGGCACAAGCTGCCACAGGAAGTAGTTGAGGTAGGTACAAGTCATTTAAAAGTCATTTGGATAACAAAGTTTTAATTACCAATGTACCTTTATGTACCAATGGTTCAATGATGCATGTTTGTCACATGTGCGAATTGCAAACGCCCCGTTAAAATATTTTCTGACAAACAGTCCAGTAGAATATTGCCATCCCCAAACACCTCCCTAATTAGCGAGTGTACAGAAATAGTCCACTGATCCCGCATGCAAGAGGCATCATGTTTCGGCGCTATTTTCAATGTCCAGTCTGCACTCTAGTTGTTATGTGTTGCCTGTTCTAGGCAAGCCCCAGGCTGCTGCGGGCCTCCAGCCATCGCCTTGGTGTGGCACGGTGGAGCAGCGGTAGAGTTGCTGCCTTGCAGCGCTTGCAGTGTCGGAGACCTGGGTTCGATCCCGACTACAGGTGCTGTCTGTACGGAGTTTGTACGTTCTCCCCGTGGCCGCGAGGTTTTTATCGATCTCATGTTTCCTCCCACTCTCCAAAGACGTACAGGAATGTAAGTAAATTGGCTTGGTTTATGTGTAAATTGTCCCTATTGTGTGTAGGATAGGGCCTGTTTTCACGCTGCATCTTTAACCTAACATCACTTAGATGTCTGGATCGATGAGCCAACCGACACCCCTCTCCTTGCCCGTCCACCTGTTCCCTGGGGGTGCCTCCTGTAGCCGACCTCGAGGGCGCGGTAGGCCAGACCTTGGTTCCCTCTACTCCACTACTGGCCTTTCTCCTCACTGGTGGCATCCGTCATCATCACCAACTCCATTCTCCCAGCCTATGGTCTTCAGGGGACAAACAGGGGCCGGCTCGACGGGGTCCCCCTTCCAGCCCAATATTTTGGGGACTTGCATAGAGTTCTTTGTGCAAATTAACATAATTTGAAATTACAGTGAGTCATAATTGTTTTATGTGCCCTTATTGTGTGCTTCTTCTGCAGTTGTATAGGACTCTGGTAAGACCACATCTGGAGTAATGTGTACAGTTTGCGTCTCCTAATTTGAGGAAGGATATCCTTGTGATTGAGGCAGTGCAGCGTAGGTTCACGAGATTGATCCCTGGGATGGCGGGACTGTCATATGAGGAAAGATTGAAAAGACTGGAGTATTCGCTTGTATTCACTGGAGTTTAGAAGGATGAGGGGGATCTTATAGAAACATATACAATTATAAAAGGACTGGACAAGCTAGATGCAGGAAAAATGTTCCCAATGTTGAACGAGTCCAGAACCAGGGGCCACAGTCTTAGAATAAAGGGGAGGCCAATTAATACTGAGGTGAGAAAAAACTTTTTCACCCAGAGAGTTGTGAATTTGTGGAATTCCCTGCCACAGAGGGCAGTGGAGGCCATATCACTGGATGGATTTAAGAGAGAGTTAGATAGAGCTCTAGGGGCTGGTGGAATCAAGGGATATGGGGAGAAGGCAGGCACGGGTTATTGATTGGGGATGATCAGCCATGATCACAATGAATGGCGGTGCTGGCTCGAAGGGCTGAATGGCCTCCTCCTGCACCTATGTTCTATGTCTATGTATATGTCTCTATATATTTCAGCTTCGTTTAGCATGAACCAGCTTTGGCCCACTGAATCCATGCCGACCATCGATCTCCTGTGCACACTAGTTCTATGTCATCACACTTTCACATCCACTGTCTACACACTGAAGACAATTTACAGATGCCGACTAACCCACAAATGCGCACACCTTTGGGATGTGGGAGGAAACCGGAGTTTAGTTTGGTTTAGAATAGATATACAGCATGGAAACAGGCCCTTCAGCCCACTAAGACCATACTGACCATCAACCACCAATTCACTGGAGAAAATCCATGTGGTCACAGGAGGAGCGTGCTAACTCCACACAGACAGCACCCAAAGTCGGGATGGAGCCTGGTTCTCTGGTGCCTTGAGGCAATAGCTCTTACCAGCTGCGCCACTATGCCGCCCCTTGTGAAGCAAGTTCATATCTGTCTATGCAACTGTTTTGGGATTGAAAGCAGAAATGGCAAAAATGCTGGTCAGGGAACATTTGTGGAAAGTGACCTTTCATCTGAAATGTTTATAGAAGTGGATTACAGCAGATGAAAGGTAGAGTCTTATCTAATCAACGAACAGCAGGTCCATGGACAGGAGTCTTGGACTGTGAAGTATGTTCTGAGCATAGCAACATAGCATTCTGGAATGACTGTCAGCATCATTTGTTTAATTTACTTTAGTTTAGAGATACAGCGCAGAAACAGTCCCTTTGGCCCACCGTGTCCGCACCAACCAGCGACCCCCACACATTAACACTATCCTACACTCACTAGGGACAATTTACATTTATACCAAGCCAACTAAGCTACAAACCTGTATGGTTTTGCATCGTGGGTGGAAACCGAAGATCTCGGAGAAAACCTACGCGGTCACAGGGAGAACGTACAAACTCCGTACCGACGAGCACCCGTAGTCGGGATCGAACCTGGGTCTCCAGCACTGTAAGGCAGCAACTCCACCGCTGCGCCACCATGCCGCTTGTTCTCTTCACACTTCCCAGGCTGATTACATGTCGTTGCTCACCCTGAGCAAGTTGTGGGCACGGACATCCCTCCCTATTGCTCCCTTTCTCACCAGCAACTGCTGAAAGCCACATACCCGTCATTAATGTGGAATTATTGTGCTACGTATCTTTAAGCTGCCCTCAGGCACTTTTAATACCTCGTCCCTTTTTTTTCATCTCTTCTTCCATTCCGTCATGTAAGCCTTCTCGGGAATTATAACTCTGGCGTGGAGCAGCTTTGATCAACAATCAAATAAACTAATGCCTGGCTCCCAGTCATCAGCATTCCTGAGGTGAAGAGACTAACAAGGGAAGCATCAGAGCCACTTAGTGGGCGATAGGACCAAAGGGCTGAATGAGATGATTGGCATCACACAGTAATGAATTTAAGTCAAACAAATCCCAGCCATAAAAAGCTGTTGTAACTCAGTGGGACAGGCAGCATCTCTGGAGAGAAGGAATGGGTGACGTTTCGGGTCGACACCTTTCCCCAATCTGGAGAAGGGTCTCGACCCGAAACGTCACCCATTCCTTCTCTCCAGAAATGCTGCTGTCCCACTGAGTTACTCCAGCTTTTTGTGTCTATCATTGGTTTAAACCAGCAACTGCAGTTCCTTCCTACACATAAAGTCATAGAGTCATACAGTGTGGAAACAGGCCCTTTGTCCCAACTTGCCCACGCTGACGAACATGCCCCGTCTACAATAGTCCCAACCTGTCTACGTTTGGTCCATATCCCTCTAAACCTGTCCTATTCATGTACCTGTCCAAATGTCTCTTAAACATTGTGATAGTACCTGCTTGAAAGTTGTGATAGTACTTGCAGAGAAAGAGAGAACTTCCTGAGAGAATGATGTTCAAGTCCGGTCACCTCGCCATAGGAAGGGTGTGAAGGTATTAGAGAGGGTCTAGAAAAGCAAAAGCGTGTGCGGACGCGGCGCCGACGGACGAGAGGCCGAAGCAAAGAAGTCGAAACCAAAGAACGGAATGGAAACGAGGCCGAAACAGCAATAAACCGAAAGAGTCCGAAGACGAAACGCCTACTAATCAAAAGGATGGGACGCCTAAATGCAAACTAACCGAAAGGGCGGGACGCCTAAAACCCAAGGAACCGAAAAGCTACGTCGCCTAAAAGCAAACTTACCGAATGGCTGCTCTGTCGAAACGCCACCTACCCGAAAGGCGGCGTCGCCTACACGCCAACGAACTGACTGCCGCTCAACAGAATAGTCCAATAACGGACTTGACGTTGCCGGGGGGCGGGACTTGTCAGCGGTTGGTCCGAACCCCCGCGTCTATCACATCACTGTGAAGGCATGAACATTGTCCCAAACCTCCGCTCCACCCGACCCGCAGCCCACGGAGGGTGGCCGTGGGAGAGTGGGGGCTGTCCCGAGCGATGCACACCTTCGGCCGCTTTCAACTTGGTGCTTGGGTACAGATTGCCCAGCCACCAATGGCTTGTGTGGGAAAATGAACCCCAAACTCCCATCTCCCCTTCTCTCTCCCCTCTTCTCTCTCTCCCCCTCTCTCTCTCTCTCCCTGCTCTCTCTCCCTTCTCTCTCCCCTTTTCTCTCTCCTCCTCTCTCTCCACTTCTCTCTCCTCCTCTCTCTTCCCCTCCTCTCTCCCTCCCTCTCTCTCCTCTCTCCCCCTTTTCTCTCTCCCCTCTTCTCTCTCTCCTCCTCTCTCTCCACTTTTCTCTATCTCCTCCTTGCCCTTCCCCTCCTCTCCCCCCCTCTCTCTCCCTTCTCTTTCCCTCCCTTCTCTCTCCCTCCCTTCTCTCTCTCCCCCTTCTCTCCACACACCCCCCCCCTCTCTCCCTTCTCTCTCTCCCCTTCTCTCCCCCTTCTCTCTCTCCTCCGTCTCCACCCGCGGGAGCGTCCCACAGTCACTGACCGCGATGCACCGCCTTCGGACCCCAACCTCCACACCAGGGTGATTACCCCCCACCCCCCCTCCCTCCGACCATGGTCAATGACTGTGGGATGCTCCCGCTTTTGGTTTATTGGCGTTTCGGCCTCGTTTCCATTCCGTCCATTGGCTTCGACTTCGTTAGAAACATAGAAACAAAGAAAACAGGTGCAGGAGGAGGCCATTCGGCCCTTCAAGCTAGCACCGCCATTCATTGTGATCATGGCTGATTGTCCCCTATCAATAACCCGTGCCTGCCTTCTCCCCATATCCCTTGACTCCACTACCCCCTAGAGCTCTGTCTAACTCTCTCTTAAATCCATCCAGTGATTTGGCCTCCACTGCCCTCTGTGGCAGGGAATTCCATAAATTCACAACTCTCTGGGTGAAAAAGTTTTTTCTCACCTCAGTCTTAAATGGCCTCCCCTTTATTCTAAGACTGTGGCCCCTGGTTCTGGACTCGGCCAACATTGGGAACATTTTTCCTGCATCTAGCTTGTCCAGTCCTTTTATAATTTTTTATGTTTCTATAACAACCCCCTCATCCTTCTAAACTCCAGTGAATACAAGCATAGTCTTTTCAATCTTTCCTCATATGACAGACCCGCCACCCCAGGGATCAATCTCGTGAACCTACGCTGCACTGCCTCATTCACAAGGATGTCCTTCCTCAAATTAGGAGACCAAAACTGTACACAATACACCAGATGTGGTCTCACCAGAGCCCTACACAACTGCAGAAGTACCTCTTTACTCCTATACTGAAATCCTCTTATTATGAAGACCAACGTTCCATTAGCTTTCTTCGGGAAGAAGGTACAAACTCCGTACAGACAGCACCTGTAGTCAGAATCTCTGGCACAGCATCGCTACCGCTGCGCCGCCGTGCCACTCCTGTCGATGGGGCATGTTGGTCGGTGTGTGCAAGTTAGGCTGAAGAGCCTGTTTCCATGCTGTATAATAATAATAATAATAAATTTTATTTGTGGGCGCCTATACAAAAGTCTCAAGGACACCTTACAGAATTTAACAAAGAACATATAATCGGAGTAAAATAAGTTATAAAGACATCCCCAATACACAAATTAAAGACAGAATTGAATCCAAAGACAAAAAAGAAATCAGAAACACAATGTGAAGAGAGAGCAGCGGCAGCTAAACCGCGCCAGCGTCCACTCTCCCTTCCAACCGCCATCTTGGACACAAACTAACATAGACACTACACACAAAAAAAATCATCCCCCCACAATGGACAACACTATGGGGGAAGGCACAATGTCCAGTCCCCATCCCAGTTCATCCAAAGTCAGGCCTATTGAGGCCTCTGCTATTGCCTCTACGGAGGCCCGGTGTTCCTGGCCGTTCTCACCGGGTGATGTTGTCCCGGCGTCGGAAGAGTCCACTCAGCGGCTGGGCCACCTGTAACGGCCGCATTCCTTACCGGAGGCCATGGCTTCCGAAGCCGACAAGGCCGCGCCGGTTTGGAGCTCCCAGGCTCCCGATGGTGAAGTCAGCGCCGCCCGCTCCTCTCCGCAGACCCGCAGCCCGGAGGTGTCGAACTCACGGTCACAGCTCACCAGAGCTCCAGCGCGTCGATCCAGCGCGGCGACCCAGGCAAGGCATCGCCCGCTCCGCTCCACGATAGCGCTCCAGCGCTGTGCCGCCACCGAAGCCGAGGTGCTGGGCGGCCCCCGCCAGGAAACGGCGCTCCATGCCCGCTGGTAGGCCACGAGGACGGGTCGACGGGGCAGCCCGGAGAAAAAGCTGCCTCACCGACCAGGTAGGGACCTAGAAGTGAGGTTACCCCCTTCACCCTACATTAAAAAGTCGGATTACTCCCACAGGACAAACGCAGGACTCACTAAAACTATAAAAGACTTCCGGTGGCGCCATGTTGGATTAACAGACGTGCAGCTAGCTCCGCTCCCGAAACATTTCACGATTTTTCGTGTAAAACGGGTCCATAAATCGGGACTGGATTAAAAAACCTTACCAGAGCTTCTGGTCGCCGGGCTGATGATGTCATCAGTAAGCGCGATGTTTTAAACGGTGGTTTAAAGCCTTTTAAATGAGTAAACTGTCTCCAGCTAAGAGCCCTCAGAGATCAGTGAAAAAGCTGCTGAGAAACCAGAAGAAGCCTGAAGGACAAGTTACCTCTGAAGTTTCTGAAGTGGCTGCAGAAATGGATACAAGATCTAAGACAGAGTCTGGTAAGGACAAAGAGTATGATGATTTGAAGAAATCAGTGAAAGATATGAAAGATGAAATTTTGGATGAAAATATAACTCTGATGGGAAATATGATGGAAAAAATTGAAAAGATGATGTAGGATTCAAATGCTGGTAATCAGAAGGCTATTGATGCTGGTAATCAGAAGGTGATTGACTCACTGGACACTATAAATAAACAAATTGATGAAGTGAAAGATGGACTATCGGGGAGAATGGACAAGATGGATGAAATTACTACGGACAGGTTCACGGCTGTGCTTGAAACAGTAGCTGCAAGTATGCGCACAATTACGGAATTGGAGAAAAATATGGCTCGAGTGGTTGAAGACATGGCGAAAATGAGGCAAGAACATGAGCAAATGAAGCAATAAAATGAACAAACTTCACTACAGATGGTGATTCAACTGGGGAAAGTCTCAGACAAATGCCTGGACCTGGAAGCTCGCTCTGGACGCCAGAATTTGAGAATTCTTGGAGTCTCAGAGGGAGTCGAGGGGAAGGACGTTCGTGAGTTTACCATGGGCTTACTTAAACAACTGCTTAATCTTTCAAAAGAACCGAAAATTGTAGTGGCTCATCGTGTTCCAAGATTTAAACAGAGATCTGATGCTGGAAAAACTAATCCACGACATATTATTGTGAAATTTTGGGATATTTTAGAACTGGAAGATGTTATGAGCAAAATCAAATACGGAGTGCAGCTGCGGTTGGACAATGACATTTTCAAGATATTCAGGGACTGTCCGTATGAAATTGTGCAAAAGAGAAATCAATTCGGGAAGGCTAAAGAGCTTTTAAGAGGGAAAGAAGGGGTCAGATATGGGGTTTTTTATCCAGCTAAAATGCGTATCTCTTTCAGGGGTTCTGAATAGTCATTTGTAAAACCTGAGGATGCGTTCAAATATGCCCAGAGTATCGTTGAAAAATAGAAATCAAAAGTACGAATTGATTTTAAAACACTAGAATTCCACGGTTAATGGAGGTTTGGCAGATTTGAACCATTCCAAGCAATGTTTTGTTTTGGGATGGCTAGACTGTTATCTATGGAATTTTGAATCAAGGACACTCTCTGTTCAAAACGAGTAAACAGCTGAACAGAAGTGAATGGTATATACCAGAAGCATTATCTGTTTAATAGACTACAATATTAAATCCAATTATAAGAACTTATCCTATTAACAACTTAATAAGTTATCTATGTTAGATTAGAATAGCTACGGTACGGACGTTAACAAAAATAAAAAAATAAAAAATAATGAACTAACAATACTAATACGAATTTTTACTAAATTCAAACCTTATCTATAACTGGGAGGAGGGGATGAGAAACGAGCACCTGGCTTAGGTCCAGGGGCACGTCTCGTTAACCCCTTCAACCAACAGTTGACCATTATTGAAGTTTAAATTATCTGTTTAATAATTAGTAGCTAAAATTGCGATATATACATGATATGTTATAATGAAATATATAGGGTAAAACTGTATTATATATCTGAATGTGAGGCCCCGTTTTAATATTTTAATATGTTATGACTAACCAAGAGAGCGGAGCTATTTGTTTAACATCACAATGGAAGTCAAAACAAGGTTTTCTCCCACCTACAGGTGGGCCACTTGTTACAGTGCCGATTATATTAGACACTATTTTCACTTTTGTAATTTTTATTTTATTATCACATAAACACACATGTTTGTGTTTTGTGTTTAGTGATAAGCGTAAAAGGGATATACCAACAAAACTTAGAAATTCAAAAGTTCCCCCAATACCCAAAGACCTGGGATATGGATGCACCACAAGATTTAAAGGTACTATAATTATTCAAAATGCAAGATGCTAAGCAAAAGAACCTAGGAGGAGTCTCATTCTGTAGTTGGAATATAAGAGGTATTAACGAACCTATTAAAAGGGGTAAGATACTAGCTCAGCTGAAACTGTACAACTCTGACATTATCTTCTTACAAGAAACTCATCTAAAATCTCATGATCAAGCTAGGTTGAGGACGAAATGGATGGGTCAAACATACCATTCTTCATTTACTTCGAAATCTAGAGGTACGTCAATCATTATAAGAAAAGGTATACCATTTAAAGCAAAGAATACCATAACAGACATCGAAGGGAGATACTTAATAGTTAATGGAGAAATTCATGATACTCCAATTACCTTGGTAAATATATATGCGCCTAACTTTGACAACCCTCATTTTTTAAATACAATTCTGAACATAATCGCAGAGTCTAACTATCAAAATGTTATAATAGGAGGAGACTTTAACTGTGTTTTAGATCCGTATTTAGATAAATTAAGCCAAAAACAGAGAGGGAATACGAAATCTAAAACCGGTGAACTTCTCAATACTTATATAAGCAATACTAATATAGCAGATGTTTGGAGAATTGTTAACCCAACTGGCAGGGAATACTCGTTTTATTCAATGGTACACAAAACATACTCACGTATAGATTATTTCCTGGTGGATACAAAATTAATCCCTCATACTTTTAACCCAACATACCATACAAATTCGATTTCAGACCATTCACCACTAACTTTCTTTTTAAAACTGGAAGGAATGTCTAAGAATAAACCGTTTTGGAGATTTAATTCCCAAATCCTAAAAGATCCACAAGCGAGTATATATTTAAAAGAACAAATGGACGCCTTTTTTGAAATAAATGACACTCTAGATATATCGCCTACTGTATTATGGGAATCTTTTAAAGCATACATTAGAGGTATTATAATTTCATATCAAGCTTTTCAAAATAAAAAGAATAAGAATGAACAAAGACAGTTAGAAGAACTTATTAGACAAATGGATATAGATAATGCTAAAGATCCATCAATAGATAAACATAATAAAATAATAATTTTGAAATTTAAATTAAATAAACTATTATCAGCCAAACTTATAAGACTTTTTCAAATTACAAAACAAAAGCACTTTGAATTTGGAGATAAACCGCATAAACCTTTGGCTCGCCAGCTAAGAAAACGAGAAAAAGAACATACGATCCCAAAGATTAAATCAGATAGAAGGGAATTAATAACCATACCGAAGGATATTAATAAAAGATTTGCGCAATTTTATGAGAATTTGTATACATCTAAAACGACAACTGACTCCAATAAAATTACAGAGTTTTTGGATAATTGTAATCTTCCAAAGTTAGAGTTGAAGGAACAAGAGGAATTGGGTGCACAAATCTCAATTAAGGAATTAGAAGATACAATAAACTCACTAAAGAATGGAAAAACACCAGGTCCTGATGGATTTACTAATGAATTTTATAAAAGCTTCTATGACAAAAGTATACCAAGATTACAAAAAATGTACCAATATGTTTTTAAAAAACAAATACTACCTGATACATTAGCGGAATCAACGATTACACTAATACTTAAGAAAGACAAAGATATAGAAGAACCGGGTTCATATAGAGCTATAGCATTGTTAAACACAGATCAAAAAATATTAGCGAAAACATTAGCTAGAAGATTAAGTAAATATATTAGTAAACTAATAAACCCAGATCAGACGGGGTTTATCCCCAAGAGATATTCATCTAACAATATGAGACGTTTACTCAACATAATGCAGTCACATAAATCTGAAGAACAAGAATTATCAATTATTTCGCTGGATGCTGAAAAGGCATTTGACCAAGTAGAATGGAATTATATGGATAAAGTATTACAAAAATTCCAACTGGGAGAGAATTTTATTCTATGGATTAAATTATTATATAATAAACCTACAGCTAGAATATTAATTAATAACATATTATCCTCGAAATTTCAACTATCAAGGGGAAATAGACAAGGATGCTCATTATCACCACAGTTGTTTGCTCTTATTATTGAACCGTTAGCAGAAAAAATTAGAATACATCCTGATATCCATGGGTACAATACTAAAGATTCAAATAATAAAATATCTGTATACGCGGATGATATATTACTGTACATTACAAAACCTCAAATCACTATACCAAATATATTAAATTTAATTGAAGACTTTGGATCTTTTTCTGGATACAGAATAAACTGGAATAAAAGTGAAATTATGTCAATAAAACCGAAAGACTCAACACATCTTTTAAAATTCCCTTTTAAAATAGCTACAGAAAAATTTAAATACTTGGGAATCGAAATTACTAGAACATATCAAGGTATGTTTAAAGCAAATTTTGATCCTCTACTTAATAAATTAAACACACTAACTAAATTTTGGAAAATGCTCCCGATGTCTTTAATAGGCCGAATAAATGCAATAAAAATGATCTTTCTACCACAAATTTTATACCTATTTCAATCGATTCCTATATACCTACCAAAGAAGTTTTTTTTTAAATTGGACTCAGATATCACTCATTTTATATGGGACTATAAATCACATAGAATACAAAAAACTCACTTGAACAAACCTATTAGGGGGTTTAGCACTACCTAATTTCATGTATTATTATTGGTCAGTAAATATTAAAAATATGATTCAACTGATGGATAACTCTGCCCAGCAAGTGGACTGGATTGTAATGGAGAGAGAGGATTGCTCCTCTGGAAACATTGGAGCGCTCCTCCTCTCACCAATGAAACTGAATAACATAAATTATAATAAGAACCCAATTATACATAGCACAATCAGAATTTGTAAACAAATAAAACAAAATTTAAAATTAAGAAATGTATCACTTTTATCTCCCATAGTTAATAATCCTTCGTTTAATCCCTCTATTATAGATAAATCTTTCACATATTGGGATAGACTAGGAATTAAAACGTTCGGTGACCTGTATGAAACTGGAAAATTACTTTCATTTCAACAATTACAAATAAAATATAAACTCGGAAATAATCAATATTTTAAATACTTTCAAATATGCGACTATTTGAAAAAATATACAAAAGATCATTATAATAGCCCAGCAAATGTATTGGATGATGCAATGCAGATAAAAGCTGAAGCAGCAAACTTAATATCATATTTGTATAATATTATCCTAAATGTAGAAATACCATCTACGGAGGGTATCAGAAGAGACTGGGAACAAGAATTAGCTATTAAAATTTCAAAGGAAAGGTGGAATGAATACTTATTAAACGTGCATAAATGTTCAATTAATGTAAGACACACTTAAATACAATTTAAAATTTTACATAGATTATATTATTCCAAAACTAAAATCCATAAAATTTTCCCAAATGTATCATCCATTTGTGATAAATGTCAATCTCAAGAAGCTACTATAGCGCACTCATTTGTTTTCTGTACAAAAATTCAAAAATTTTGGATTGAAATTTTTGAAATCTTTACAAAATTATTTAAAATAAAACTGATACCCAAAGCAGAATGGATTATCTTCGGAATAACGGAAGATGGTCCAGAACTAAATGTGTTCCAAAATAAACTAATAGACTATGGGTTAATAACTGGAAAAAAGCTAATCCTAAAATTTTGGAAAAAGGCTCCAATACCAACTATAAACATGTGGATTTCAAATATGTTCGAAACATTACACCTAGAAGAGATAAGACTCCTCCTGGCAGGCAAGCCAGATCACTTCCACCTGACGTGGTCTGCATTTATAGAATTATTACAAATATAGGGTGCAAAAGTACCTTAAAAAAAAAACTGAGGTCAGGTAAGGGGGGATGAAAGTTGGAGAGTTGGTATGTCCCATTTGCGTGATGCTCACAAAATCTATTTGTTTTTCTCTTTTCCCTCTTTCTCTTTCTTCTTCTTTTCTAGGGTCTACTTCTTAACTCTTTTTCTTTTGTTTTTAATTTCGTTCTTATAGGGTCTTCGTTCTTTCTTGTTGTCACGTTTTTTACACTTTCATCTTTTCCTTCACTTTCTTCTTTCTCTCAATCTCATCCTTTCCCTTTATTAGTGTAAAAAACAAACGGAGTACATTAATTGTAAGAAGATATATGTGCCGAGTACTAATGTATGTGGTTGTAATGTAATGTACTTCTAATAAATAATTATTTTTTTTTTAAATAAAAAAATATATATTAAAAAAAGTGAATTAAACGGACGGCTGCTGATTAGCAGCCGTCCCTCAAGATGGCTCCTGACAAAAGCTGTATGACTCTGTAACTCATCTGAATGTAATTGAGGGAATTGCCACATGGACCTCATCTGTCCTGGGCACTTTATATTCCCAGGAGCTTTGTCAGCCTGAAGCATGCAGTCTATGTTCATCTGACTTCATTACTTGAGAAATGGAGTCACTGGCAGATAGCATAGGAAATTCAGTTAAGTTTATTGTCGCGTGTACCGATGTACAGTGAAAAGCTTTTGTTGCCTGCTATCCAGTCAGCGGAAAGACAATACATGATTTCAATCGAGCCATTACTGTGCAGATACATGATAAGGGAATAACGTTTAGCGCAAGGTAAAGCCAGCAAAGTCTGATCAAGGATAGTCCGAGATCTCAAGTCAGGTGAGTTTATTGTCATGTGTCCCTGGTAGGACAATGAAATTCTTGCTTTGCTTGAGCACAACAGAACATAGTAGGCATTTACTACAAGGCATTCTATAAATATATACACAATGGTCAATATACTGATAATGTGCAAATAACAGTATTGGCTAGTAAAGTTCAGTGTTATGTCCGAGCCAGGTTTAATAGCCTGATGGCTGTGAAGAAGTAGCTGTTCCTGAACCTGGTCGTTGCAGTCTTCAGGCTCCTGTACCTTCTACCTGAAGGTAGTAGGGAGATGAGTGTGTGGCCAGGATGGTGTGGGTCCTTGATGATGCTGCCAGCCTTTTTGAGGCAGCGACTGTGATAGATCCCCTCGATGGAAGGGAGGTCAGAGCCGATGATGGACTGGGCAGTGTTTACTACTTTTTGTAGTCTTTTCCTTTCCAGGGCACTCAAGTTGCCGAACCAAGCCACGATGCAACCGGTCAGCATGCTCTTTACTGTGCACCTGTAGAAGTTAGAGAGAGTCCTCCTTGACAAACCGACTCTCCGTAATCTTCTCAGGAAGTAGAGGCGCTGATGTGCTTTCTTAATAATGGCATCATTGTTCTCGGACCAGGAAAGATCTTCAGAGATGTGCACGCCCAGGAATTTGAAGCTCTTGACCCTTTCAACCATCGACCCGTTGATATAAACGGGACTGTGGGTCCCCATCTTACTCCTTCCAAAGTCCACAATCAGTTCCTTGGTTTTGCTGGTGTTGAGGGCCAGGTTGTTGTGCTGGCACCATATGGACAGTTGCTCGATCTCTCTTCTATACTCTGACTCATCACCATCAGTGATACGTCCCACAACAGTGGTGTCATCAGCGAACTTGATGATGGAGTTCGCACTATATCCAGCTACGCAGTCATGAGTATAGAGTGAGTACAGCAGGGGACTGAGCACGCAGCCTTGAGGTGCTCCCGTGCTAATTGTTATCGAGTCTGACACATTTCCACCAATACGAACAGACTGTGGTCTGAGAGTGAGGAAGTCGAGGATCCAATTGCAGAGGGATGCGCAGAGACCCAGTTCTGCGAGTTTGGTAACCAGCTTGGAGGGGATGATTGTGTTAAATGCCGAGCTGTAATCGATGAATAACAGCCTGACGTATGAGTTTTTGTTGTCCAAGTGGTCCAGAGCGGAGTGGAGGGCCAGCGAGATCGCATCCACCGCTGATCTGTTGTGGCGGTGCAGATGGAACCAGCCTGCAAAGAATCATTATGCTGAGGTGTCATCTTGCCTGGGACCATGTGAGTGCCCTTGCTACACCTTTGATGCAAAAAGCTGAGTGGAGTTGAAGTCGCTTAATGCAAGGAAAGGTTCGAGGGTGGTGGGTGTATGGAACGAGCTACCAGAGTGGGTAGTTGAGGCAGGTAATATGACAACATTTAAAAGGGATTTGGACAGGTATATGGATAGTGATATGGGCTAAATTCTGATAAGTGCAGATGGGGAATCTTGGTCGGCATGGGTAGGTTGGGCCGAAGGGGATGTTTTCATGCTGTATCTAAACTAAATGGGGTGGCACGGTGGCACAGAGGTAGGGTTGTTGCCTAATGGGCCTGTCCCACTTACACAACTTTTTCGGCGACTGCCGGCACCCGTCATCGGTCGTTGCAGGTCACCGAAATTTTCAACATGTTGAAAATTCAGCAGCGACCAGAAAGATGCTACGACTCTTTGGGCGACGGAGGAGACTACTCACGACTGTACAGGCGACACCCTGGCAACATGTGAACCCTCTATGGTCGTGAGTAGTTGCCTCAAGAGTTGTACCTTGTTCTGGTCGCCGCTGGATTTTCAACATGTTGAAAATTTTCGGCAACCTGTAACGACCTATGACGGGTGCCTGCAGTCGTCGAAAAAGTTGCGTAAGTGGGACAGGCCCTTTACAGTGCTTTCAGCATCGGAGACCCGGGTTCGATCCTGACTACAGGTGCTGTTTGTAAGGAGTTATTAGATCCTCCCTGTGATCTGCATGGGTTTTCTCCGATTCTTCGGATTCCTCCCACGATCCAAAAACGTACAGGTTCCTCCTTATGCTCAGTCCCGTTTTAACCTGTAGTGCACAGGAGCAAATTCTTCCAACGCCATTGACTTGGTATAAATGTTTAAAAAAAATTGTACTATGTATAGGATAATGTTAATGTGCAGGGATCACTGGTCGGTGTTGACTCGGTGGGCTGAAGGGTCTTTTTCCACACTGTATCTCAAACTAAACTAAACTAAACTAAAGCACATAAGTGCACATAAAACAATTATTTGGGTGATATTCTCCTAAAGGCTTGCAGAAGTGTCTTGAAGTGTCATGAAATTATTCTTCAAGTCCAGAGGCTTCAGAAAGATTGCTGGAATTAATCATAGATTAGTTTGTGCTTTTTCTTTAAAACAAGTGTCCAAAATTAAAACATTGGGAAAGTAACTCGAGGTACAATACAGCTTCTTCTCTCATGTTGGGAAATTCATTGGGTACAACTTGTGCGGATGTAACAAGTGGAGCAGCAGACACATTGCATGGTGATGGGGGGATTATTAAATGGTGATGTACGTGTTACAATGTGTGGAAGCGCGTGTTCTACAAATGTCATAACCAATTTCCACCAGACGTTCATTCAGAACCAACTGATTTGAAAAAAGGGTAATCAGTCAGCAACCAGAGGGTAATGAGTTTGTGACCTGCTTTCATACAACTTCCAGTTAGCATCAATGTTCATTGATGAGGGATCGGGATAATGCCTCCAATGCCTTCAAGGTGGGCTTTCCTCCCACACTCCAAAGACGTGCAGGTTTGTAGGTTAATTGGCTTCGGTAAAAATGGTGAATTGACCCTTGTGTATAGGATAGTGCTAGTGTACGGGGATCGCTGGTCGGCCCGGACTCGGTGGACCGAAGGGCCTGTTTATGCGCTGGATCTCTATACTAAACACCTGGAGCTTCATTTGCATCCTCCTCAAGACTCATAATCCCGTCAACGTTTTTCATGCAATATTATTATTGGTGAATATTTGGGGTCCCAGCATTGATCCACATGGTCCCCGGGACCCGTCCTTGATGATGCTGCAGCGTGAGGTATAAATGGAGTCAACGGAAGGGAAGTTGGTTTGTGTGATGGTCCACAATTCTCTGCAATTTATTGTAGTCTAGGATGGAGCTGTTCCCAAACCAAGCTGTGATGCATCCCGATAAAATGATATCGACGACGCATCTGTGGATGTTAGTGAAAGTTATAGGATACATGCCGAACTTCCTAAGCCTTCTAAGGAGAGAGAGGTGTTAGTGTGCTTTCTTGGCCATTGTTTCGATATGACTGGTCCAGGCGAAGTTGTTGGTGATATTGACTCCTCGGAATTTGAATTTTTCAACCATCTCTACTTCGGCACCGTCAACGTATACCGTACCGGGTATGTGTACCGCTTTGCTTATCTGAAGTCAATCATTTTCTTCTTTGTCTAGCTGGTATTGAGAGAAAGGATGTTGTCTTGACACCAGATTATGAGGTTCCCAATTTCCTTCCTGTACTCCGTCTCGTCATTATTTGATATCCAGCCCACTATGGTGGTGTCATCCACGAATTTGTAAATTGACTTGGATTTTTATTTGGCTGCACAGTCGTGGGTGTATAAAGAGTAAAGAAGGGGGCTGAGAACACATCCTTGCAGAGCACCAGTGTTGAAGATTGTCGTGGAGGATGATTTGTCATATGAATGAATGAATGAATGAATGAGTTTATGGGCCAAGTATGTACACATATAAAAAACTTACCTTGGTGCTCCGCTCGCAAGTAACAACACGACATACAGTATCAATTAAGAATGACACATAAAACATTAAACATTAATAATAAAACATTATTATTACATCTCAGTTGTTATTTAATTTTTAGAACATAGTGTGGAAGTGCCAGGGTATTGGTGATGGAACAGTTAATATAATCAGGCTCCGTGCATTATCTTGCTCGCTGGGGACAGAACACATTTCCCGACGCAGGTCTCCCGACACTTTTCCGTCCATTCGCGTGGAACTTCCGGGTGGAAACGCGAGCTTCCAACCCTTTCCTGGCGGAACGCAGCTTTTTGACGGCACTACCTTCCAGCTTGCTGTTACTTCCTGCAAAGCCAAATCCTAATCGCTGGGCCAGGAACTAATGTCTCACACCAACTGCTATATTTACCCTGGGGAACTTTGACAAGGGCCCATGTGACAGCCTTGACCTTTTCTACTTGCAGATCCTTGTACTTCATGTCCTATTGATGCTTCCTCCTTATGCTCAGTCCCGTTTTAACCTGCAGTGCGCAGGAGCAAATTCTTCCAACGCCATCAGAAACCTCTGCTCTTTGTTCGTGTGGACATCGCACAGCATCGCACATGCACTGTGTTTTAGTTTGAGTTCAGTTTATTGCCACGTGTACTGAGGTACTGTGAAAAGCTTTCATTGCGTGCTAACCAATCAGCGAAAATCGAGCCATCCACAGTGACAGGTACATGATAAAGGGAATAACATGAATAACATTTGGTGCCACATAAAGTCCAGTAAAGTCTGATCAAAGATAGACCGAGGGTCTCAAATCAGGTAGGTAGTAGTTCAGCGCTGCTCTCTAGTGGTAGGATGGTTCCGTTTCCTGATAAAAGCTGGGAAGAAGCTTTTCCCGAATATGGTGGTCAGCGTTTTCACACTTCTACACATTTTGCCTGATGGGAGAGGGGAGAAGAGGGAGCGGCCAGGGTGTGACTCGTCCTTGATGATGCTGCTGGCCTTGCCGAGGCAGCGTGAGGTATGAATCGAGTCAATGGAAGGGAGGTTGGTTTGTGTGATGGTCTGTGCTGCGTCCACAATTCTCCGCAATTTCTTGCGGTCTTGGATGGAGCTGTTCACACACCAAGCTGTGATGCATCCTGATAAAATACTTTCTATGGTGCATCTGTAGAAGTTGGGGAGAGATGAACTTCCTAAGCCTTCTAAGGAAGTAGAGGTGTCGGTGTGCCTTCTTGGCCATTGCTTCAATAGGGGTGGTCCAGGAGAAGTTGTTTGTGATTAATGTACCGGATTGGTTTGATCTTGGATTACCAAGTCCATCGCAGGGAGTAGATCCGATTCTGATTTCCAAACTTGCAAGCCTTAATTGGAACCATTTGGATATTCCACTTGCTTCCTCCCTGGAGAAGATAGACAGAATCGTAGATGTATATAGCACAGAGAGAGGCCACAGTGCCCGTATGGCCTGGTATAGATAGACACAAGATGCTGGAGTAACTCAGCGGGACAGGCATCATCTCTGGAGAGAAGGAATGGATGACGTTTTGGGTCATAAGGTCATAAGGAATAGGAGTAGAATTAGGCCATTCGGCCCATCAAGTCTACTCCGCCATTCAATCATGGCATTGCTCTCTGGTTCTTCAGACCTGGTAAGATGCTATTGAGCCTACTGTTACATCCCAGCATCATGTGCTTCATGGTTGGCGTAGACTCAGTGAGCCGAGGAGCCCATATTATACTCCAAGGCAGGTGGCTAGTAAATTGTGACCCTCGTCATAGTGAGAACAAAGAGGAACCCAGTGTGGGGGCGTGGAGTTGTAACTTTGATGGCCCTATACGTGGCAACTCTTTGCATACTTGTGTATTGTATGCATAACAGGAGTTTCACTCTACCAAGTACATGTAGCAATAAAGTATCAATCAAGTGTGGTGAGCATTTCAACAGCATGAAACGTGTGAATCAATCGGTTTAAAGCTTGGACAGTCGAGAACTCTGGCCTTACAAGTTGTATTTGAAGGTTCAGGGTCCAGTATAGAGCAGAGTCCTTTTATAGTTATGTTATTGCGAGTGTTTTGATGGAACTGTACTCATCAAATAAACACACTTTATTGGTTTATTATTGTCGCCTGAACTGATAAAAAACGTTGCTTGCGTCATAACCGGTCGAATCAATATATGACTACAATCAAACCACACTGTCATATGGTCATAAGGTCATGTGATAGTAGTAGTAATAGGCCATTCGGCCTATCAAGTCTACTCCGCCATTCAATCATGGCTGATCTATCTCTCCCTTCTAGCCCCATTCTCCTGCCTTCTCCCCATAACCTCTGACACCTGTCTGACCCGCTGAGTTACTCCAGCTTTTTGTGTCTATCTTCATTTAAAACCAGCATCTGCAGTTCTTTCCTACACACAAATGTACAGCAGGTATTGTAAAGAGAAAAAAATCCAAGAGTGCAGAATATAGTGTTACAGCATTATAGTGCTACAGAGTGCAGACTTGAGAGTGCAGACTTGAAAAATACAAGGTTCGCAATAAGATTAGTTGGGAGATCGGAATCACACCCTCGCTTATGGTAGGACCGTTCCGAGGTCTGATTACAGCATAGAAGAAGCTTGAGTCTAAAGAAAGTTCACAGCACAAAACATCACCCATCCATGTTCTCCAGAGATGCTGCCTGACCCGTTGAGTTACTCCAGCACTTTGTGTCGTTTTGTGTAAACCAGCATCTACAGGGAAGAAGCTGTTCTTGAATCTGGGTGGTTTGTGCATTCAAGTTTTCCTACCCGATGGGAGAAAGGAGATGAAAGGGATGGGATGAAATGATCCTTGATTAATTTGGTTGCTTTCCCGAGGCAGCATGAAGTGTAGATAGAGTTGATGGGTGTAGAAACTGCAGATGCTGGTTTAAACCGAAGATCGATACAAAAAGCTGGAGTAACTCAGCTGGTCAGACAGTATCTCTGGAGAAAAGGAAGAGGTGACGTTTCTTCAGAAGAAGGGTCTCGAGCCGAAACTTCACCTATTCCTTTTCTCCAGAGATGCTGACTGACCAGCTGAGTTACTCCAGCTTTTTTTTGTCTATCTTTGATGGGGAGAGACTGTTTTGTATGATCGATTGAATTACAGCCACAATTGTCTGCAATTCCAAGTCCGTAACTCACTGAAAGTAGCAACACGGATAGATGGAGTGGAAAAGAAGGTAATAGACAACATGCAGGAGTAGACCATTTGGCCCTTCGAGCCAGCACCGCCATTCAATGTGATCATGGCTGATCATCCCCAATCAGTACCCCATTCCTGCCTTCTCCCCATATCCCCTGACTCCGCTATTTTTAAGAGCCCTATCTAGCTCTCTCTTGAAAGCATCCAGGGAACCTGCCTCCACCGCCCTCTGATGCAGATAATTCCTCAGACTCACCACTCTCTGTGAGAAAAAGTGTTTCCTCATCTCCGTTCTAAATGGCTTTCCCCTTATTCTTAAACTGTGGCCCCTGATTCTGGACTCCCCCAACATCGGGAACATGTTTCCTGCCTCTAGCGTGTCCAAGCCCTTAACAATCTCATATGTTTCAATGAGATTCCCTCTCATCTTTCTAAACTCCAGAGTGTACAAGCCCAGCTGCTCCATTCTCTCAGCATATGACAGTCCCGCCATCCCGGGAATTAACCTTGTAAACCTACGCAGCACTTCCTCAATAGCAAGAATATCCTTCCTCAAATTAGGGGATCAAAATTTCCCTAAGGCGTGCCTTCAAAGTTCTGGGGCAATGAGTATGTCAGGAAGTCATGTTGCAGCTTCATAGGACTGTGGTCAAGCCACATTTGGTGTATCGTGTGCAGTTCTGGTTGCCCCACTACAAGAAGGATGTGGAGAGGGCGCAGAAGAGGTTTACCAGAATGCTACCTGAATTAGACTAGCTAGAAGCTTTCTCCAGAGCGTCGGAGGCTGAGGTGAGATCTGTTAGAGGTATATAATATTATGAGAGGCTTAGATAGGGTGGACAGCCAGAACCTTTTTCCCAGGATGGAAATATCAAAGGGCGGCACAGTGACACAGCGGTAGAGTTGCTGCCGTACAGCGTCAAAGATCCAGGTTCGATCCTGACTATGGTTGCTTGTCTGTACCGAGTTTATACTTTCTCCCCATGACCTACGTGTGTTTTCTCCGGGAACTCCGGTTTCCTCCCACACTCCAAATATATACACGTTGTAGGTTTGTAGGCTTGGTATAGTTGTAAATTAGTGTGTGTAGAACTATTGTTAGTGTGCGGGTATCGCTGGTCGGTGGGGACTCGCAGTTCCTTGTTTCTGCATTAACTCTGTTTCTCAACCCACAGCCAACAATGGACCATGGTGGGCTCAACCTTTCCTTGATCATCGTTGCTTTTTGCATATCTTTCTATGTGTACTGGTTCTATGTACCGTCTATATCTCTCGTTTCCCTTCCCCGGACCCTCAGTCTGAAGAAGGGTCTCGACCCGAAATGTCACCTATTCCTTTTCTCCAGAGATGCTGCCTGACCTGCTGAGTTACTCCAGTTTTTTGTGTCTATCTTCTCTTATGTTACAGCTGTGGGCTCTGAGGGTTGCCAGCATTTTTCTGTTTATGTCAAATTTCCAGAATCTGTATTGTTTTGATTTTTGTTTTCCTCTTACGATCATGGTTTGCTTTTCCTCTTTTGTATTGCCTTTTCCCCACTTCCCTGTAATGGCACTGGATTTTTGTTCACAGGCTTTGACAGTGTGAGAACTCAATAGTGAGTCAGGACAGTGATGCCTGTTCTGCAGGAAGTGTAATCAGCAACCCTGAGAAAAAACTATGCTCAATGCTCATAGCGAGAAAGGTCCTCATGCTGTGGAGCCAGAGTCTGGAGGAATACAGGAGAGAGACAGGCTGGTCAACAGTATAATATGAACATATTCAGCTCGGGAATATCGTGCAAAGTTCATGACAACTTCTGCTTTCCAACCTCTCACAAACAGCACAACTCCTCATATAGGCCAGCCATACCTCCATTGTACAAGGCTTGCCTCTGAGTTCACTCCTCCACCATCTTTGACCACACTCATTCACTACCTGTGCCCACACATCCTCACTATCTTTGCTCACTCACTATCTGTCTCCAGTCTGAAGGAGTGTTCTGACCCGAAACGTCGCCTATTCGTGATCCCCAGAGATGCTACCTGACCTGTTGAGTTACTCCAGGATTTTGTGTCTTCTTCAGTATACACCAGCTTCTGCAGTTCCTTCACCATGAAATCTGGTGTCAAAGTGCCAACTTGGAAGAAATTCTCCTCCTCTCTTGGATGGGAATTCTGTAACACCCTCTCTTGCTGCTCCTCTTCCTTGATTCCTCCTGCTCTCCGGCGACTCTACAACCACATTTTAACCCGGACTTTACCACAGCCATGTCTGAAGAAGGGTTCTAACCCGAAACGTCACCTATTCCTTTTCTCCAGAGATGCTGCCGGACCCGCTGAGTTACTCCAGCTTTTTGTGCCTATCCACTCTCCCTCACTATCTGTGACCACACTCGCTCACTATCTGTGTGCACACTCGCTCACTATCAAGTCCACACTCTTTCAGTTTATCTACCGCACTCCCTCACCATCTCCCTCCATACTCCTTCAATGACTCCACTGCACTCCGATCCCATCTCTGCCCACACTCCCGCACTATCTACCATCGGGTGGCGCCACGATGGCAGCCTCGCCAACAGTCTGTCTGCTCTTTTGTCCTTTTTTAATTATTGTTATTGTGTTTTAAAAGTTTTTGTTCATGTTCTCTGGTTTGTTTTATGTGGGTGGTGGGGGAGGTGGTCGGGGGAAACTTTTTTTTTCAATCTCTTACCTTGCCGGAGATGCAATCGTTTTCCGGGTCGTATCTGCGGTCACTCTGCGGCCTAACATCATGGAGCTGGAGGCCTTGCTCGGGACTGACCTGGCGCCCCACCGCAGGGTGTGGACTTACCATCGGAGCCGATCCCTTGCCTGGGATCGATGCGCCAACTTTAACATCAAGGGCTCGCAGTCTCGGGGGAGGCCGAGTCGGGAGCTCCAACGACGCAGAAGGTTCGACAAGCCCCGACCCAAGGTCCGATCGCTCGGTGCGGGGAGCTGAGATCCCCCCGATGCAGGAGTGATCGCCCCGATGCGGAGGGCCCGACCGCCGGCCACGGGAGTCTAGATCGTCCCACCAACGGAAGGCTCGAGGCCCCCGACCACTGGAGGACAAAGAAGGGAAGAGATTTAATTTTTTTCGCCTTCCATCACAGTGAGGAATGTGGAGGAGTCACTGTGGTGGATGTTTATGTTAAAATGTATTTTGTGTGTCTTGTTGCATTTTATTAGCATGACTGTATGATGAACCAAATTCCTCGTCTGTTGTAAAACATACTTGGCTAATAATGTATGATTATTATGATTATGATTATGATCTGTGTCCACACGCCTTCAAAGTCTCTACCCCACTCCCTCACCCTCTATATCCACAGTAGTTCCTCACATATTCCATGTAGCTTGGAATATTGGCTTCTGTAAACTGTCCCTCACAGTGGGAGAAATAGGGCTACGTTTCTGGACGTGCAAAAGCAAACATATCTTAGGAAAATGTCGTGAACGGGTTGGGTAGATTGATCTAAGAGCCAGCATAGACTCAATGGACCAAATGTCCTCTGTCTATGTTGTAGCAAAATTTGAATCCATAACTTCCCTGTAACCATTCACACCATTAATCAGTACATTCTACCATTTCATTTCAATGGTTAAATGATTCAATGGTACTTTATTTGTCACGTGTACCCAGGTACAGTGACATTTATTTTTGTAGACAATTTAGTACATGTGTCACTGTACATAAGCACAGAAATACATTTTAAATAAGCATCTCAGATACGGTACAGTGTATAGCAGTAGTACACTGAGACAGTATACAGAGTCGCCAGTTTTTGGCGCCATTGTCAAGTCCCAGTTGTTGTAAGTGCAGGGATCTTGACCTGACCATGAAGGCCTGTTGTCCTGGCGGCATTGCAGGGTCGGCCGAGCCCAGTGTAGCCGTGGCGTCCTCCATCGCTGTAGACCGTGTCCGGTCCACATGCTCGGCCTCTTGGAGCGACGCCTGGTCCAGCCGTGCCCCAGGCTGTTGCAGGGCCTCCAGCGGCCCACTCCACCATCGAGTCTCAGCACTACCTCTCAAAGATGGCCTGCTTACCAGCCCTCTCTCCGACTCCCTTCTCTCTGGGCGGTGAAGCCGGGCCGGCTGTCGGGTATGACCACAGCATGCCGGTGACGACCTTCTGCCGTGAGGCGATGATCAGCCTTGCATTATAGATCATGGCTTTGTGTTTTCAGCAACAACCTCTGATGCAGTGGCACTGTAGATCACATAACTGCTCTTGCCCAACAGAGCTTCCAGGCCAGTGGCTTCGGTTGGGGCCGATCTGATAGATAAAGTCAAAGGGCGGTGAATCTGTGGAACTCACTGCCACAGAGGGCTGTGGAGGCCAAATCTGTGGATATTTTTATGGCAGAGATAGACAAATTCTTGATCAGAAAGAGTGTCAAGGGTTATGGGGAGAAGGCAGGAAAATGGGATTAGGAGGCAGAGATGAGCCATGATTGAATGGCGGAGTAGACTCGATTGGCCGAATGGCCTAATTCTACTCCTAGAACTTGTGAACTACACTGGGATGCAGCGCGATCCAATGCAGTTTTCTGCTCACCAGGAAAATCAGGATGTAATGCAGATGCTGCAAACCTGAAATAAAAAACAGAGAATGCTGGAAGCAGTCGACAGGTCAGGCAACATCTGCGGAAAGAGAAACAGTGAATACTTTAGGTCAAAGAGCCTTCATTATAACAGGCAAAGAGAGACAACAGAGTAAGTCCCAAAGTGCTGGAGGAACTCAGCATGTCACGCAGAAAACAGTCATTTTAAATTGCAGAGAAGGTTAGGACAGGTCAACAATGGACAGGTCAACAGGAATGATTGCGTGAGGAGTATATTATGCATCCAATCAGCTGTGGGGGAGCTACTAAACTGGAAACTCAGCTGGGAAGAAGTGTCCCGACCTGAAACGCCACCTCTCCATTAGATAGACACAAAATGCTGGAGTAACTCAGCGGGACTAGCAGCATCTCTGGAGAGAAGGAATGGCTGAAGTTTCGGGTCCAGACCCTTCACCTATCCATGTTCTCCTAAGACATGTTCACTGTGGTCCTGCTGAGTTTCACTCTTTGTATCACTTGCTATCATCTTCTCCACAGCCAAGAATGGACCATTGTGGGCTCCACCTTTCCTTGATCATTGTTGCTGGCTTTGATTTGTCCTTTTGCATACGTTTCATTCATTTTTTCCATGTTACCTCTTCATATCGCTCGTTTCCCTCTCCCCTGACTCTCAGTCTGAAGAAGAGTATCGACTCTAAACGTCACCTATTCATTTTCACCAGAGCCTGACCCACGGAGTTACTGCAGCACTCTCTATTACCCTCATGTTTTTAATGCACTGCTATTTGATCACCCTTCAAGCTCCCTTCAGGGGGAATAAAGTCTTAGCCTGCCCAACCTCTCCCTAGTATAGATTAGTTTAGGTACAGGGTAAATTTAAAAGCTTTTGTTGCATGCTATCCAGTCAATGAAGGGAATGTACATGAGTATAATCAAGCCGTCCGCAGTGTACAGATAAAGGATACAGGATACA
Source organism: Malacoraja senta (assembly GCA_038087875.1). Taxonomy (NCBI): domain Eukaryota; kingdom Metazoa; phylum Chordata; class Chondrichthyes; order Rajiformes; family Rajidae; genus Malacoraja; species Malacoraja senta. Next base: position 385,542,859 of record CM075977.1, on the reverse strand, counting down.
ACATTTAGTGAAGATAAAGACCAATAAACTCTGATTGGAGATAGTTCAAAGGTCTCCAATTAGGTCAATGGGAGGTCAGGACTGCTCTCTAGGTGATGGTTGGATGGTTCAGTTGCCTGGTAACAACTGTGAAGAAACTGTTCCTGAATGTGGAGTTGTGCGTTTCCAAACTCCTGTACCTCTTGCCTGATGGGAGAGGGGAGAAGTGGGAGTGACTGGTCTTTGATTATGCTGGTGGCCTTGCCTGGACAGCATGAAGTGTAGATGGAGTCAATGGAAGGGAGCTTGGTTTGCGTGATGGTCTGGGTTACATCTGTGGGCCGCGGTCTGTAGAGGGAGCCATCGAGTGAGCACCTGCTCGCCCCCGAAGGACCGTAAAACCAGAGAGAAGGATGGAGGGAGCTGGCATTGGCGGACACAAGAGCAAGGGCCGGTAAGAGAGTGAACCGAGGTCTTACCTTCTGCGCCCACAAAGTCAGCTGCAGGAGGCGACCCCGGGCCACAAAGGCTGAAGGTGGCTGGGCAAGGAGAGAGGCAACGGTTCACTGGACTGCAGGGAGAAATAGATCAGCCATGAGTGAATGGGCCGAATGGCCTAATTCCGCTCCCATCACTTATGACCTTATGACATGATCCAGACGGAGGCTATGGCAGGAGGCCCTGCGGAAGCCTGGGGCTCGCCTGGATCTGGTGCCACTCCGGGAGACCAAATGTGGGGACCGAACTGGACTTTCAAAATGGCGCCAAATCATGGCGACTCTTGCATGCGGTCTCAGTGGAATATTTCTATGCACTTTATACCAATCGGGGTTGTGCTTAGGTATGGCAATACTTTATTGAACTGTAATGGAAAACAAGAATTTCACTGTACATGTGTACATGTGACAATAAAGAACCATTGAACTATTGAACCACTGAACTGTTGCGGTCTTGGATGGAGCTGTTCCCAAACCAAGCTGTGGTGCATCCTGATAAAATGCTTTCTGTGGCACATCTGTAGAAGTTGGTAAAAGTTGTTGGGGACATGCTGGACTTCCTAAGCCTTCGAAGGAATCAGAGGGATTAGTGTGCTTTCGTAGACATTGCATTGATGTGGCTAGTTCATGACAAATTGCCGGTGATATTCCTAAGAACTTGAAGCATTCGGCCATCTCTACTTCGGTGCCGTCAATGTGTGTACTGCTTCACTTCCTGAAGTCGAACATGATCTCCTTTGTCTTGCTGACATTGAGGGAGTGATTGTTGTCTTGGCACCAGCTTACGAAGTTCTCAATTTCCTTCCTGTACTTCGTCTCATCATTATTTGATATCCGGTGCACTACAGTGGTGTCATCTGCGAACTTGTAAAGTGAGTTGGACTGGTATTTGGCTGCAGAGTCGTGAGTTCATAAGGAGTATAGTATGGGGCTGAGAACGTATCCTCGCGGCGCACCAGTGTTGAGGATTATCTCGGAGGACGGTTTGTCCCTTAACCTCACTGATTGTGGTCTGTTGGTCAGGAAGTCGAGGATCCAGTTCCAGAGGGGAGTGCTGACTGCAAGTTCCACGAGTTTAGAGACGAGCTTGGTTGGGATCATGGTCTTGAAAGCAGAACTGTATACTATGAATAGGAGTCTCTGCAGCTCAGGCCCGCAAGTCTTGGCAACATCTTCGTAAATCTTCTCTGCACTCTTTCCAGCCTAATTATATATCCCTATCAAGGATCATAGTTGAGCAGGTTACCAAAAAACCTGAATAGATTGAATAACTACAAACATCTGTGATTAGCCATTGCTATATCAGGTTAGGTCAAGTCGGGGGGGAGTTCCCCCCGCCACGGGTAATGTGCCATCCCATGCTACCTGCTCCATGGTCGGATAGTCGGCGACTAAACCGTCTCCCTCACCTGGTTTTCCAGGTGAGGAGGGGGCTGTGGACCCCCAGCAGGACCAAAAACAAGACCTGTCAAAGGGCAGATGAGCTTCTAGCAAGCCAAAGGCCATCCACACTTCAGTAGAAGTTGATATCACTGTCGTACATAGCATTGTAAGGAATGATGATAAAGCACTCACACCAAAATCCTATACTTCTAGCGGCAGAAGTCTGCAGGAACTGGAGGACAGAGATGTGTGGTGCGTCCGTCACCGTTCCCGTCGGAAACCAGCACCACTGCGTCGTTAATGTCTTCAACGATGATGAATATGTAGGTTAATTTTTTTCTGCTTAATTCTGCCATTTTAGTTGGAATATTTTTTTGTTTGAAAGAGCTGGTGGCTGCATTGGAAGGAGTGATTTGTGTGGGCGCATCAGCAGTTACAACCCAGGAATGTTCGAACAATCAACCCATTTAACTGTGTTTATCATTACACCACCCCCACAGTTGTAGCTACAGTGATGCTTTTCACCCTTTACCCCCATGCACCGAGTTCATGGGGGAGGCAAAAGCCCAGGCAGCGAAGGCCCAATGCATGGCCACATGAACCGTGTGGATTAAATGATGGTCATAAAGTCACACAGCTACTTGGAGGTGCAAAGGGACTAAGAAGCGCTGCCGTGGGATTCCTGAAATGCAAGTCAAATCAGTAGTAATGAAAGAGAATGCAAAGGTCGCATTTATTTCGAGAGGGCTAGAACACAAAAACATGGGTGTAATGCTGAGGCTTTATAAGGCACCAGTCACGCTGCATTTGGAATCTTGTAAGCAGTTTTGGGCCCCATATCTGAGAAAGGTTGTGCTGGCCCTGGAGAGGGTACAGAGGGGTTCAACCTGAAGGGGTTCGACCTGAAACGTCACCTATCCAAGTTCTCCAAGGAGTCTGAAGAAGGGTCTTAACCCGAAGTGTCAGTTATCCATATTTTCTAGAGAGTCTGACGAAGGATCTCGACGCATATCCATGTTCTTCAGAGATGCTGCCTGATCTGCTGAGTTTCTCCAACATTGTGTGTCCTTTTATGTATGACTTGCTGAGCTACTTCAGCACCCTTTGTCATTTTCAGAAATAGGCAAAGGGCTGGAATACAGCATCACACAGCTGCGGCAAGCACCATCTGAGGGTGTTACTTCATCCACGGCAACCCCCAGCACAGTGTACAAGAAATTGGTTAGACCACATTTAGAGTATTGTGTACAGTTCTGATCGCCATACTAAGGGAGGAATGTGGTAGCAATGGAGAGAGTACATAAGAGATTCACCAGGATGATGCCTGGAATAGAAACAAGTGTAAACATAGAAAAATAGGTGCAGGAGTAGGCCATTCGACCCTTCGTGATCATTTAAAATCAGTACCCCGTTCCTGCTTTTTCCACATGTCCCATGATTTCTTAAGCCCTAAGACCTAAATCTAACTTTCTCTTGAAAACATGCAGTGAATTGGCCTCCACTGCCTTCTCTGGCAGAAATTCCATAGATTCACAACTGTCTGGGTGAAGAAGTTTTTCCTCATCTCAGTCCTAAATGGCCTACCCCTTATTCTTAAACTGTGACCCCTGGTTCTGGACTCCCCCAACATCGGGAACATTTTGCCTGCATCTAACCTGTCCAATCCTTGAACAATTTTATATGTTTCAACCCCCAGCCGAACCTCGCTGCCTCACCAGGACCGCCGACTCTCACCCCCTCACCGGGACAGCCGACCCTCGCTGCCTCACCGGGACCGCTGACCTTCACCCCCCCCCCACCGGCCATCCGCTGACCGGGACTTCCGACGCTTCGCTCCACTCCCCGCGGGCCTCCACCAGTGACTCTACCGACCCTTGCCACTCCACCGCCCACCAGCATGCAGCAGCCGTGACCTTACCCGAGTCCTAGGCTGAGCACCAGGCCTGAAGTTTCCACGTTGAAGTCTGAAGAAGGGTCTCCACCCGAAACGTCGCCTATTCCTTCGCTCCATAGATACTGCCTCACCCGCTGAGTTTCTACAGCATTTTGTCTACCTTTGATTTTTCCAGCAAATGTTCTGCCATTTCTTTGTTTCCCATTATAAATTCACCTGTCTCTGATTGTAAGGGACCTGTACATCTGTCCACTAATCTTTTCCTTTTTACACATCTAAACAAGCTTTAAGAGTCCATTTTTTATACTCATCCCAAGTTTTCTGTCATGTTCTTTTTTCCCCCTCTTAATTAACAAATTTGTCCTCCTCTGTTGAATTCTATATTTCTCCCAGTCCTGCTTTCTTTGGCCAATTTATATGCTTTTTCCTTGGATTTAACACTATCCTTTATTTCTCTCGTTAGTCACGAATGAACAACTTTTGGAGTTCATCCATGTGGTCTTTAAATCTTTGCCATTGCATCTCCACTATCAACCATTGAAGTATAATTTGCCAGTCTACCCAAGCCAATTCCAATCTCATATCTTCAAAGTCTCCTTTATTTAAGTTCAGGACCCTAGTCTCTGAATTAATGGTGTCACTCTCCATCCTAATGCAGAAATCCACCATATTATGGTCATTGTTGCCCGAGGGGATTTGCACAACAAGATTGCAAACTAATCCTTCCTCATTGCACAATACCCAGTCTAGGATGACCTGTCCTCTAGTCGTTTTTTCTACATATTAGTTTAAAAAAACATCCCGTATACATTCCAGGAAATTCTCCTCCTCTGCGCTGCTACCAATTTTGTTGGCCCAATCTATATGCAGATTAAAGTCACCCATGATAACTGGAGGGCTGAATGGAGTGCTGTAGTCATAATGAGAGATAGGACAGGTGGAATCTATTCTCAGTGGAACATTGGAAGCTGAGAAGTTAGGCACAAAATGCTGGAGTAACTCAACTGGTGAGGCTGCATTTCTGGAGAGAAGGAATGGGCGACGTTTCGGGTCGAGATCCTTCTTCAGACTGATGTCAGGGGAGGGGGCGGTACAAAGAAAGAATGTAGTCGGAGACAGTAAGACTAGTGGGAGAACTGGGAAGGGGAAGGGGATGGAGAGAGAAAGCAAGAGCTATCTGAAGTTAAAGAAGTCAATGTTCATAGCGCTGGGGTGTAAACTACCCAAGCGAAATATGAGGTGCTGTTTCTCCAATTTGCGCTGGGCCTCACTCTGATAATGGAGGAGGCCCAGGACAGAAAGGCCAGATTGGGAATGGGAAGGAGAGTTGAAGTGCTGAGCCACCGGGAGATCACATAGGTTAAGACGGACTGAGCGGAGGTGTTCAGCGAAACAATTGCCGAGCCTGCGCTTGGTCTCACCGATGTAGTGAAGTTAACACATGGAACAGCGAATTGGAATTGGAAGCTGAAACAAAAAACCTTTGGAACACCATTAATTACCTGGTATTTTATGTACACTATTGTGCCATCTCAGCGGGTTTCATAACATCCTGACTTTTTTTTAGTTTAGCGATACAGTGTAGAAACAGGCCCTTCGCCCCACCGAGTCCACACCGACCAGCGATCCACACACATTAACACTATCCTACACACATTAGGGACAATTTTCATTTATACCAAGCCAATTAACCTACAAACTTGTACATCTTTGCAGTGTGGGAAGAAACCGAACATCACGGAGAAAACCCACGTGGGTCACGGGAAGAACATACAAAATCCATACAGACAGCCCCCTTAGTGTAGATGATATATGCATGTGCCTTTAATATAGTGACCTCATCACTACTAACCACTCCCCATATCACAAGTATAACTACAACCTCCCCACCCACAGATGGCTCTCTAGTTCCTGTGACAGACCACGTACAGCTAGTGCATTATGTAATGCTCCAGTATGAATAAAGATAGTAAAGTAACGATGTGTCGTTAGAGCATCTTTACATGGTGTCATACCTCTTACCTTGCGCCTCCTGTCTATCGGTTTATCATTTAATTTTGTCCCAGTTTTTTGTTTCCCCAACCTTCTCATTTCCTCGTCATGGCCACTTCTGCCCGTAAGCCCGATGTGCTCGTTTTCGATTCTGACATTGCCCATCGATGGGATGTCTTCAGACGTGACTTTGACCACTATGTCACGATCGCTCATCCTGCCGCCACCCCAGAGCTCACAGCCTCTCTGCTTCTCAACTTGGCTGGTCCCGAGGCCCTGGCTCGGTCAGACTTCTTCGTCTACGCTGCGGGGGAATCTGCTCGGGACCCGGTATGTCTGGTGGCTAAGTTTACTGCTATTTGTGACATTCCAACAAACTGCATCTTAGAACGTTTTAAACTGTTCGCGCGGCGTCAGCTCCCTGGGGAATCTGCAGAGAACTATGTCGCTGCGCTGCGGCACCTAGCCAGGCGGTGCCGCCTCAACACGCTGACCCCCGAGGAGATTATTAGGGACCTTCTGGTTTACGGTCTCCGCGACGATAAGCTCAGGGCCGAACTTTTGCGGCGGCCCGATCTGACTTTTAACGATGCAATGCACGCCACTCGCTTGGCTGAGGCTGTCACCTCGGTGGTGTCACCGGCTGACCATGATATTAACCTTGCCAGCACTTCCAGCCGTCTGATGAACACGCCCCGGTCGCGACCCCTGGGGTCGCTCACTGCTCAAGGGGGACGTGCCCCGGGGTTCGGAACTGCTCCCGGGGGACGTGCCCGGCAAAGGTGCCCTAATTGTAACTTCACCACTTATCAATACAATGTATGCCCTGCCTTGGGTAAAACGTGTAATGTCTGCAAGAAATTGAACCACTTCGCTGCGGCCTGTCGTTCCCATGGGAAGCCTTTCGCTGCTCCGAGGGGCATTTTAAACAACTTGGTACAAGCTGATAGTGAGCTCAGCTCCCCGTGCTATTTCGACGGACTGTCTTTATCTGAATCCGACTCCTCTCAGGGGGAGACCAGCCTGTTTACTGTGTTGGACGCACCTGCTATGATAACAGACCCTTCAGTTCGAGTAACTGTGAACAACTCGACCTTCACTGCTAAGATTGATACCGGGGCAGTTGCGAACGTTATGTCAACAACCCTCTTCAACAAGATAAGAACTAATGAGCAGGTTTTTTCTGACAGCTCAACTTTGCATGCCTACAGGGGAGGGGTGCTTACTCCTGTGGGAAAGGCTACTCTAAGCTGCAAGATACTGGAGTCCTCTCGGCCCCTCACTTTCTATCTCCTCGATCGAAAATGCATTACCCTGTTGGGTATCCAAGCATGCCAGGAAATGGGCCTGGTATCCTTCTACCGTGACATTCACCAGGTGCAGGCCCTCATGGACCCGTTGGCTGAATACCCCGACCGCTTTGATGATGAGCTGGGCAAACTGCCCTGCAACTACAAGATTTCAGTAGACCGCAAGATCGAACCAGTGGTCAATGCACCTCACCGTGTCTCCTTCGCCATGAAGGCCAGAGTGGAGTCGACGCTGCACAGCATGGTATAAATGGGCATCCTAAAGGCGGTCATCGAGCCCACCAGGTGGGTCTCCACCATGGTTGTTGCCGCGAAAAAGGACAAAAGTGAGATACGCATTTGCATCAACCCCAAAGACCTCAACCTGGCCATTAAACGCCCACACTACCCTATGAGAACGGTAGAGGAAGTCGCTGCACAGGTTGGTCCGGCAACAGTCTTTTCTGTCCTCGATGCCAAAAGCTCCTTCTGGCAGATACCACTTGACGAGCAGTCCTCCATCTTGACAACTTTCGCCACCCCCTTCGGCAGATTTCGGTTTCTCCGAATGCCATTCGGAATCAACTCTGCCAGCGAGGTATTCCAACGGACAATGGAACAGCTGTTTACCGATCGACCGTGCGCCATCATCGTTGACGACATCCTCGTTTACGGTAAGGATGTCGCCGAACACGACTTCAACCTCCGCCAGGTCCTAGACCGGGCCCGGAAAATCAACTTGAAACTGAACCCCAAGAAGTGCTGATTTCGCGTCCCAGAGGTCACCTACGTTGGACATGTATTCACCGCCAAGGGGCTGAAACCCGACCCGTAGAAAACGGCTGCCATTTCCGGGATGCCTTCTCCTACTGATGTGGCAGGCCTACAACGCTTCCTGGGCATGGTGAATTACCTGGGGAAGTTCATCCCCGACCTCAGCGAGCTCAGCGCTCCCCTGAGGGAATTGATAAAAAAAAGGACACATCCTGGGTTTGGTTCCCCCACCACCAGAAAGCCTTCGACATCCTTAAATCCAAGCTAATCAGTACCCCCACACTCAAGTTTTTTGACCTGCAGCGTCCCATTGTCCTCACCTGCGACGCCTCTCAGTTCGGACTCGGTGCCGCCTGTCTCCAGGTCCATGACGACATACAGCTGCCTGTCTCCTTCGCATCCCGCACCATGACCGCCACCGAACAGCACTACGCGCAGATCGAGAAGGAACTACTGGCCGTGGTGTTTGCCTGCTCCAAATTCAAAGACTACGTCCTGGGCAACACTTTCACCATTGAAACTGACCACCAGCCACTTGTCACCATTCTCAACAAGTCGATCCATGCTGCCTCATCACGCCTGCAGCGCATGATGCTGCAGCTCCAGCGCTTCACTTTCAACGTGGTTTATCGTAAGGGCAAGGACATGTTCGTGGCCGACACGTTGTCTCACGCCCCGCTGACGTCCACCGTTCGCCACCCCTATGAGATGTCTGATCTGATGGTGCTCCAAGTGAACATTGTCCCTTCACAGCAGATGAAGTCCCTGGTTGAACACACTGCCAATGACCCTGCCCTGCAACAGCTTTCTGCCGTCATCCAGCGGGGCTGGCCCGACCGTCGTTCCGCGTTGCTGGCTGGCGCCGTGCCCTACTTCCTGGTCCGTGACGAGCTCGTACTACACGACGGCGTGGTGGTGAAGGGTCACAAGGTGGTCGTGCCTGCTGCGCTGCACGACCACTATTTTCAGGTCGCTCACCGCGGACATCCTGGGGCCGAAGCCACCGTGTCTCACGCCCAGAGCCAGTTCTATTGGCCTGGTATGGCCAAATACATCCGGGAGAGGGTTTCCTAGTGTTCCACCTGCAACAGCCTCGCCCCCCACCAGCAGCGTCAGCGGCTTCTGCAGCAGCCTGCCCCCGAACTGCCCTGGATGGCGGTTGCCGTCGACATTTTCGAGTGGCGGGGCAAACACTTCCTGGTTGTCGTTGACTCCTACTCCAGCTGGTTCGAGGTCGACCAGCTGCACTCCCTAACCTCTTCGGCCGTCATCGACAAGTTAGGCCATCATTTTGGCACTTTTGGCCCCCCGGCAAGCCTGCAGTCGGACAATGGCAGCCAGTTCACGAGCTCCGAGTTTAAAGCTTTCGCTTCCAGATGGAACTTCCACCATTTCACCAGCAGCCCGGAGTACCCGCAAAGCAACGGTCTGGCCGAGCGCGCCGTCCGCAGTGCAAAGAACTTGCTGGAACAATGTCGCTTATCCAACTCCGATTTCTATCTGGCCCTCCTCAACCTCCGCAACATCTCCCGCGACTCTGCCATGGGTTCCCCTGCTCAGCGGCTCATGTCTCGCGCTACCAGTCTCCAGATCCCTGTGGCCCAGCGCTCCCTCATACCGTCTGTCCTCACGCCTGCTGCTGTTCAGAAACACATTGCCTTCAGGCACGATGTCCAGAAGCGTTCCCATGACAGGTCCTGCCGCCCACTGCCGCGCCTCTTCCCCGGTCAAGTTGTCCGCATGCAGACCCCTTCCGGTCACTCCATGCTCGCTACCATCATCGGCTCTGCGGGGTCGCCCAGGTCTTATCTCGTCGACCATGCGGGAACCATTTACCAACGGTCACGCCAGCACCTTCGGCTCGTCAACGAGCCGCGGCCGCCTGCCGCGGATCCCTTTGCTCCCCCACTGCAGTTTCCGCGTCCGGGCGATGCTCTGCCCGTCATTCCTAACATGCAACGGTCTGCACCACCTCAACTCCTTCCGTCCCACCCTACTCCGGCTAGTCCTCACTCGCCTGCCCGCGCTCTGCCCGCTCCTGATCCCGCATCACCTCCGGTTCTGGTGCCACGGTCTTCTCCGTCTCCTCCCGTTTCCCCCTTTCCGGTTCGTCTGTCCCCATCGGTGCCTCTTCTTCCATCGGAAGGGAGGATGGCGAGCTGCGAACCCGGTCGGGACGTGTTGTCAAACCGCCTGTCCGCTATGGCGATTTTGTTTAACCGTCCTAGCGCATGAGCCGTGGTCGCCCTGTCACTATTGTATTTGCCTGTTGTTTCCAAGGGGAAGGATGTAGTTGATATATGCATGTGCCTTTAATATAGTGAACTCATCACTACTAACCACTCCCCATATCACAAGTATAACTACAACCTCCCCACCCACAGATCGCTCTCTTGTTCCTGTGACAGACCACGTACAGCTAGTGCAATGTGTAATGCTCCAGTATGAATAAAGATAGTAAAGTACGATGTGTCGTTAGAGCATCTTTACACTTAGTCAGGATCGAACCGGGGTCTCTGGTGCTGTAAGGTAACAACTCAACCTCTGTGTCACCGTGCCGCCCGGATAGATAGATTACCATGAGATGAGATCCTTTCAGAAACTGGACAATTGTTCCTTTCAGTATTTTGGCAGGCAATAAGGTTTACTTCCAAACAATGTTTGTGTTACATAAGTGACTTGTTCTTGGATGGCCTGTTTGGCAGGGCCTCAGCATTCATACAGTAATTAAGGACATTTCCAATATGTGGATGATCTAATGGGTTGCAGTCATTCACACCGAGAAAGTGCCGTGAAAATGTTGTTTATGGGCCTGGCAGGAGGAGCGAGGGCACCAAAACTCATCCATTCAAAGAGTGTTTTGTCATCCAGGACTCAAGGAGCGACAATAATCTTGGGTTCGACGGAAATTGCCTTGGATACTGAGGCCGAGCGTAGGAGATTGCAATTATGGTCACATTCTGATGTAGATCCTTTCTGTGTCAATGATGTTATTGTGTGGAAACTCCCTATATCTTCTGCCAGCTCCTTTTCCTTTCAGTAACATTGCTCGCTGTAAACAAGGCACACTTTCTGATGTGCTCCACCTTCCTGAGATTGGCAGAATTGGAACACGCTTTGTCCACAGTTATTTGCAACAATTACACTACGGAGTTGCCTCAGGCTTGGTAAGCCTTTCATAGAGTCATAGAGTCCTGCACGATGGGAGAGGGGAGAAGAGGGAGTGGCCGGGAGTGTGACTCGCCCTTGATGATGCTGCTGGCCTCTCACTGGCACAACTGCGGGGATCGCTGGTCAATGCGGACTCGATGGGCCGAAGGGCCTGTTGCCACACTGTATCTCTAAACTATACTAAACTAAAGGTTATAAGGTCATAAGGTCATAAGTAGAGCCAGGATGTTTAGGCGCTAAAAATCTCTGAAATAGGCAGGCAAAAGGGCATAATAAAATTACAAAAAAGGCATGAAAAGGCATTTATTGACAAAAAAGGCATAAAAAGGCCTCAACCACCAAAATAATGTTAAAAATGATAATTATAAAGGTATACTACATTAAATGACCAAAGTTGCCTGGTTGCACATAACTACCAGCATTTTTTCAAATTATCTGGTGTTAAACTACGCCGTCTGTCAGACAGAATATGCTACAGTTGTGAAAAACTTATTTCTACCCCAGTTGAGGTCACTGGTGCATACCCGAAACAAGCTACAGACTCTACATTCATGTCGATATCTTGTGCATTACAACTACCTTTGAGAACTTTAGCTATGTTTTGTATTTCTTCAAGACCTTTGTTAGCTAAAATCCCCCTCTCACATTTACCTTGTATGTCTTCAACTATCTTTGGTCTTACATTTTCCTTGTATGTCTGAAGAAGGGTTTCGGCCCGAAACGTTGCCTATATCCTTCGCTCCATAGATGTTGCTGCACCAGCTGAGTTTCTCCAGCACTTTTGTCTACCATGTCTTTACCTACATCGCCTGGAACTTTAAGTACAAAGTACAGCAAGTGAAGATGTAAACAACTGAGCAACAGTTGAGCTTTTTGACTTCTCCAATACTTCCGATGTCAAGAAATACTCCTTTGATGGTTGACCTGCCTCCAGTGTACCAATGACCACATTGGCAACAAATCTCCCCGCAGCATCAGTTATCTCGTCTATTGAAATCCACATTTTGTTGCATGCAACTTCGTCTCTCATTTTCTGCACAACAATGTTGAAGTTGCTGTCAACATAAATTTTCCGTAATGATGACTCGCTTGGTATATGTTCCTCTGTGTATTTCCCTAAAAAAACTCTGAGAGATTTGTTTTCCAATTTCCACAGTGGAATTCCTGCATCAATGGATGCGTTGCGCAGATCACTCGAAAACTCAGATTTGCGATTGAAGCCAGCAGTAAATGTTGTGAGGAGATAAACGTGCGTATTTCATACCTTCTGTTTCTCTGCCGCCAACTTGTGTTTAGCTATCTGTACATGCATGGAGATTAAATATTTTTTCTCATGATTCACTGCTTTCTCACATGCGTTGCAAAACAGTTGTCTGTGGAGAATATATCACTCCCCTACACTCTCACCAAATCGTTCAGTTTTTTACAAGGCGTTGACTTGACTTTAGGCATTTTGACGCTTGCAGAGGTAGATCCGACAGGAGCGGGGATGCAGACCTCTACATTAGGTCAAGTACAAGCTAAGAAGAGGAATCAGAGCTGCCAAGGAAAGGTATTCTGAGAAGTTGAGGAGCAAGTTCTCAGCAAATGACTCTTCTTCAGTGTGGAAGGGCTTGCAAGAAATCACAAGCTACAAGAGGAAAACCCCCCGCTCCTTGGACAATCGTCAGCTGACCAACGACCTGAATGAGTTCTACTGCAGGTTCGATAAACAGAAACTTAACCCTGGTAACCCCAACCAACACTTTACACCTACTCACAGCTTGACTCCAGTTTGAAAAGACTGGACCCTTC
>CM075977.1:385443367-385529886 GCA_038087875.1 Malacoraja senta | reverse complement strand
CCTGTTGACTCACGGTTTTTCCTTGAAATTCAATTTCAAGCAGGGTGCAAGGCCGTTAAAGACAGCGAGTCGTGACCTCTCCCTCCTCCATCTTGCAGAGACTGAGCCACGCCACACTTCTGGGTTTCATAGTCCCTCCCCCCCTCCCACCAGAAGAGGTGTGGTCTTCGTGGCGTGGTTGACAGGAGAGAGAATCTCAACCTTTTTTAAACACTAATAACTCTTTTATTTTTCATCGATCAGAAAAATCCTCGGCGCCTGATGAGCGGAGGGGGACTGAGTAAGATGGACAAAAATCACAGCCGTACGTGGTAGCGTTTTTTCTAAAATCAATATAAAACGCAAACAGGAAGTGGTCAAGATTAGACTTTTAATTATATAGAAGGCAAAGCAACTTTAATTAGGCAAGGCAACTTTAATTAGGCAAGGCAACTTTAATTAGTCAAGGCAGCTTTAATTAGGCAAGGCAACCTTAATTTGGCACGGCAACTTTAATTAGGCAACACAGCTTTAGCATTTCCAAACCAAAGGCAACACAGCTTTAGCATTCCCACACCAACGGCAACACAGCTTTAGCATTTCCAAACCAAAGGCAACACAGCTTTAGCATTTCCAAACCAAAGGCAACACAGCTTTAGCATTTCCAAACTATATTTTCAAACCACATTAAGGGCACTGACAGGTCAGTAAAACCACTCACAGTTTAGTAGACATGTGTTCAGTGTTATTCACAGCACAGACTGAGAGACGTGACCCTCTCGCTCCCCCATCTTGCAGAGACTGACTGAGGCACTCAACACTTCCGGGTTTTATAGACCCTCCGGAAGGGGAGTGGCCTTCAGGAGAGAGAATCTCAACATTTTTTAAACACTGTAAATAGCGTAAGAATACAATCTGAAGTTCAAGATCATCTTTAATCAGTATTCATATTATAGCGGTACAGCAGGTTGTTAGTTGTTAGAACATCATGACCGCTTCCAAGACTGACCAGTGTAGGAAGTGGGTGTTAGTATAAATTGTACAGTAGGGTGGGGTTAGTGATGCTATTCTACTATGATTGGTTCTCATGCATAAACCAATCTACATCTTTCCCCGTAAAGAGTGAATACGGTAAACATACATGTCGTAAGAATTTAAACATAGTCACCATATCTATCAGGCGGTCTACTAATACGGCCCGAACGCGTACGGACCAAGCCCTCTCCCCCTTCACCAGAAAGATTAAAGGGAGTTGGTGAACCCGGAAGAGAGAAAGCAGCAGAGGACACCCATGGTGACCGACAGGGGGAGCATTGGCAAATCCCCGATTAGCCGGTCGATGGTCATCGGTCATAAATCTTCTAATATCGGTCGGTGTTCGCGGCCTGTTAAACCCCGTCAAATTGATAGATCATCTTTAATCAGTATTCATATTATAGCGGTACAGCAGGTTGTTAGTTGTTAGAACATCATAACCGCTTCCAAGACTGACCAGTGTAGGAAGTGGGTGTTAGTATAAATCGTACAGTAGGGTGGGGTTAGTGATGCTATTCTACTATGATTGGTTCTCATGCATAAACCAATCTACAAACACTAATAACTCTTTTATTCATCGATGGGAAAAATCCTCTTGTCCTGCGCAGTGGAGGGGGACTCTGAGTAAGATGGCCAAAAATCTCTGCCGTAAGTGGCAGCGTTTTTTCTAAAATCAATATACAGTACAACAGGAAGTGGTCAAGATCAGACTTTTAGTAATATAGATATGTGTGTGTGTATATAAAATATATATATTGTGTGGGAAGAAACCGCAGATGCTGGTTTAAGCCGAAGATAGACACAAAAAGCTGCAGTAACTCAGCGGATCAGACAGCATCTATATTGATCTGTCAATTTTTCATATGTAGAGGTGTTCATAAAGCAGGCATTAATAACCAAAAGATTGCTTGTATTGAAAGATTAAATGAGTGAACAAACTGGCAGATGAATGAAATGTAACAGATGATTATTTAAATGGGGAAATACTTCAGAAAGATTCAGCATCATCGGTCACGCAACTAACGGTTTGGCTGTCCCCTACAGCTCTCACCAATTTCTACAGATGCACCATAGAAAGCATTATATCACAATGCAGCTTGGTTTGGGAACAGCTCCATCTAGGACCGCAAGAAATTGAAGCAAATTGGGGTTGTGGCCCAGACCATCAGACAAACCAACCTCCCTTCTATTGACTCCATTTATACCTCAGCAAGGCCAGCAGCATAATCTAGTCACACCCTGGCCACTCCCTCTTCTCTCCTCTCCCATCAGGCAAAAGGTATAGAAGTGTGAAAACGCACACTTCTAGATTCAGGGCCAGTTTCTTCCCAGCTGTTATCAGGCAACTGAATCATCCTACCACAACCAGAGAGTAGTGCTGAACTACTATCTACCACTTTGATGACCCTCGGACTATCCTTGATCAGACTTTGTTGGCTTTACATTGTACTAAATGTTATTCCCTTATCATGTACCTATATACAGTAAATGGCTCGATTGTAATCATGTATTGTCTTTCTGCTGACTGGTTAGCATGCAACAAATGCTTTTCACTGTACCTCGGTATACGTGACAATAAACTAAACTAAAATAAAGGCTTTTCACTGTACCTCGGCTCATGTGGCAATGAACTAAACTGATAAACTAAACTGATCAATTGATTAGAGGGGAAAAATTGGAGGGGCAACTTTCTCACACAGAGGCCGGTAGGTAAATAGAATGAGCTGCCCGAGGAAGCTTTAGAGACAGGTACCAAATCAACATTGAAAAGTTATTTGAACATGTACACGGATAGAAATGTTTAGAGAAATATAGGCCAAATGTGGACAAATGGAATTTGGATGAGTGAGGTGCATAGGGCCTGTTTCCAAGTGAATAATTGTGTGGCTATGAATTTTGGGATCCCTTTACAAGAAAGCTGCCATGCCGATGAAATGGGAAGTTGGAATGACCTCATCCCATCAGAGATATTTCCTTTGCCCTATCCATTCCTGCTTCTTAATTTTATTTTCTCTCTTCCACAGTTCTTAAGAAGAGTCTCGGACCTGAAATATTAACTCTGTCTGTCTTTCCACAGATGCTGCCTGACCTGCTGAATGTTTCCAACATGTTCTGTTTAGTTTAAAGGGGCTGTCCCACTGCGGCGACCTAATTGCTGTGTTTAGAAGAGTTTAGGAGAGTTTGAAAAAATGTCATGTTGAGGACCTCCTTCGACTATGTAGAAGACCTCCTTCGACCTCCTTCGACTATGTTGAAGACTCGTTTCAACTAGCTCCGACTAGCTTCGGGAAAATTGGACACCGAATAGTGGAGAGTGAAGACGACCTCCTTCGATCTCCTTCGACCTCCCTTCGACTATGTTGAAGACTATCTAAGACTACCTTCGACGACCTTTGATTACCTTCGACTACGCTCGATTACCTACAAATAACATGCCGACCTACTACGACCTACTTCGACTAAATCTACTAGTAAAAAAAGTATCGATTTTTTCCATGGCGATGTTTCATTACTCGCAGACATTTTTCAACATGTTGAAAAATACGCCGCGACCTAGCTGAGGCCTCGAGTACGCGCGGACTACTCTCGAGCATGAAGTAGAGTTACAAAGACCTCCTAGGACCTCGTGTCGACCATGCTGCGAGTATGAGTCGAGGCTAAACTCGCCAGAACTCGCAGATTAGGTCCGGGCAGTGGGACAGCCCCTTTAGTTAAATTTAGAGATACAGAGCGGAAACAGGCCCTTCGGCCCCACCGAGTCCGCGCCGACCAGCTTTCGTACCCGGGACCCGGGTCTCTGGCGCTGTAAGGCAGCAACTCTACCACTGCGCCACCATGCTATCGAATTATTCTTATAATGAGGCTCGTACAACGACGTAATCGGAGTCTGTCTTTATTTAGCAACTCACTACAGCAGCTGCCTCGTGCTGCATCCCCGGGCCCTGCTGCTAGGCCTCTCTCCGGTTACGCCCACAGCCCCACCTTCAGGCCGGATGCTGTCACTGCAGCCTGACCACTGGCAGCAGAATAAAGGCATTCCTTTATTATATTATTCCATAATACCACATCTCCCTTTCTTTGAGAACAAAGGGTGGACTACCTTTGTCTCTGCAGGTCTTAAGGGGTTTATTCTGCCCTTTTGCTGAAAGACCTGTCCCTGATCAAATAAATCAATAAATCACCAATCAAGTCTCTGCGGCTTTCTAACCTCTCTCCCACACCTGGTCCGCACAGGCTCTGTGGTGGGGCCCTCTCTGCTGGGTGATGTTGTCACTGGTGGAGCTGGCTCTGGTGTAGGTGAATCTTCTCCCACCGGTGGCTCATCAGCATCGACTACCCCACTGTTGGTCTGCAGCGGCACCAAGTGATGCCGGTTCCTCCTCAGTGTGCCCTGAGGCACCTGGACGATATAAGAGCGAGGGGTGTTGTGTGTAGATAGCACTGTGCCCTGGACTCGTGCATCGGTGATCCACACATCCTCCCCAGGTACGAGTGGCTCCAGGTTTCTCGCTCCGTGCCTCTTGTCGAAGGATCTTGCGTCGTTCCTCCTCTTCTCCCTTTCTTTGGCCCCCAGCGCGTTGTAGTCAGGCAAAACTGGATTCAGCAGGGTTGGAAGGGCAGGAACTGTAGTGCGGAGGCGGCGCCCCATCAACAGCTCGGCCGGGCTATAGCCGTTCTGTAGAGGGGTTGCTCTGTAGGCCAGCAATGCAAGATATGGGTCTGATGCCTTTGTTAGCAGGTTTTTCACGGTTTGTACAGCGCGTTCCGCCTCCCCATTGCTCTGAGGAAACTTGGGGCTGCTCGTGATGTGCACAAAGCCATACTCTGCTGCAAAGGCTTTAAAGTGGCTACCTGAGAACTGGGGCCCATTGTCACTTTTAAGAAATTCCCCAATTCCATGACGACAAAACATGGATTTCAGGTGCACCACCACATCTGTGGACCTTGTGTGTGTCAGCAGCGCAACTTCCACATACCTTGAGAAATAATCTACTACTAGTAGATAAGTCTTGTTTTTCAGCGTGAACAGGTCAGCTCCCAAGGTTTGCCAAGGCCTGTCTGGCATCTCCGTTGGCATCAGCGGCTCTTTGACGTTCCTTCTCTCTTGGATGCAGGTTCTACATTTCAGCACCATGTCATTCAGCTGGCTGCTGAGTCCTGGACACCATATCGAATTATTCTTATAATGAGGCTCGTACAACGACGTAATCGGAGTCTGTCTTTATTTAGCAACTCACTACAGCAGCTGCCTCGTGCTGCATCCCCGGGCCCTGCTGCTAGGCCTCTCTCCGGTTACGCCCACAGCCCCACCTTCAGGCCGGATGCTGTCACTGCAGCCTGACCACTGGCAGCAGAATAAAGGCATTCCTTTATTATATTATTCCATAATACCACACATGCCGCCCTGCGTGCATGTGCGAAAAGCTGGAAGAGAGACATTTAAAATAACATTTGTGTTAGTTCAGCTGACATCACCACGTATGACATGCATTTGCACTTCAATCCCCTTTTTGAAAAGAGTGATTGACCTATTCACATTGTGCACAGATTCTCTGAGTCACTGTTCATATCAAAGGCTTGTGTGTCCTGCCTGCTGTATCCGCCTCTTGACTTGAGGAAGGTCAACGGAAGGTCAGTACAGAAGAAACGTATCATTTCCTCCTCTTCCACCCTGGTTCAACTTTGGGGCAGAACTCATAATCAAATTATTCTTCCAAATTCTCTTGAATATTTGTTTGCAGAATTTAGTGATTTATGTGGACATGTCTGATTTTATCATATGTTTTCATGAGGGATCTGTTTATACTGAATACTCCAACAGCCCGTGTTTGAAGGGCAAATATGTTCAGCAGTATTAACACAAATGTTAAATATGTCAGGCAACTAAACTAACCTACCAACAACTAGGGAGCAGTCCTGAACTATCTACCTCAATGGAGACCCTCGGACTATCTTTGATCGGACTTTACTGGCTTTATCTTGCACTAAACGTTATTCACGTTATTTCCTTTATCAATGTACCTGTACATTGTGGACGGCTCGAAAGTATGTATTGTCTTTCTGCTGACTGGTTAGCACACAACAAAAGCTTTTCACTGTACCTCGGTACACGTGACAATAAACTAAACTCAACAATGTCATTCAAATTGTTCCTCTTCTAGCTTAACTATCTCAACTGACCCTATATTCCTGTGTAGAAACAAGGTGCCAAGGAGGGCGGCACGGTGGCGCAGCAGTAGAGTTGCTGCCTTACAGCGCCAGAGACCCGGGTTCAATCCTGTCTATGGGCGCTGTCCCCACAGAGTTTGTACATTCTCCCTGTGACCGCATATGGTTTTCTCCATGTGTTCCGGTTTCCTCCCACATTACAAATATATACGTTTATATGTTAATTGGCTTCGGTAAAATTGTAAATTGTCCCTAGTGTGTAGGATAGTGCTAGTGTATGGGGTGATCGCTGGTCGGCATGGACTCAGTGGGCTGAAGGGCCTGTTACCCTGATCACCACCGGGTGGCCCCAGCAATGGCTGCCTCGCCAACCGTCTGCCTGTTCCTTCCTTCTTTATTGTTTGATAATATCTGTGAAATGTATGTTATAGTGTATCTTCAGCTTGTTTTATGTGGGGGGGGGGGGGCCAGGGGGACGGTTGGGGGAAACTTTAAAAAAAAAATTCTTACCTTGACGGAGATGCGATTTTTTTCTGTGTCGTATCTCCGTCCTCACTGCGGCCTAACATCGTGGAGTTTGCGGCCTTTGCTGCAGGCCGACTTCGGGAGCTCCAACCACGGGAGCCTGCGGACTTAACATCGTGGCACTGGCGATCCTTGTTGGGGATTGACCTCTGAGCTCCAACCAAGGGAGCCTGCGGTCTTTAACATCGTGGAGCTCGCAGTCTCCGGTTAGAGACCGACTTCGGGAGCTCCAAACCGCAGGAACTCCAATAGCCCCGACGCGGGGACATCGACTGCCCAGACACAGGGGCTTTGATCGCCCCGACGTGGGGGCTTCGATCAACGGCTGCAGGAGCTTTGATCGCCACGGCTGTGGATGGTTCGACTGCCCCGACCGCGGGAGAATAAAGAGGAAGAAGATCAGACTTTTTTGCCTTCCATCACAGTGAGGAATGTTTGGAATCCGCTGTGGTGGATGTTTATGTTAACTTCTATGTAGTTGTGTGTCTTGTTGCTTTTTTTTAGTATGGCTGTATGGTAATTCGAATTTCACTGTACCTTAATTGGTACACGTGACTATAAACTGACCTTGAAACCTTGTATCTCCAAAGTCAAATGTCTAATGTCTAAACTGCAGATGCTGGTTTGCACAAAATGGCACAAAGTGCTGGAGTAACAGCGGATCAGGCAGCATCTCTGGAGAACATGGATAGGTGATGCTTTGGGTTGGGACCCTTCACCAGTCAGAAGAAGGGTCCCAACCAGAAACGTCCCCTATCCATGTTCTCAATAGACCACAGACAATAGACAATAGACAATAGACAATAGGTGAAAGAGCAGGACATTTGGCCCTTCAAGTCAGCACCGCCATTCACTGTGATCATGGCTGATCATCCACAATCAGTACCCCGTTCCTGCCTTCTCCCCATATCCCTTGACTCCGCTTTCTTTAAGTGCTCTATCTAACTCTCTCTTGAAAGCATCCTGAGAATTGGCCTCCACTGCCTTCTGCCTCCAGAGATGCAGCGTGATCCATTGAGTTACTCCAGCATTTTGTGTCCGATCTTCCTCTGTCTCTTTAAGATCAGGGTGGACTAAGCTAATTATGTTCTGTCCTCAATGCAATATAAACTCAGCATCTGTATAACCTGATGTGGAGTCTGGTGTCATTCTGTGGTTTAGTTTTAGTTTTAAGTTTTAGTTTTAAAGATACATCGTGGAAGCAGGCCCTTCGGCCCACAAGTCCATGCTGACCATCTATCACCCATTCACACTAGCTCTATGTTCTCCCAAGATTAAGAAGGTCGCTAATCCATGTCTTAATGCCAAACCTGAACATCATTGCAGGTTTTGCTGTTTTTAGTACATCTTTTACATGGAGGGATTGAGGGTCATTCAGAAGTTCATGTTATAGGAGCAGAATGAAGCCATTTTGGCCCATTAGGTCTACTCCACCATTCAATCATGGCTGATCTATCTTTCCCTCTCAACCCCATTCCCTTGCCTTTTCCCCATTCCCCATGACACCCGCGCTAATCAAGGATCTGTCAATCTTTGCCATAAAAATATCTGTAGATTGGCTACTGCATGTTGGCCAATTAGAGTGTTTGTTATAAGTAGCCCCGCCTAGTACATGTTTTATAATATTAGGAACTCGTCTACATCAGTAGATGCAGCAGCTTGAACATGTAATGTACTGCATGTCCAATACTGTGGAGTTCAATAAAGATGTGCTGTAACTTAATTGTGTACGAGTCCGGTAATTACATGGTGTCAGAAGTGGGATACGGAACGGTTGGCCCCACAAACAGTCGAACACCCCGCTCGAGATACGACCATACTTCCTAGGTTGTGAGGAATTAGTGCTACAGGACGGAATAATAGTCAAAGGCCACAAAGCAGAGGTTCCTTCTGCACTAAGGGGTGAGTACTACGATGACATCCACAGAAGCCACCCCTGCACGGAAGCTACCCTCCAACGGGCCCAAAGCATGTTCTACTGGCCCGGGATGACAAAATTCACACATGAAAAGACAGAAACGTGCGCTCTCTGCAACAGTCTAGCACCACACCAGCAGAGACAGCCTCTTCTGCCTCAACCAGCTCCTTCCCTCTCGTGGTCCTCACTGGCCACCTTCGAAGGGCATGGAAAACACTACCTTGTTCTTGTGTACTCTTACTCGGGTTGGTTCGAAATAGACTTACTACAAACTATTTCCTCTGAGTCTGTGATCGAGAAGCTGCAGCGTCACCTGTCCGTACATGGCTCCCCGGTATGCCTTCAGACTGACAATGGCAGGAAATTCACCAGCCAAGCATTCAAGAACTTTGGTAAAAGATAGAACTTCCAACACGTCACCAGCAGCCCAGAATTCCTGCAGTCCAATGGTCTAGCCGAGCGTGCTGTTCGGAGTGCTGAACAACTCATGGAACGGTCCTACCTAGCAACATCCGACGTTTACCTGGACTTGCTCAACCTACGAAACATTGCACGGGACAGTGATCTTGGCTCCCCCACCCAGCGACTAATGTCTCGCCAGATGCGTCCACCCTTGCCTGTCTCCCAGCAACAGCTGCAGCCGCGTGTCCGCTCCCCGCCCGCGGTGCAGAAGCAACTGCAATTTAAACGCGACACACAAAAGCGTTTTTACGACAAGTCCAGCAAGCCGCTTAAACCACTGTCATGTGGCCAAGTGGTTCGCCTGCAAACCGACAAAGGACATACCTGACTGGGGCACATTTATGGCCCTTCCAAAGAACCACGTTCCTACCTGGTCGATGTGGACGGTGTCATCTACAGATGCAAACATCAACATATCCTTCCAGTGAAGGAACCGCGTCCTGCGCCTACAGGTCCTGATGCCCCACCCTCGTATTTGCACCAACGCCTGCTCCAGATACCCTACCAGCTATTACACCACCTGTTGTAACTGCTACCGCGTGTTCCCCGCATCGGTCTATCCCTGGCTCGCCTGTGGCGACTTCTCCCACCAGGCCCGCCGGGTCGCCGGTCGTGTCCCCAATCCCGGTTCCCATTTCTTCTCCCGCAAAGGAGGGTGAGGCGCGTGAGGGCCGGACGGGTTTGCAGGCCACCCATCAGATACGGTGATTTTGTATAATCCTGCTACATTCCCTCAGTATATTGTTTAACACCGTAGTTGCTTTTCATCTTCTACAAGAAGAGATGTAGATTGGCTATTGCATGTTAGCCAATTAGAGTGTTTGTTAGTAGTAGCCCCGCCTAATACATGTTTTATAATATTGGGAACTCACCTACATCAGACAGTAGATGCAGCAGCTTGGATATGTAATGTACTGCATATCCAATACTGTGGAGTTCAATAAAGATGTGCTGTACCATAATTGTGTACGAGTTTGGTAATTACAATATCCATTGACTTTGCCTCCACAGCCATCTGTGAAAAGGAATTCCACACTGAATTCCACAGGAGGTTCACTCAGAGGAGGTTAGTTCAACTTGGCATTATGTTTGGAACTGACATTGCGGGCTGAAAGACCTGCTCATGTGCTGTTTCGGTTTATGTTCTACATTTTATTCCCCACTAATCCCTCAATTTGATAGCACAGGTGTCAGGGGTTATGGGGAAAAAGCAAGAGAATGGGGTTAAGAGGGAAAGATAGATCAGCCATGATTCTTCTTCTTCGAATCCGTTGCAATCTCAGATGTCGTTCTGCCAGTATCTGGCGCAGGTCACAGCTGGTCGAGTCGGTTCAGCCAGGTCCTGGGGGCTGCACTGGGGGGCGTCGTCACACTCCAGTAGGTGGGACATTGTCTGTACTGCTCCACAGCTGCATGTGTCTTCTGCCTGGTAGTTCCATGCTTTCATAAGTGCTTTACACCTCCCCTGCTCCACTCGTAATCTGTTGAGGGTCTTCCAGGTTGGCCATGGGAGGTCGTGCCCGCTGGCGAGGCATTCAGTCGGAGTGATTCCTCTCTCCATCCAGTCGTGGGCTCGTGTGTTGAGCTGGTTCCATTCATCTTTCCAGATGTTGGTCCTTGCTGTTTCTTTGGTTGTCTGGAGAGGTGGGACTGTCTGCAAGAAACTGGCTCTGGATTTCAGTCAGGGTGGAGGTGCTGTGTGTCCGTGCAGGGGGTGCCTGGTATCGATCTCCTGTGCTCTCCGCTCGTCTTGGGCGACGATGGATCGTCTGATATGGGGGGGGGGGGCAATACCAGCTAGGGCGTAGAGGCACGGGACTGGCGTTGTCTTTATGCATCCCGTGATAATGCGGCAGGTGTCATTGAGGGCTGTGTCAACCAGTTTGGTGTGGTGGGAGCGGCTCCAGCTTGAGCACGCGTATTCAGCTGTGGAGAAGCACAGGGCTAGGGCAGTTGCACGGATGGTTGGTGGATCAGCGCCCCACTTTGAGTTTACCAGTTTGCGCAGGATGTTGTTGCGAGTGTTTACCTTGGCTTTGGTGTTCTGAAGGTGGGTTTTGAAAGAGAGTGTCCTGTCGAGTGTGACTCCGAGGTACACGGGGTGGAAGTGGTTGGAGAGTTTGTGGCCATCCCATGAGACGCTCAGTTGTTTTCCTGCATCTCGATTTTTAAGATGGAAGCTGCATAGTTGGGTTTTTGATGGGTTGGGTTTCAGGTGGTTGTTATTGTAGTAGGTTGTCATCTCTTGGAGGGCGCTTTCCAGGACAGGCACAATCTTCTGGAAGTTCTCCTGTTGGGTGGTGATGCAGAGGTCATCAGCATAGATGAAGCAGCGGCATTGTGGGGGAAGTGGTTGGTCATTGGTGTAGATGTTGAAGAGGAGGGGGGCCAGTACGCTGCCTTGTGGTAGGCCATTCTTTTGGGCTTTCCATTTGCTCTTCTTGTCGTTTAGTTGGACGAAGAAGCCATGATTAAAAGGGGGAAGTAGACTTGATGGGGCCAATGGCCTAATTCTGCTCCGATCTCTTATGAACATTATACTGGATGGTATGGTGAAGTAACTGTATGGTTAAAACAATTTTTCTTCAAAGTGTCTAAAACAGTGTCAAAACAGAGGAGCCTTGTGCCCATAGATTGACCGCCCCAGTTCCTATATTTACAACAGTTCCTATACTTACAACAGTTCCTCTCTTTCAAGGTCGCAAATTGAGCTGGGAACACGTTGGGACTTGGACGGTACTGCGTAAATGCAAGATCTCTCCTTCACGGAACCTCTGCGACAGACTGAACTAAAAAGTAACGGACCAGGCTAATTTATTTTTTCTGGTTAGTCATTGATATATTTGGTATGCATGGAACTTTCCCACAAGAAAGGCCGGTTGGAAAAACCATAGAGGCTGAGACACAAGAATTGATCATTAAACCTCAGACTTATCAAACTCTGCCAATAAGCCTGTGGCACTAGGAAACCGTCTCATTTCTTCAGCAGTACCGTCCACAAGGATTATGTTCCCTAAATCTGGTCACCGCATCTTATTCCACTGTGAAATCTCATCAAGGTGTATCTTTGAAGAAGTTCTCCTCCTCTCTCCGAAGAGAGTTTAGACATAGATGTTGCCTCACCCGCTGAGTTTCTCCAGCATTTTGTGTCTACCTTCAATTTTACCAGCATCTGCAGTTCTTTCTTAAACATCACTGAGTTTCAAACTCCCTTAGAGGAGGTGGAACAAAATTTGATGTGTTGTATCCAAAGGGAGCCACAATATTGCACGGCACAGAAATAATCCCTTCAGCCCACTACGCCCATGCCAACCTCAATTGTACAATGGTTCTTTATTGTCAGAATCAGAATCACACTTTATTCGCCAAGTATGTTTTGCAACATACGAGGAATTTCATTGGCCAGGTCAGTCATACAATTAAAAGCAACAATCACTCAAAAACGCATTTTAACATGAACATCCACCACAGTGACTCCCACACATTCCTCACTGTGATGGAAGGCAAAATAAAGTTCAAGCCCTTCCCTTAGTTCTTCCTCGGTCGTGGGCCTCGAGCCCCCGTTGACGGGATGATCTTGGTTCCCATAGCCGGCAGCGTTCGAGCCCTTTCCGTCGAGGCGATCAGCTCCCGCAACGGGGGGATGTCAGCTCCCCCTCGCCGGGCGATGGAACCTCGCGTCGGGGCTGGTTGAACCTTCCGCGATGTTGGAGCTTCCCGATTAGCCTCTCCCAAAGCTCTCCCGAGCTTTTGATGGTAAGTCCACGGTGGTCGCGGTGGGAGCGATCCCAGGCAAGGGATCAGCTCCGATGTTAAGTCCGCGCCCCGCGATAGGGTTCAAAGTCAGTCCGAGGAGGCTTCCAGCTCCAGCGATGGTAGGCCGCAGAGCGCCCGGAGAATGCGATCCGAAAATGAATCACATCTCCGGCAAGGTAAGAACCTGAAAAAAAGTTCCCCCCGATCCCCTGCCCCCTCCCCCCACATAAAACAAACCGAAGAACATTAAAACAAACTTTTAACACACTAAAAAATAACAAAAAGAATGAAAAAACGAACAGACTGCCGACAGGGCAGCCATCGCCCCGGTGCCCCTGGTGGTATGTACAAACGTACCGTAAAATTATTTTTCTGCATACAGTTCAGTATTGTCATACCTAAGCACAATCCCTGATTTGTACAGTGCACAGAAACAGTCCACTGAGACCGTGTGTAAGGGACGCCAGGTTTTGGCGCCATTTTTAAAGTCCAGTCCAATCCGCACTTTTGATCTCCTGGAGTGGCGCCTGATCCAGGCGAGCCCCAGGATGCTGCAGGGCCTCCAGCATTCGCCTCCGACGGGATGGTCCAGCGAACCATCGTCCGTCTCCTTGCCCGGCCACCTTCAACGTTTGTGCCCCAGGGCACCTTCAGCAGGCAACCTTGAGGGCGCGGAAGGTAAGACCCCCGGCTCGGAAAGTGGAAGTCATTAAAGAGACATCTTTCAATCTTTTGTTCCGTATCTCTCTACATCATCGTCTATACTGTATCTCTCATTTCCCTTTCCCATGACTTTCGGTCCGAAGAAGGGTCTCGACCCTGAAACGTCACCCATTCCTTCTCTTCAGAGATGCTGCCTGTCCCGCTGAGTTACTCCAGCTTTTTGAGTCTATCTTAGTTTTAGTTTAGTTTACTTAGACATACAGCATGGAAACAGGCCCTTTGGCCCACCAGCGATCCCCGTACACTAGCACAATCCTACAAATTAGAGACAATTTACCTACAAACATGTCAATCTTTGGAATGTGGCAGAAAAACCCTGGTGGTCATAGGGAAAATATAGAAACATAGAAAAATAGGTGCAAGACGAAGCCATTCGGCCCTTTCAGCCAGCACCGCCATTCAATATGATCGTGGCTGATCATCTAAAATCTGTACCCCTTTCCTGCATTTTCCCCATATCCATTGATTCCGTTAGCCCTAAGAGCTAAATCTAACTCCCTCTTGAAAACATCCAGTGAATTGGCCTCCACTGCCTTCTGTGGCAGAACATACAAACTCCACACAGACAGCACTCGTAGTCAGGATTGAACCCGGGTCTCTGCCACTAAGGCAGTAACTCAACCTCTGCTCCACCGTGCCGCCCTATTCAGTTCTGCAATTGAATGATGGTACAAGTCTGAGGTTTAATGATCTGTTCCTGAGTCTCTGCCTCAATGGCTTTTCCAAGCCATCCTTTCTTGTGAGAAAGTACCCTGTATCCCAAATATATCAATGACTGCCCAGAAAAAATAATAAATTAGCTTGGTCCGTTACTCTTTAGTTCAGTCTGTAGCAGAGGTTCCGTGAAGGGGAGATCTTGCATTTACGCAGTACCGTCCAAGACCCAAAGTGTTCCCAGCTCAATTTGCGACCTTGAAAGATAGGGGCTGTTGTAAAGATAGGAACTAGGCCAGTGAATCTGTGGGCAGAAAGCATTTGCAAACAGCAATGTGGTGAATGGCGACCTCTGCTTTAACAAAGATGGCATTTTGGAGATAAAAATGTAATTCAGATCAACTCTCCCGGTGGCATGGGAAACTCAATAGTGCTTTGATACGTTGATTGTTAACACTGTGAAATTATTTTACTTATAAACAGTCCAGTAGAGTATCCCCATACCACCCGATCCACGATTACAAGTGTACAGGAATCATCTACTCGGCCGCATTTAAGAGGCGCCATGTTTTGGCACCATTTTCAAAGTCCACGCTCTGGTTCTTATGAGCGGTGCCTGTACCAGGCAAGTCCCAGGCTGTTGTGGGCCTCCATCTGAGGGAGGAAATGGGGCCTTGACTGTTTTACTTTGATTCAGTGCACGTCACAGGGAAGAATGGTATGTTTTGCTGGTCCCTTTCTGAGCATAGTTAAGAACCAATATTTTGGGTGGAGACCCTTCTTCAATCTGAACCCATTCCTTCTCTCCAGAGATGCTGCCTGTCCCGCTGAGTTACTGCAGCATTACTGTGTCTATCTTTGATAAGAACCAATAACGTTGGGACATCACACATCACGCAGTTGGATGATCAGCCATGATCATATTGAATGGCGGTGCAGGCTCGAAGGGCCGAATGGCCTACTCCTGCACCTATTTTCTATGTTTCTATGTTTCTATGTTCTTTCCCTGCAGGACATCAGTGAACCAGGTGATCCAACAACCTGGTGTTTTCAAAGTCACCATTAGATCATCTATATAATTAAAAGTCTCATCTTGACCACTTCCTGTTTGCACTGCATATTGATTTTAGAAAAAACGCTACCACTTACGGCTGTGATGTTTGGCCATCTTACTTAGAGTCCCCCTCCGCTGCGCAGGACAAGAGGATTTTTCTCATCGATGAAAAATAAAAGACATTAATGTTTTAAAAATTTTGAGATTCTCTCTCCTGTCAATCATACCATGCAGGTGGGAGGCGGAGATGCTATAAAAGCTATAAAACCCGGAAGTGTGGGCGTGGCTCAGTCGCTGCAAGATGGGATAGGGAAAGGGTCACGACTCTCAGTCTGAGCTGGAAATCTACAGAACACTGAGAATACTGAGAATACTGAGTGCCCTTTATGTGTTTTTAAACTGTGCCTTTTGCAACTGTGTGGCTATTGAAATGTGTGCCTTTTGCAGCCGTGTGCCTTTTGCAACCGTGTGCTTTTTGCAACCATGTGCCTTTTGCAACCATGTGCCTTTTGCAACCATGTGCCTTTTGCAAAAAAGATGAAAATGTCTGCAATTGATTGTCCACCCTCTCCCCCTTCTCTCTCACGGTCTCTCACCTGTTTTCAGCAGAATTTCTGGCAGTTTCTAAGCTGCCAGCTTGCCAGGCTTGAGTTACTGAGCTGCCAGGCCTGAGTGACTGAGCTGCCACCCCAAGAATCAATTTGGCCCACAATGTCAATACTAGCCAACGGGTCCCACTTAGTCTAGTAATTTATAGGAGCAGAATTAGGCCATTTGGATAATCGAGTCTGCTCACCAATTCAATCATGGCTGATCTATCTTTTCCTCTCATCACCTGGCCATCTCATGCCTTCTCCCCGTAATCTTTGAAACCTTATTAATCAAGAACCTGTCAATCTCCACTTTAAAAATGCCCAAATGACTTGCCTCCACAGCCATCTGTGGCAATTAATTCCAAGATTCACCACCCTCTGGCTAAAAATATTCCACAGACAGAGATGGACAAATTCTTGATTAGAACGGGAGTCAAGGGTTATCGGGAGAGGGCAGGAAAATGGGATTAGGAGGCAGAGATCAGTCATGATTGAATGGCGGAGTAGACTCGATGGCCGAATTCTACTCCTATAACTTGTGAACTTGTGAATAGTCAATCGTGTTTTATTTTGTCATATATGCAACTTCACAGTGAAATTCTATTTGCATATATTACACATACGGGCACTGGCATTTTTAACGCCATTATCAAAGTCCAAAGTCCGGTCGGCCCACACGCTCGATGTACCGGAGCAGTTCCCGCGAACCGGCGTCCCTCTCATCACCTGGCCATCTGTGTGTCCCGGCGGTGCCTCCTGCAGCCTGCCTGAGAGTGCTGGAGGCATTACCCAGCTTCACCCTTCTACCGGCCCTTGCTCCTCATGTCCGACTTCTCCAGCTCCCTCCTGGTGATGCCGTCTGACCAACCTTCCACTGCTGCCCATTTTGTATCTTCTCCCAACGTTGACTTTCTCCACCATTGCCTGACTCTAAGTGCTTGGAATTACAGCCCTCGCAACACATGAGTGAGTGACACATTTAGTGCACTCTAAGTAAGCTGAGAACATCCAGTTAATCGTGTGACATTGGTGGCCATGACTGTTAACTGCAGGCTTGATGAAACTATTTTAAGATTTGTTGTGATGACTGCATAAGAGCAAAGTGCAGCATGTGACCAACCATTACCGACCGCTGCTGTGATCAGCTTTTCTCAACATTTTAGTTCAGTTTAGAGATCCAGTGCGGAAACAGGCCCTTCGGCCCACCGTGTCCGCACCGACCAGCGATCCCTGCACACTAACACTGACACTAGGGATGATTTTTTTTTTTTTTAATTCAAAATAGACTTTATTCAAGTAATAAATATATACAATACGTGAACCGTGCGAAACATTCATCCGACATTTTCGGAGGCTATACAAATTGTTCAATGCAGTTAATACATTTTTTTCCAATTCCACAGATCCGTCCCCCACCCGTGCCACTCACATGGCCCCCTGGCGTGGGATACCTTCCCTTGTTTTGAGGGGCGTCTCCACCATACCGTGCCCCCCATGTCCAGCAGCGGAAGGACCCTAGACTGTGGCCCTCCCCCACCGAGCCTTGGCGTTGGCTGCACCGAGCTTCAGTGTGTCCCTCAGCATCTACTCCTGCAGTCTACAGCGGGCCAGTCGGCAACATTCCCTGACGGACATCTCGCTCTGCTGGGTGGTGAACAACGCTCGGGCAGACCAAAGAGCGTCTTTCACCGAGTTGATGACCCTCCAGCAGCACTCGATGTCAGTCTCTGAATGTGTCCCTGGGAACAGTCTGTTAATCACAGAGTCGTCTGTGACGGAGCTGTTCGGGATAAAGCGTTCCAGGGACCCTTGCATACTTCTCCAGACTCTTTTTGCAAATCCACACTCTGCAAAGAGGTGGGCAACCGTCTCCTCTCCATAGCAGCCGTCCCGAGGGCAGCGTGCACTGGCAGTGAGGTTCCGACGGTGCAGGAAGGATCTGACTGGGAGGGCTCCCCTCACCGCCTGCCAAGCCAGGTCTTGGTGCTTGTTGGTGAGTTCTGGCGATGAGGCATTTTGCCAGACAAGCTGGGCAGTCTGCTCTGGGAACCACGCCACCGGATCCATCGAGTCCTTTCCCTGCAGTGCCTGCAGGACATTCCGTGCTGACCACTGCCCAATGGACATGTGGTCAAAGGTGTTGGTCCAGAAGAACCTTTCCACAGACGACAGATGGGGCGGCAATGTCCAGCTGACTGGCATTGCGTGGCATCTGCGCCAGGCCCATCCTTCGCAACACCGGGGACAGGTAGAACCTCAGCAGGTAGTGACACTTCGTTCTACACTCCGCCTGATGCAGCCACACACAAAGGTGGCCATCAGGGTGAGGGCGACGTTGGGCACGCTTTTACCCCCGTTGTCTGCTGACTTGTATATTGTGGCCCATAGAAACATAGAAAGATAGAAACATAGAAAATAGGTGCAGGAGTAGGCCATTCGGCCCTTCGAGCCTGCACCGCCATTCAATATGATCATGGCTGATCATCCAACTCAGTATCCCGTACCGGCCTTCTCTCCATACCCCCTGATCCCCTTAGCCACAAGGGCCACATCTAACTCCCTCTTAAATATAGCCAATGAACTGGCCTCAACTACCCTCTGTGGCAGAGAGTTCCAGAGATTCACCACTCTCTGTGTGAAAAAGTTTTTCCTCATCTCGGTCTTAAAGGATTTCCCCCTTATCCTTAAGCTGTGACCACTTGTCCTGGACTTCCCCAACATCGGGAACAATCTTCCTGCATCTAGCCTGTCCAACCCCATAAGAATTTTGTACGTTTCTATAAGATCCCCTCTCAATCTCCTAGATTCTAGCGAGTATAAGCCAAGTCTATCCAGTCTTTCTTCATATGAAAGTCCTGACATCCCAGGAATCAGTCTGGTGAACCTTCTCTGCACTCCCTCTATGGCTATAATGTCCTTCCTCAGATTTGGGGACCAAAACTGTATGCAATACTCCAGGTGTGGTCTCACCAAGACCCTGTACAACTGCAGTAGAACCTCCCTGCTCCTATACTCAAATCCTCTTGCTATGAAGGCCAACATACCATTCGCTTTCTTCACTGCCTGCTGCACCTGCATGCCTACTTTCAATGACTGGTACCATGACACCCAGGTCTCGCTGCATCTCCCCATTTCCTAATCGGCCACCATTTAGATAATAGTCTGCCTTCCCGTTCTTGCCACCAAAGTGGATAACCTCACATTTATCCACATTATACTGCATCTGCCAAACATTTGCCCACTCACCCAGCCTATCCAAGTCACCTTGCAGTCTCCTAGCATCCTCCTCACAGCTAACACTGCCCCCCAGCTTAGTGTCATCCGCAAACTTGGAGAAGTTGCTTTCAATTCCCTCGTCCAGATCATTAATATAAATTGTAAATAGCTGGGGTCCCAGCACTGAGCCTTGCGGTACCCCACTAGTCACTGCCTGCCATTGTGAAAAGGACCCGTTTACTCCTACTCTTTGCTTCCTGTTTGCCAGCCAGTTCTCTATCCACATCAATACTGAACCCCCAATACCGTGTGATTTAAGTTTGTATCCTAATCTCTTATGTGGTACCTTGTCGAAAGCCTTCTGAAAGTCCAGATACAACACATCCACTGGTTCTCCCCTATCCACTCTACTAGTTACATCCTCGAAAAATTCTATAAGATTCGTCAGACACGATTTACCTTTCGTAAATCCATGCTGACTTTGTCCAATGATTTCACCACTTTCCAAATGTGCTGCTATCCCATCTTTAATAACTGACTCTAGCAGTTTCCCCACTACCGATGTTAGACTAACTGGTCTGTAATTCCCCGTTTTCTCTCTCCCTCCCTTCCTAAAAAGTGGGGTTACGTTTGCTACCCTCCAATCCTCAGGAACTACTCCAGAATCTAAAGAGTTTTGAAAAATTAGCACTAATGCATCCACTATTTCTGGAGCTACTTCCTTAAGTACTCTGGGATGCAGCCTATCTGGCCCTGGTGATTTAATTCAATTCAATTTACCCAACACCACTTCCCGACTAACCTGGATTTCACTCAGTTCCTCCATCTCCTTTGACCCGCGGCCCCCTGCTATTTCCGGCAGATTATTTATGTCTTCCTTAGTGAAGACGGAACCAAAGTAGTTATTCAATTGGTCCGCCATATCCTTGTTCCCCATGATCAATTCACCTGTTTCTGACTGCAAGGGACCTACATTTGTTTTAACTAATCTCTTTCTCTTCACATATCTATAAAAACTTTTGCAGTCAGTTTTTATGTTCCCTGCCAGTTTCCTTTCATAATCTATTTTCCCTTTCCTAATTAAGCCCTTTGTCCTCCTCTGCTGGTCTCTGAATTTCTCCCAGTCCTCTGGTATGCTGCTTTTTCTGGCTAATTTGTACGCATCATCTTTTGCTTTGATACTATCCCTGATTTCCCTTGTTATCCACGGATGCACTACCTTCCCTGATTTATTCTTTTGCCAAACTGGGATGAACAATTTTTGTAGTTCATCCATGCAGTCTTTAAATGCCTTCCATTGCATATCCACCGTCAACCCTTTTAGAACTAATTGCCAGTCAATCTTGGCCCGTCGCACCCGGTCTATCCTCGACCCCCAGATGAACTGGAAGACGGCCCGGGTGATCCCTGTGGCGTAGGAGGGAGGGACAGGCCACACTTGCGCCAAGTACAGCAGCCCCGAGAGCACCTCACACCTGATGACCAAATTGTTTCCGGTTATGGAGAGCGAGCGTTGCTTCCACAGCTCCAGCTTCTTCCCCACCTTGACTATCCGCTCCAGCCAATTCTTGTTACACGCCTCAGACCCCCCGAACCAGATCCCCAGCACCTTCAAGAAGTCAGGCTTGATGGTGAAGGGGACAGAAGTTCGGTCGGGCCAGTTGCCAAAGAGCATGGCCTCGCTCTTCCTGCGGTTCACCCTGGCTCCCGTGGCCGACACAAACTGGTCACAGATACTGATCAATCTGCGGACCGACCCTGGATCCGAGCAGAAGACAGCGACATCGTCCATGTACAGGGAGGTTTTGACTTGAATGCCCCCACTACCTGGTAATGTCACTCCTCTTATGCTCGCATCCTTCCTGATGGACTCGGCAAAAGGTTCAATACAGCAGACAAACAAGACAGGAGAGAGAGGGCACCCCTGCCTGACTCCAGACCTTACAGGGAAACTGTCTGATTCCCACCCATTGATTTGGACTGCACTACGGATATTGGTGTAGAGCAGTTTGATCCAATTTCGGATTCCCTCCCCAAAACCCATTTTGGAGAGCACGTCCCTCATGTACGTGTGCGATATCCTGTCGAAGGCCTTCTCCTGGTCCAAGCTGACTAGGCAGGCATCCACCCGTCTGTCCTGCACGTAGGCGATGGTGTCTCTCAGCAGCGCTAGGCTCTCTGAGATTTTCCTGCCAGGTACAGCACAGGTTTGGTCCGGGTGGATCACCTGTCCCAGAGCAGACTTGACCCGGTTGGCGATGGCCTTAGACAGGATCTTATAATCTACATTCAGCAGTGTTATGGGTCTCCAATTCTTTATGTCCTTCATCTCCCCCTTCTGCTTGTAGATTAGGGTGTAGATACCAAGCCAATTAACCTACAAACCTGTACGTCTTTGGAGTGTGCATTCCGAATCCGACCTTTCTGTCCTGGCCCTCCTCCACGGCCAGTGTGAGTCCCACCGTAAACTGGAGGAGCAGCACCTCATATTTCGCTTGGGCAGTTTACACCCCAGCGGTATGAACATTGACTTCTCCAATTTCAGGCAGTCCCTGCTTTCTCCCTCCTTCCCCTCCCCTTCCCAGCTCTCCCACAGCCCACTGTCTCCACCTCTTCCTTTCTTCTTCCCGCCCCCACCACCCCCCACATCAGTCTGAAGAAGGATCTCGACCCGAAACGTCACCTTTTCCTTCGCTCCATAGATGCTGCCTCACCCGCTGAGTTTCTCCAGCATTTTTATCTACCTCGGACCATCCTTGATCAGACTTTACTGGACTCTATCTAGCACTAAATATTATTCATGATATTCCCTTTATCATGTATCTATACACTGTGAATGGTTCGACTGTAGTCATGTATTGCCTGTCCATTGGCAGGCAACAAAAGCTTTTCACTGTACCTCGGTGCACATGACAATAAACTCAACTCCTCAAAACCAACTCAAGTCTGCAGCACTGATCTATTTGACAGACTTGCCCTGTTTTAATAGCGTCTAATTCTTTCCAATTCTACTGAATGTGATAACATGAAGATGGGCCCATTGCTCAATTCGATACGGATGGAACAATGAGGCTTTAGAAGGCATTGGGAATATTGTGAGCTGGTTTGGACCCCGTATCTGAGCAAGGATGTGTTGCTGTAGGAGAAGATCCAGAGGAGGTTTACGAAAATAATCCCAGGAATGATCCGGTTAGCATATGATGAACTTTTGTCGGCACTGGGCCTGTATTTGCTGGAGTTTAGAAGGATGAGGGAGGACCACATTGAAACGTACCAAATTGTGAAAGGCCTGGATAGAGTGAATGTGGAGAGGAGAAATGTCTTTAGTCAGAGGGTGGTGAATCTGCTCAGCTGAAATACCAGCACATCCGATATCACCTTCTCCCTCTCAAATTGCAGAATAAAATGTATCATATTGTGGTCGCTACCTCCTAATGGTTCCTTTACCTTGAGTTCCCTTATCAAATCCGGTTCATTACATAACACTGATTTTGGATTGACTGATTCTTGATTAGCGCCGCATTGATGGCAGCCTCTGCCTACAGTCTGTCTGTTTTTCGATCTTTTTTTAATTTTTAGCCTGTTTTAAAAGTGTGTTTTGGAGGTTTCTTTAGTTTTTCTATGTGGGGGAAGGGAGTAGGGTAAGGGGAAAACCGTTTCCCAGTCACTTCCTGGTGAGGATGCGACTATTCTCTGAGTCGCATCCTCGCCCCACTCCTGGCGGCCTACCAACTGGATTGGCGCGGCCTTTCCTGCCGGGGTCGGGACCAGAGCTTCAGCAGTGGCGGCGCAGCACTGGATTCACCGCGGAGCGGGCGATGCCTACCTGGATCGCCGTTTGAAGCTCCGGAGTGTTGGGCCTGCTGCTTCAACATTGCGGAGCTGGGGTTTGTCGAGCTTCCAGCGCGGGCGGCGCTGACTTCAACATCGTGGAGTCCTGGGACCTTTTGCCGAGGGCTGCCAGCATGAATCTCCGCCCAGTGCGGCCTGTGGACTTCGGGAGCCGCGGACTCCAGTGGCCGTTTCGGATGTCCAAGCCGTTGAGGTGGTTCTCCCATTCCGACGTTGGAGTTCCATCCTCCCGGCGAGAGGGCCTGAACATCGGGCCGCCCGTAGCAGCGACTGCGAGGGGTTCAGGAGCCCCCCGACCACGAGTGAACAACAGAGGAGGATGACTGAACTTTGGAGCCTTCCCTCACAGTGGGAAACTTTGATCCCGCTGTGTGGGGATGTCTGTGTTAAAGACTATCGTGTTCTGTGTTCTTTATTATTCGTATGGCTGTATGGTGACCACACATTTCACTGTACCAATTGGTACATGTGACAAATTAATGTCTCTTGTATTTTGTATCTTGTCAGATGTTGTGGGGAGAAGGCAGAAGAATGGGGTTGAGAGGGAAAGATAGATAGATCAGGCATGATTGAATGGCGGAGTAGACTTGATGGGCCGAATGGCCTAATTCTGCTCCTAGAACTTATGAATTTATGAATTGCTGCTTTGTTCATTCCCTGCGAATTCTCGACACGAGTGGTTAGATAAGCACACCTTGGATACTTGCCAAATTGTCAGACAAGAAAAGCCTTTTCAGGATTACTGGAGGAAACTCTTGTGTTGGACGCCTTGGCATCGTGTCTAGCTCTGCCGGAGATGCTTGCAGGAGTGAGCCATCCTACTGCAACTGCTCAGGAAACCGCCTCATTAAGGAAGAATACTAAAGGTCGCATTTCATCCACTGAAACGGAACGGGAAATTTAGTAACTGCTTATCAACCGGAGAATCAGACTGCGTTCAAGCCCAAAGCCCAAATTAGTTGTAAATGGTAAAGGGTGTGGTTTGGTCTGGAGTCAGTTTGTATTGCAATGAAGTTAGAATTTCTGCTCTGGCAGTCGTGGGTGCTCGGTCTAATCAAAATTGAGATTAACAGGTTCACATCAATGTTAGGTGAACATAGAACCTAAAAGAGTACAGCACAGGAACAGGTTCTTGGACCACAATATTCATGCCAAACATTTGCCAAGCTGATCTAATCTTATCAGCCTACACAAGATCCACATCCTTCCATTCCTTGTATATTCATGTGTCTATCCAAAAGCCTCTTAAACGTTCCAGGCATCCATCGCCCTCTGTGTAAAAAATCTTGCCCTGTACATCTCCTTTAAACTTTGCCCCTCATTTCATTGTTCCGTTGGTACATGTGACAATTAAACACTCCCACAATTAGTTTATTGTCGCGTGTACCGATGTACAGTGAATAGCTTTAGTTGCGTGCTATCCAATCAGCAGAAAGACAATACATGAGTACAATTGAGCCATTTACAGTGCATAGATACATAAGGGAATAACGTATAGCGCAAGGTAAAGCAAGCAAAGTCCGATCAAGGATTCTCTTGATACTCACTTTAAAGCTATGCCCTCTAATATTATGATTGTTCCAACCTAAAAATGTTCTGACTGTCTACCCGATCTATTCATATACACATAGAAACATAGAAAACAGGTGCAGGAGGAGGCCATTCGGCCCTTCGAGCCAGCGCTGCCATTCATTGTGATCATGGCTGATCGTCCCCAATCAATAACCCGTGCCTGCCTTCTCCCCATATCCCTTGATTCACTGGCCCCTGGAGCTCTATCTAACTCTCTCTTAAATCCATCCAGTGATTTGGCCTCCACTGCCCTCTGTGGCAGGGAATTCCACAAATTCACAACTCTCTGGGTGAAAACGTTTTTTCTCACTTCAGTCTTAAAGTACCTCCCCTTTATTCTAAAACCCCTGTCTCACTGTGCGAGCTGACCCGCGAGGTTCCCCGAGTTTAAAACAAATTTAACTCGTGGTAATCATGTACGATTAACGTAGCGGGAACGTCGGAACTCGTGGACGCAACTTAGCGACTCTTGGCGCTAACGGCAGGTACCCGTGAAACTTGTTAACTCTTGAAAAAGTTCAAACATGTTTAAACTTTTCCACGAGTAAAATGTACTCTTGTGGTTAAAAATTGAAACATTTAAACTTGTTGTAAGAACGCAGTGGCCCGTGCATTTACCTTAGTGACTCGTGAGACTACCGTGGGAACTCTTTAACTCAGCGGGCAGGCAGCATCTCTGGAGAGAAGGAATGGGTGATGGGATGACATTTCCAAATTGGGGGGGAGTGGGGGGTTGGAGCAGGGAGGGGGGGGTGGAGGAGAGAGGGTGAAGAGTGGAGGGAGAGGAGGGGGAGACAGATGGGGGTGTCTTCATTCACTGGCGGTGGGTGCCGGTCACTGAAACAGGCAGGTGAGATTTCACATCCACCTTGTGTGTGTGTGTCTCTCTCTCCCTCCCTCCCTCTCACACAGGCTGAGAGACTCTGCCTCTGTGAGTGTACGTCTCTTTCTCCCCCTCTCCCACACACAGTAAGACCGAGGTAAGTCCATCTGTGTAAGTCCATCTGTGTCTCCCACATACACAGTAAAACTCTGCTTTGTGTGTATATACGTCTCCCCCCATTTCTCTCTTCCCCCCCCACCACCTCTCTATTTCTCCCCCCACCTCTCTCTTTCTCCCCCACACACAATAAGACCGATGTATTCTGCTTAGTCTCTCTTCCCTCCCACACACACAGATAGACCGAGGTCCTGTGCGCTCTTTCTCTCTCCCCCACAGTCATGCCGAAGTACACCACACTGCCTCTGTGCCTCTCTCTCTCTGTGTCTCTCTCCCTCTCTCCTTCATACACAGTCAGAGGTCCACACTGTCTCTGTGTGTCTCTCTCCCCTACACACACACACATAGACTGAGGTACACACTGCCCGTTGTGTGTGTGTGTGTCTGCCTCTGTCTCTCTCTCCCACACACACAGTTAAAGGTGCTCCACGCTGCCTGTGTGTGTGTGTGTCTCTCTCTCTCTCTCTGTCCCACCCCCCCACACCCACACACAGTCAATCAGTCAGAGGAACTCCACACTGTGTGTGTGTGCGCCTCTGTCCCTCCCTATCACAGTCAGAGTGAGGTACTCCCCCCACAGTCTCTCCGCGGCCTCTCCCCGGGCAGGGTGCATCTGCCTCCCTCAGGCTGCCCAGGCAGTCAGACACGACTCCGGTGGCGGGCTCCATGCACAGCTCCTGCCGGCCGGCTGGGAGCGGCGACGGAGGACAGGGGGAAGTTGGCCACCGGGAGATAACCTGATTTATTACATATCGATGTCTGAAGAAGGGTCTCGACCCGAAACGTCACCCATTCTTTCTCTCCAGAGATGCTGCCTGTCCCTCTGAGTTGCTCCAGCTTTTTGTGTTTATCTTTGACCAATTAATTAACTTTTTAAAGAAACTACCTCAACAGATGTATTGGATGAAGCAATGCAGATAAAAGCTGAATCAGCACACTTAATATCATATTTGTATAACATTATTTTAAATGTAGAAATACCATCTACGGAAGGTATTAGAAGAGACTGGGAACAAGAATTAGCTATTAAAATTTCAAAGGAAAGGTGG
The DNA here is from genome assembly GCA_038087875.1 of Malacoraja senta. Classification (NCBI taxonomy): domain Eukaryota; kingdom Metazoa; phylum Chordata; class Chondrichthyes; order Rajiformes; family Rajidae; genus Malacoraja; species Malacoraja senta. Next base: position 385,503,329 of record CM075977.1, on the reverse strand, counting down.
AATGAATATTTATTAAACGTGCATAAATGTCCGATTAATGTAAGACACAATTTAATACAATTTAAAATTTTACATAGATTATACTATTCTAAAACTAAAATCAATAAAATATTCCCAAATGTATCATCAATTTGTGATAAATGTCATACCTCAAGAAGCTACTATAGTGCACTCGTTTGTTTTCTGTACAAAAATTCAAAAATTTTGTATTGAAATTTTTGAAATTTTTACAAAATTATTTAAAATTAAATTGATACCCAAAGCAGAATGGATTATCTTCGGAACAACGGAAGATAGTCCAGAACTAAATATGTTCCAAAAGAAATTAATAGACTATGGGTTAATAACGAAAAAAGTTAATCCTAAAATTCTGGAAAAACGCTCCAATACCAACTATAAACATGTGGATTTCAAATATGTTCAAAACATTACACCTAGAAGAGATAAGACTCCTCCTGGCAGGTAAACCAGATCACTTCCACCTGACGTGGTCTGCATTTATAGAATTATTACAAGTATAGGGTGCAAAAGTACTAAAAAAAAACTTTAAAAAACTGAGGTCAGGTAAGGGGGGATGAAAGCTGGAGAGTTGGTATGTCCCATTTGCGTGATGCTTACAAAAAAAATATCTGTTTTTCTCTTTTCCCTCTTTCTTTTTTTTCTTCTTTTTAGGGTCTATTTCTTAACTCTTTCCTTTTGTGTTTAATTTCTTTCTTATAGGGTCTTTGTCTTTTTTTTCCTTCTTTTTTTTGTCACGCTCTTTACACCTTCACTTTTTTCCTTCTCTTCTTTTTCTCAATCTTATCCTTTCCCATTATTAGTGTAGAAAATAGAGTACATTAATTGTAATAAGATATATGTGATGAGTACTAGTGTAATTGGTTGTAATGTAATGTACTTCTAATAAATAAAATTTAAAAAATAAATTAAAAAAAAAAAAAACTTTTAAAAGAAACTTATAAAATGTGCAAACGTTTTGATCATGTGGGGAATATTTGAATAACTTGTAAATGTCACATTTCGAATTGCAATGTAATGGAGCTTAGAATTTTCTGAAGGATGGAGTGGCTTTAAAGGGGTGCCACTTACAGAAGGGACTTCACAGTGTGATATAGCAGTGAGATGTGGATAAGCTCGGATAGAACTCCGGTGTGCAGTAATATTGAACTCAGCGCTGCACGGAAATCTTCCAAGTAGATAAAATTAAAATTAATTTAAAAATAAAAACTGCTGGAAATATTCCACAGGTCGGTTTGCGTCTGTGGAAATAGAGACAAAAGTTAAAATTTCAGGACAACGACCCTTCCACAGATGCTGTCTTCCTTACTGGGTGTTTTAATTAATGTTTCCTGCTTTTGTTTCACGCAATTTTCTTTCTCGTTTTATGTATAAATGTCAGTATGTGATCTAAATCAAATAAATGTCAGAACATGGTTCAAAACGGTAGCGCTGATCCTTCGGGTGTAAGCAGTGCGATGCCGGACCAGGATCAAAGGTCAAATGTTTCTAGGCAGTCTCGGCTCTCCATGCAGTCCGAGTCTCGCTGGATCCTCATAATCCTCTGCCTCTGTCAAATGGGTGAGTTTAACCTGCCCCCCCCCCCCAACCTCCCTCCACCTCAACTCACGCCTGGGCACCAAAGCAGCTCAGGAGGCGAACCCTGAGCTCCGCCTCCCAACAATTTGTAGGTCACATCAATAGATGCGGCCGCGCTGAATTCTATCTTTAAAAAAAACTGAAATCCGCAGGATGGAGATGTTGCTTATTAAAACAGACCTTCATTGAAGATTGGCTCAAGAGTAACTCGGGAAAGGAACTTGTTAACTCGGGAGACGAACTTGGAACATCGCAGAAATGACAGTTAACGGCAAACTTGAGTCATACCCGTGGGAACTCGGTTAAACTCTTGATTATACACTTGGAATCTCGTGCACAACCACGAGTCTTTCGCTCGGGGTACCTCGTGGGTCAGCCCGCACAGTGTGACAGGGCCATAAGACTGTGGCCCCTGGTTCTGGACTCGCCCAACATTAGGAACATTTTTCCTGCATCTAGCTTGTCCAGTCCTTTTATAATTGTATTTTTTTCTATAAGATTCCCCCTCATCCTTCTAAACTCCAGTGAATACAAGCCTAGTCTTTTCAATCTTTCCTCATATGACAATCCCGCCATCCCAGGGATCAATCTCGTGAACCTACGCTGCACTGCATCAATCACAATCGTCTCATAATTTTATATAGCTCTCTCTGGCCTTCTCTCAGCTTCAGATGCAGCAGTGAAAACAATCCAAGTTTGTCCAACCCCTCCTTATAGCGAATTCCCTCTAATCCAGGCAGCATTGTGGTCTGGTTCCGAACGTCACCTATTCCTTTTCTCCGGAGATGCTGCCTGACCTGCTGTTATTCCAGCATCTTCTGCATTATGGTAAACCTCTCCAAAGCTTCCACATATTTCCTGTAATGGGGCAACCAGAACTGCAAATGCAATCCTCCAAATGCCACCTAATCAAAGTCCTATAGAGCTGCATCACGACTTCCTGACTCTTATACTCAATCCCCTGACCAGCGAAAGCAAGCCTTGGCACATGGAACTGTAGATGCTGGTTTACAAGAAAAGACAAAATGTCTTCCAGTTAGTCAGTGGGTCAGGCAGCATCTCTAGAGAGAATGGATAGGCAATATTTCGAGTCAGGACCCTCCTTCAGGCAGGTTTGTAAACAAGGTAGTGCAGTTTTATTGTTATTTTATTTTAATTTCGCAGTTTTGGCACAAGCGACGGGCTTGCTCTGCCAGTTCAGGGAAGAGTTCAGGGGCGGCACGGTGGCGCAGCAGTAGAGTTGCTGCCTTACTGCGCTTGCAAGTCCCGGGTTTGATCCCGACTACGGGTGCTGTCTGTTAGGAGCTTGTACGTTCTCCCCGTGACCGCGTGGGTTTTTCTCCGAGGTCATCGGTTTCCTCCCACACTCCAAAGACGTACAGGTTTGTAGGTTAATTGGTTTGGTGTATATGTAAATTGTCCCTAGTATGTTTAGGATAGTGTTAATAATAATAATAATAATAATAATAATAATAATAATATTAAGCCGCCTTTATTGTCATTGTACTTAGAAATACAACAAAATTAGGAGAGCTACTCGTGATCAGTGCAACTAAAACAAGACCAAACAAGACAAAAACACATCCAATACATTCAATACGTTATTTAACTGGTTAAAATAGTAAATAAATTATAATTCTCACACCTAGGTAGAACATTGCACTGGGAGAATATTATACTTAAAAATTTAATAAATACTTTAAAAAAAATTTAAAAAGAAGAAATATTGGCTGAGTGGTCTGTTTTATAGTGGAATGGATGACAGCATTCTCATGACGTGTGGATATTTGAGGAATTTAGAGTTCTAATGGCCCAGGGAAAGAAACTGTTCTTGAGTCTGTTTGTCCGGCTTTTGATGCACCTGTACCGCCTACCAGAGGACAGGAGGTTGAACAGGAACTGTCCAGGATGGAAGGGGTCTTTGATTATTTTCCTGGCTCTACAGAGGCACCGAGAGCTGGAGATGTCTTCCAGGGAAGGCAGAGGGCAGCCGATGATTTTCTGTGCAGTTTTGATCACTCTCTGCAGTGCTCTCCTGTCTGCTGCTGAGCAGCCGGCAGACCACACCGTGATACAATATGCCAGCACGTAGGAACCTTTGACTCTAATGATTTCTTTAATTTCCGTATTCCTTCCGTGTTCCCACTAGGGGCCACTAAAACGCTTCTGAAGGCCATTATTGTTGTGCAGACTAAAGGGCCTGTCCCACTTGGGCCGTCACTTACGCGACAGGCCGGTAGTGACGGTCGCGCGACGGTCCCGCGAGAGTTGTGTGCGTCATCATGCGCCCGCACAGCCGTCTGAAGCGCGTGACGTCATTTGAAGATGAACACAAAATGCAGGAGTAACTCAGCGGGACCGGCAGCATCTCTGGAGAAAAGGAATGGATGATGTTTCGGGTCGAGTCTGAAAGAAGGGTCTCGACCCGAAACGTCACCCATTGCTTCTCTCCAGAGATGCTGCCGGTCCCGCTGAGTTACTCCTGCATTTTGTGTCTATCTTCAATCTTCTTGGCCCCGCTCTGGGAGTAGGAGTGGGGGCGGATCCGGATCCACAACGGCCGTGAGCCCCAGGCCGAGCTCGGCGATCATTTGCCTGCTTCTGCTGCTGTTGGAGGGGAGACGTTGCGTCACGCCAGGGTCTTGGGCCTGTCCCACTTTGGCCGTCAGTTACACGTCAGGCCGGTGGCGCGCGAAGATTTTGTGCAGGACGAAGTCCACACTCCTCCACACCACTCCATGTGCCCGTCCCCGTGCTACCTACGCGCTACCCACACGCTACCCACGCGCTGCTCAAGCGCTACCCACACGCTACCCACGCACTAGCAGGTCACGTAACTGGCACGCGAAAGACAGCCAAGTGGGACAGGCCCTTAAGTCACTGTCTCTGGAATCCCGGTGGGATGGTGCAATGATCGCTGCCCTGGGGCACTGCAGCAAGGCAGGGCAGTGCTGAATCATGGTGTGGGCCCACCATGCCAGCAAGGTCACCGAGTCTCCCCCTGCTCCTCGCTCCCAAGCCTCAGCATGAGGAGGCTCGGGGAGAATGGGCAGCGTCCAAATACACAGTCGGCTGGTGATGCAAAAGCTGGCCCGTGCCGTATATTAATCGGCCATATGGCATAAACTAATGCTTTTAGTCTAGAGATACAGTGTAGAAACAGGCCCTTCAACCCACCGGGTCCGCACCAACCAGCGATCCCATACACTATCACTATCCAACACACAATGGGGACAATTTACAATTTTACCTAAGCCAATTAGCCTGCAAAACCTGTACATCTTTGGAGCGTGGGAAGAAACCGAAGATCTTGGAGAAAACCCACGCAGGTCACGTATAAACTCCGTACAGACAAGCAACCATAGTCAGGTTCTCTGGCGCCATAAGGCAGTAGCTCTGCCGCTGAGCCATCATGCTGCACAACTCTGTGCCCTTTCGAAAGCCTCCACATCCTTCCTGTAATTGTACTTGGCCATGTTACTGGTGTGTTTACTTTTACCTGAAGCTTCGAAAGTAAAGGCGGAGCAGCGGTGAAGGACATCGCGCTACGTTCGGCCAGGCTGACCCTGCAACGCCGCCAGGACAACAGGCCATCATGGTCAGATCAAGATCCCTGCACTTACAACAACTGGGACTCGAATATACAGTAGCCCTAAACTGTGTATTGTATGCAGTGCACAGTGAAATTCATTTTTGCATAGCTCACACATGCACAATCACCGTCTTTTGGCGCCAGTTACACAAAGAAAAAATCCAAAGTCCATAGTCCTGTGCCCTTTCGAAAGCCTCCACATCCTTCCTGTAATTGTACCATCCTACACAGCATACAGAGTCACATACTTATGTGTAAGTACGTGACTCTGTATGCTGTGTAGGATGGTGGTTTACACCGAAGATAGACACAGAATGCTGGAGTAACTCAGTGGGACAGGCAGCAGACTCTGTATACTATCTCAGTGTATTACTGCTATACTTCTTCTTAGGCCCCCTTCAATCATGGCTGACCATGGGTGTCTCCAGGGTGCTATTCCCTATATGGAGGACGCCAGTGCGTGACTTTATTTAACGTGGGGAGACTGGTGCAGAGACAGCCACCCCACAGTCCTTGACAGATCAGGGTCAGGATCCAGTGGCATGGAGTCCAAGATGACCGGAGACCCTTTTCTGCTGCAGCCTTCATCCGCCTTCCCAGCCGTTGTGACGCTCCACTAAGGTCAGCCATCAACCTCCACCTGTTCCACCGTTGAGGTCTTGGTTGGATTACTCTTTGTCAGAGACCTCCCCCTCGACCTTACCGCCATGGGTGGCCCTACCAGGAGCATAGCTCCAGACGGCATCGCTCTCAGGATCTCAGGTCCACACAACCTTCTCCACCACGACAAGGTGACAATCCACTGAGATACACTTGTACTGTACCTGAGATGCTTATCTAATATGTATCTAAGTGTTTATGTATAGTGATACTTGTACTGAACTGTATACAAAAATGAATTTCACTGTACCTCGGTACACGTGACAAATAAAGTACCCTACAATACCATACCATACGATAAAACCCAATGTTCATCAGTGAACTTGCACGCTATCCAGAGTATGCACAGCAGAGGGCAGTAGAGTGTAGTGTAGCACACAGATGCTCAGCCATTGAATCAACTCAATTCTCTGTCCTTCATTTTATCGGCCACTTCCAAGGCTTCAGGCCAATACGGGTAAATGGTTTGGGATGCCATGAGGTAACAGACCAAACAATCAGACAAGCCTTTGCAATTTTAATAGCCCTGTCCCACGGTGCGAGTCCACCCACGAGTTATCCAGAGTAAAAGAAAAAATCAAACTCGTGATTCCAAGTTTATGTTCACGAGTTTCAACGAGTTCCCACCTGTATGTCTAAGTTTGCCGTTTACTTCTCATTTCTGCGATGTACCAAGTTCCCCTCCCGAGTTACTCTTGAGCCAACAACGACTACCGACGTGTGGAAAAATCATCACACAGGTGACCATCACTGTGCCCTTTATATTTATTAAGTTAGTATACAAAGACCAATTTCAGTTGTTTGTTAGTCAATATTATTATCTATAATTCTTTGTTACCCTCAGTCTAATAAACTTATCACATCTCCCTGATCAATGGCATTGGCCAGAAAACAATATGTATAATCCTGAAGATTGTATAATAGTATGATCAATATTATAATATCTGAAGATGGGTCTTGACCCAAAACGTCACCTATCCATGTTCTCCAGAGATGCCTGACCTGTTGAGTTACTCCAGCACTGTGTGTGCTTTTGAGTATAATCATCTACTTGGATAACTTCTTTAACGTGGAAATAAAACATCATTATAAGTTGTTCAGGGGCATGATTTAAAAAATAACTGCTGCAGAAACAAAGCACTGTTTTGTGTACAAGGATGTTGCTGCCTTACAGCGCTTGCAATGCCGGAGACCCGGGTTCGATCATGACTACGGGTGCTGTCTGTACGTTCCCCCCATGACCGCGTGGGTTTTCGCCGAGATCTTGCTACTCTTTGGAAGTCATCTCCCACATTCCAAAGAAAGAGAAAAATGGAAAACCACCAAATACTATTGAAATCTGGAGGTGACAAAGACATTGATGACGTCCACTGTAGATGGACCAACATTTGCATGGGTCTGCTTGACAATCAATCAGAACAGGGTAATCAAAGTCTGTGTTTATTGAGATGAACCAAGCAAGGCATGGAGCTGAGGCAGACCCCAGGAGAAAACTGGGAGATAAACTATATAAGGAATGGACAAACCCTGTCAGTGTTAACAGACCCCCATCTGTCTGAATGATCAATTGTGTATTCAGGATTCCTGGATTCAGAAAATAATTTTAGAAAGGAAAATTAAATAAAACTGAAAATTGTAAATGGAATTGCAGTGGAGTAAATGACCATTGCATCATCAAAGGATATCTGACTGCAGAATAATTGAAGAGTATGTCAAAACTGTGTTCATTATGGTGTCTGTCTGATATTCTATCAAAAGAACAGGGGTGGTGGGTGGGTGGCATGGTGAGGTGCAGATGCACAGATTGTTCACAATGCCCCTCTCCCCTGGTGCATTGGGTGCCAAGGGTGAAGTGTGCCTCACATGCGCTGCACCTGTTAAAGCTCTCAAATCTGCTGCCCCGGGCTATTGAAATTGCCTGACAGCTCCAGCACAAGCCTGGCTGTTGGCAAAGTCTAACTCCGTGAACCAGCGATGAAAACAATTGCAGTGGGGCAAACGACCTTAAGAGTGCAAAAGAGCAGAGAGACCATCTCTGCTCATACTACAATTCAATATTGGGCAGTGTGCCGTGGCTGGACAGCTTACTTTGAGGGACAGCCAACAACAGGTACACCACTGCATGAGGAGAGCCCACATGCAGACAAATTCAGTAAATGTCATGTTCAGTTTAAATCCTGCTGACTTTGTTTGATTTAACTTTAAGTCTGGATTTATATTTTCATTTTAGTGTAAATAATTTAATTGCATCTGTCTGTTCTTGAAGCAGTGATTATCATGAATCTGCTTGTCTGATTAGTGTAGGTAGATCTCAAAACATAGCCATTGAGTGCATTGCATTGTCTGTTTTATTGCCAGAATTTAGGCGTGTGTTCTATTTCTCAGCTGAATGAGAGGAAATACTGGAAATACTTCTTTGTGTTTTATTTGTTAATTGACATGTTTGAGAAGCCCTTTTTCAAACCACTGTGTTGTTTGCTGTGGTGCTCCTTTTCTCAAGATGTGCAAAAATGCACTTTATTTATTGAACAAGATGAATAAAGACTTTGTTTCACATTCACCGTGCTGTTTGTCTTATTTTCTGATCTACTGAGAGGTTAAACTGTTTTACATTTAAAAAGCACAGCATATGAGGCACCTGAGTCCTTCACTCTCACAAATGATTGTGAGAATCAAGATGTGAATAGATTATATCACTTCCTCTATTTTGTGTTTTATGATGAAATGAATATGACATTCAAGTCATGAAACTTTGGAATGATATTAAAATGAAGACTTGCAGACATCAATTTGATTTTGATAACAAAGAACTCTCTTTTATTGTGCACCAAAGTAAACAAACAGTGAGAATCAAACGGATTCGTAAAAAGCTTTTCAACACTATAAGCCATTAGAAAATGTGGGAGTATCCAAAAAAAACGAAAACATGCTCAAACAGGTAAAAAACAACATAAACATACAGATAGTACCCACAAGTTAATACGGTAAATTCACGAGTCACTACGGTAAACCCATGGGCTACTACGGTATTACAACAAGTTTAAAAGTATAACATTTTTCCTTCAAGAGTATATTTGACTCGTGGAAATCTTTCAACATGTTGAAAAATTTTCACGAGTTAACACGTTTCCCAAGTACCTGCCGTTAGCGTTAAGAGTTACGTCCACGAGCTCCGACGTTCCCGCTACGTTCATTCTACGTGATTACCACGAGTTTGATTTATTTTTAACTCGGGATAACTCGTGGGTGGACTCGCACCGTGGGACAGGGGTTTAACTCTTGATGTTCGGGCCTGGCATCAATTTCCAAGAAAAAAGACACAAAGTGCTGGAGAAAGTCAGCGGGTCAGGCAGCATCCCTGGTTGGGTTGGGACCCTTCTTTAAACTGATCCATAACACCATAAGACATAGGAGTAGAATTAGGTTTCAGCCCATCGTATCTACTCCGCCATTCAATCATGGCTGATCTATTTTTCCTATTCAACCCCAATCTCTTGCCTTCTCCACGTACCCTTTGACGCCCTTACTAAACAAGAACTTATCAATCTCCGCTTTAAAAATACCTACTGCCTTGGCCTCCACAGCCATTTAAGCGACTTTGAGTCCTGAAAAGCGCTATATAAATAAAATCTATTATTATTATTATTATTATCTGTGGCATTGTATTCCATAGGTTCCCCACCCTTTGGCTAAATTCCTCCACATCTCCATTCTAAAGGTGTGTCCTTTTATTCTGCTCTCTGGTTCTAGACTCTCCCATTACTAGAAACATCCTCTCCACATCCATTCGACCCAGGCCTTTCATTATGTGGTAGGTTTCATTGAGATCTCCCCTCATCCTTCGAAACATAGAAACATAGAAAAAAGGTGCAGGAATAGGCCATTCAACCCTTCGAGCCAGCACCACCATTCAATATGATCATGGCTGATCATCCAAATTCAGTACCCAGTTCCTGATTTCTCCCCATATCCCTTGATTCCGTTAGCCCTAAGAGCTATATCTAACTAACTATATCTAAACTCCAGCGAGTACAGGTTGTGGGAGGATACCAGAGCACCCGGAGAAAACCCACATGGTCGCAGGAAGAATGTACAAACTCTGTACAGACAGCACCCGTAGTCAGAATTGATCCTGGGTCTCTGGCGCTATGAGGCAGCGATTCTACCGCTGCGCCACTCTGCTGCCCAGAATAAACATTAGGTTTATTTCTGAGAGTTTTCAGAGGATGATGTAATTATGCATTGTATTAATGTAATAATAATGTGTTGAAGAAGACACCTTGGTTCTTTTTTTAAAAAGTGAAGAAAAAGGCAGAGACACGAGGTGTGGGGATTCAAGTCGTTCATGATGGACTAAATGTCTTCATTGTGCATTGTAACCTGCTGTGGTAGCAACCATGGACATGCTGCCTGGGTAGCGTTGACCCAATCTGCCCATGTGCGTTTGAGGCCAGCATCTGCATCCTGTTTGTGGTGAGGTTTGCATCGTGGAGTTGATCTTGGCTCAGGCCCATTGTACCAGCTGTAAGACCAACACAGCCAGGCACCTCCACACCTTAAAATAAAAAACACAAAACCAGAGCCACCTCTCCCCTTTCGGACACTGGATGTCCTGACATTATTGACTTCAGCACAAAGATAGATTTTACGAGCAAACCGAGGAATCATTGAAATATTCATGGAGAAAAAGGTTGTTGTATTTTGACGGTCCCTCATGGAGGGCAAGGATCCCAATGTGTGGAACAAGTATCCAGTTTCTAAAACATCCACATTGACTGGATGGACTGGATAGCTGTGTAAACTCCCTCTCTATTATTGGCAAGGAATAAAATACAGGGCTCGGGAATCCTGTGGCTGGTTTCAGGAAAGACTCTTTAATGTTTGGACATGAAGAACTTGTTGTGCCTAGGCTGTCAATAGTAATTATACATTAAAGGTTATTCATTGACTGTGAGAATACTGAGGTCAGAAAATGCCACAGAATGAAGGTATCACACAGCACAGAAGGACGTAATGGGCCTGTCCCACTTGGCGATTTTTTAGGCAACTGCCGGCGACTGTCATAGTCGTAGCAGGTCGCCGAAATACCGGCGACAACCTACGTCATCCTGGCGACAACCTACGACAGCACCTACGTCAGGAGAAGTCAAGCTACGCTTATTGGCGTCAAATCCACTGTCGCCGAAATTTTTTCAACGTGTTGAGAATTTAGCGGCGACCAGAAAGACGCTTTGACTTTTTGCGTGGCTGAGAAGACTACTCCCGGCGACCACCGGTGAACATGTGGCGACAAACTAGTCGCCTGTAGTTGCCTGAAAAAATCGCCTAAGTGGAACAGGCCCAAAAGTCAACACATTATGCCTCTTTGAAAGGACTATCCAAACACCTCACACTTCAATGTTTTCACCACCCTGGAAATCCTTCGTTTTAACGTACTGTATATTCTACTCTCTCTTGAAAGTTATCATTGAATCTACTGATGGTGTTCTCTTTTCCTATGTTTGTCCCTCTGAAATGAAGAGAAAATCATGAGAGGAATAGATCAGGTCGACACTCTTTAGCCCAGAGTACCAGAGGACATAGGTTTATGGTGAGGGGGGAAAAGGTTTAATGGGAACCTCAGGGGTAACATTTTTACACAAAGTGTGGTATGTGTATAGAATAGTAAGATTAAACGAGAACTTACCAGTTTGAAGTTTGATCTTTATTTTATGAGGAGTTACGATGAGGGATTACGTGAAGAAACCCACCAGTAGGCAGTGGGCCGAGGAGCTTTATTCCAGTGTTTCGTGACCTAAGTAACCAAACACATATTGTGTAAAAAAATCATATAAATCACCCCTGAAACTCGTCATGAACTAGACTTGCACATTTTCATTAAATTAGAGAAAAAACGGAAAATTTTCGGGTATTTTTAGTCCAATCAAAGCACGTTTAACATTAAGTTGTATGCCAGTTGGCCAATCACGCGCTTTGTTTCAGGCTAGCTAGGCAGGGGGCACTGAGAGGGCTTCACTGATGCCTGTTTTACTGGAGATTCCGATGAAGATTTTTTCTAGTTCTGTGGAATACATGTCGTGGAAACTTGCAGCAGGGTAATTGAATTTAGTGAGAAAAGCATGAAGAAGTCTGAAGAATGTGCTGCTAAGTGGAATAAAGTCTTGAAAGCAATGTCCCTGCCTGAGGTGCTGCTGTCAAACTTTGTGAATCAACTGGAACTGTAAAGGTAAGATCTAAAGTCTGAATTTATGAAAATTAATCTGTATGCACTTTAATTAATTTAATTGCACCTTTATAATGTGAAAAAATGAGATTTGGAGGTTGTACATTCACTCATTCATTCACATTCACATTCATTCATACATTCACCTGTTGCTAGCTGCCTCCGCCTTCAGTCCGGTATCTTTTTGTTTTTTTGTTATGTTTTTGTTATGTTTGAAGAGCGTTTTTTGTGGGGCTTTTTTAAATGTTTTTATGTGGGGGAAGAGGGTACGATAAGGGGGATACCGTCCTTCAGTCGCTTCCTTGAGAGGATGCGACTATTATTCGAGTCCCGTCCTCGCCCCCCCCCCCCCCCCCCCGCTCCGGCAGCAGCGGAGCAATGTTGAAAACATCGCGGGGCGGGCGATGCCTTACCGGGGATCGCCGTTGGGAGCTCCGGAGTGCTGGGCCTGCTGCACCGACAGCGCGGAGCTGTGGTTCGCGGAGCTCCCAACACGGGCGGCGCTGACCAACATCGCGGAGTCCGGATGATCTGGAGGTCCGGGCCGCTGAGGATGTTCTCCGTCGGGGTTCGGCATCAGGGTCCCACCGTTCCCGGCGAGTGGGCCTGAGCATCGGGCCGCCCGTGGCGGCGACTGCGGGTGCTCGGGAGGCCCCGACCACGGGTGAACATCTGGGAAGATCGGCGGGTGGCTGGCTGGACTATGGTACCTTCCTTAACATTGGTGCCGCTGTGGGATTATGTTGTGTGTGGACTTCTGCTTGTGCTTTAAAAAAAAAATGGTTATATTTTTTAAATTTATTTTTATGTTACTTGACTGTAAGGAAAATCCATTTCGTTGTCTCTAAAATGAGATAATGACAATAAATTGAATACAACAACAACAATTCACTCACTCACTCGTTCATTCACTCATTCATTCATGAAGTACATGAACTACATATATATATATATATATATATATATATATATATATAGGTATAATCATATAGTTTAAATGGACTGCAACACGGAAATAGGCTGCCCATGGTGTAATATGGGCATTTGCCACTAGATGGCGCTTACTTTCCCGATCTTATTTTCTAATTAGTTTAATTAATTAATGTGCAGCTTTTGGCAATGACGAGTTATGACAACCTTCTCACCTATATTTCATCTAAATCTGTGGAAAATTTCATGTAGTTTGGTGACGGGTCACGAAAACTGGATTCTAGACACATTTTTGATGCTCGGCCCACAGCCTACAGCCCGCATGCGCGTCAACCTTCAAAGCAGCGGTGTGAAATCACAGATAACAGTTGTTGAACTGAATATAGGAAGATTCGAGAGAACTAGAACTACCAGATGACCTTTATGAGAAGAGAGTTGGGAGCGGAGGGCACGTAATCCCTCATCGTAGCTCCTCATAAAATAAAGCTCAAACTTCAAACTGGTAAGTTCTCGTTTAATCTTACTATTTTACTTCGGAGTCACGTGAGTGACTTCGTGAAGATTTTAAAGCTCTGTGATTTCATGCCGTGAACACAAGTCCACACATCACAACTGCCTCAGTTGACCAAGGATGAGTGGGATTTTAAAAATGCATTCAGACATGACATAGATTTAAACATGCTGATGCTATTTAATGAACGAATGATAATAATAGTGACCCCACTCATCCGGGAGGAAATTATAAAATAGAATCCAAATTAGAGTTGGCAAATACCCCTGGTCTGGCAATGGGTTTGTTATAAAATGTTTGGAAGATCGCTCGTATGACCATCCTGCAGCCGCTAAGATGTGGTCCAGTGGAACGTCCATAACCCTTGCTGCTGATGTTGTTACAGCGCTGGTGGAGTAAGATTTGAAAACATCAGTGTCCACTCCTGCACAAGCCAAACCCGTTTTAACCACCTGGAGATGGTCTGAACTGATACCTTCTTATGAGGTTTTTTGTAACTAACAAACATTGCTAGTTCAGAGCCTCTAAGGCTCTAGGTGACCTTAATGTACTGTTGTAGATGTGTTACCACCCACAACCGAGGTCCATGGGGTATGCCATGAAAACTAGACCTGACGCCCCTGGTCTGCTCTGGTTAACTAAATCATAAACATAAAATATTATATTATTTGCAGATGTAACCATCCTGTCCAGTTGCAATTTATATAGTGACTGGACCAGTTGCGCTGAGACCAGCGCCATGAGCATAACTACCTTATGAGAGCCGGGCCAAATATAAGGATGTAGCTGGAGCCCCCTGGTGAAGTAGTGTTAACACAATGTCAATATCCCATACTTCCGTATACCTGGGCCTGGGAGAATTTGTGTTAAAGATGTCCTTTATAAATCTGGATATCAGAGGGTGAGAACCGACAGAGTGGGTCCCGCTCGCTGCAGCAAATATGATGAGAAGGCACATTTGGCACAGTTAATGGCACTGTAACTTAATTTATTGTCAGACCCATTTGAAAATGAACTCCAAGACGTCAGTTATCCGAGCCGTATTATATGTAACATTAGTATTTAAACAAAACACTTCCCAGCTCCTGATGAGGAAATGTACTGCTTTTTTGGTGCTATCCCTGCACTCAGTAGAGAGCACGTACATGGATCGGTCTGACAACCCGAGCCGCAGGAACGGCCTTCTCAGAGTCTGCAAGTCAATGAATTTATTTTATCATGCAGAGGATGGTTTCCCCGAGTCACGGGCTGAACCAGCAAATTTTTGTATTTAGAATAACCATATAAGGTTCTATTATCATTTCCAACATTAGCAGGAACCATGGCTGCATAGGCCAGTCAGGCAGTACGAAAATGCCTGAAGCGGGATCTTGCTGGATTTTTTGCAAGACCCGACTGATGAGGCAAAATGGAGGAAAGACATAAAAGAACATTCCTCCCCAGTGTAGCGAGAATGCATCTATCGCCACTGTTATGCCACATATTTTTGCAACTGGTGATTGAGCCTGGATGCAAACATATAGATATTCGGTGTTCCATCGAGCCACAATGTCATTAAATACTTTGTGATCCAACATCCATTCTGTGTTGTCATTGATTTTACGTGATGATACGCCAGCGCCAAATTATCACAGGATACTTTGACTTGATTGCACCCATGTGATTAACATATGCCACCACCATAGTGTATCAACTTGGAGTTGAGCATGCAGATTATGCATATTCGCACAATAAACCTTTAACCTATAGAATACACCTAGTGTCTATAGGTAGTTGATACCATATAACTGAAGAATTGGTAACTCATGCAAATCCCATCCGCCTCCATAACTAGAGATGGTATTCGTAATTTTCCATCTTTGAGCACTAGCATCAGTTTGTAATATAACTGAAGATTTCCTGACCAAAAAGTTACTGGAGCAATGCTGAATACTGTTCGTCCACCATTGTGACTTTGATAGCTTCAGCTGGTAATAGCATAGGTCTGTTAATAATGACCTACATGGTACTTAAGAGATTATTCCTTTGCATAACCCGGCCACTGACACCCTCCTCCGCCTAGCGGAGCTGGTCCTTACACTTAATAACTTTTCATTTGACTCCTCCCATTTCCTCCAAATACAAGGCGTAGCTATGGGCACACGCATGGGCCCCAGCTACGCCTGCCTCTTTGTCGGGTACGTAGAACAATCCTTGTTCAATGCGTACCAGGGCCCCATCTCCGACCTCTACCTCCGCTACATCGATGATTGTTTTGGTGCCACATCCTGCACCCACACACAACTGACTGACTTCATCCGCTTCACCACCAACTTCCATCCGGCACTCAAATACACCTGGACCATTTCCGACACTTCCCTACCATTCCTTGACCTCACTATCTCCATCGAAGGTGATAGACTCCTTACCGACACCCACTACAAACCCACCGACTCCCATGGCTATCTGGACTACACTTCTTCCCACCCTGCTTCCTGTAAGGACTCCATCCCCCACTCCCAATTCCTCCGTCTACGCCGCATCTGCTCCCAGGATGAGGCGTTCCACACCAGGGCATCTGAAATGTCCTCATTCTTCAGGGAACGGGGGTTCTCCTCCTCCACCATAGATGAGGCTCGCACCAGGGTCTCTGCCATACCCCGCAACACTGCTCTCTCTCCCCATCCCCCCACTCACAACAAGGGCAGAGTCCCCCTAGTCCTCACCTTTCACCCCACCAGCCGTCACATACAACAAGTGATCCTCCGTCAGTTTCGCCACCTCCAACGTGACCCCACCACTCGCCACATCTTCCCATCTCCCCCCATGTCTGCCTTCCGCAAAGAACGCTCCCTCCGTAACTCCCTTGTCAATTCTTCCCTTCCCTCCCATACCACCCCCTCCCCTGGTACTTTCCCTTGCAACCGCAAGAGATGCAACACTTGTCCCTTCACCTCCCCCCTCGACTCCATTCAAGGACCCAAGCAGTCGTTCCAGGTGCGACAGAGGTTCACCTGCATCTCCTCCAACCTCATCTATTGCATCCGCTGCTCTAGATGCCTGCTGATCTACATTGGTGAGACCAAGCAGAGGCTTGGCGATCGTTTCGCCGAACACCTCCGGTCGGTCCGCATTAACCAACTTGACCTCCCGGTGGCTCAGCACTTCAACTCCCCCTCCCATTCCGTATCTGACCTCTCTGTCCTGGGTCTCCTCCATGGCCACAGCGAGCAACACCGTAAATTGGAGGAAATGCACCTCATATTCCGCTTGGGCAGTCTACATCCTGGGGACTTGAACATTGAATTCTCCCAATTCTGTTAGCCCTTGCTGTCCCCTCCCCTTCATCAGCCCTCTGGTTGTCTCCTCCCCTCCCCCAGCCCTCAGGCTCCTCCTCCGCCTATTTCCTTTTTTCCTTTCTTCTCCCCACCCCCTATCAGTCTGAAGAAGGGTTTCGGTCCGAAACGTTGCCTATTTCCTTCGCTCCATAGATGCTGCTGCACCCGCTGAGTTTCTCCAGCATTTTTGTGTACCTTCTTATTCCTTTGCATGTTGTAAGTTCTGCAAAGGCCCAAATTGCACAGCTGAAACACAGTCACTATATTGCCAATTACACTTGATGAATAGAAGGCTGCTTCATAACAACAAGGTTGTTACAGGCTTCTATTAATTCCAATCTCTTGCCCCAGGGCGGAGTCACAGACAAATTAATAGAGTTAAAGATAAATCCCAATAATCAATAACTCTAGTTGGTATCAACTTAAATTTAACTGGATGGATGAGAAACCCCAATTTCTCAAATATAGTTTGCGGCTGAAACAGTTAATTTTAACAAAATACAGCATTTAGAATATCATCCAGCTAGGCCATAACAAGTATTTTTGAGCTCTGAACAGCCCAAGCACCGGTTTTAGTAATTTGGTAAATAACCTGGGAGCTGGTTTGCCCATTTTGCAACTCTTTAACTGTTATCATTGCCCCATCCAGCTAAATTTCAAATATCTCCGGTGATCCCTGTGAATGAGAACTGAATAGTATGTATCTTTGAGATCGATGCATGCCATAAAGATCCTATGGAAATCAGTTGTCAGATAGTAACGAAGTTTCCTAGGCTGAAAAGTCTATACTGCACATGCGAGTTAAATCAAGGATGAACCGACATCCTCCATCTTTCACAATGATCAGGCCACGCCTGCCATAATTCTGAGCCAGCCTCGAAAGACAACTCTGGTCATATTTCCAAGCCTGTCTCGAAAGGCAATCCTGGCCATAATACTGAGCCTGCCTCGAAAGACAACTCTGGCCACAATCCCAAGCCTGTTTGGAACCCTTGTACACTGTGCAATATAAACTAATCTCATGTTATCATTTTAGTTTATAAACAGATTTGAATCTCATGTTATCATTGTAATTTGTACAAAAAATAAGTGTAAATATTACCAACTTGTAAATGGTCCACATACCCCATGTTTCGGAAAGAACCAGACCCACCTACCTCCATGGTTACCGGTGGTCTTATGGTAAGCCCAAAGGCCCCTGATGCAGGTTCTGTTTCCGTCCTCAGGTTCTATTTCCGTCCTTAACTTGGAGGATAGAACTGCTGGGGTGCGTGGATTGCACATTTTCCCTGAGGGCCGGCTTGGGTCTTGGCCTGAAAGACCTCTGCCCAGAGAATCAGCTTTCAAGCTGCCACCAGCTCCCGTGAACCGCTTACTGCGTAGATGGAGGCGTAGGGGTGTTGTCGCCGAAACGGTGAGGCTTTTGCTTGTCAGAGGTACCTTGACTAGTCCAACAGCTTTGCTTCCTCATTCAGGTTTCTTACCTGTTTGGCTAGGTCTTCTCCGAGGAGAAGATTCGGCGGCTGGACATTGCTGGCCTCACCATCCTTAGTCTCCCCAGATAGCGCTGTTCACTGCCGGCACTTTAGGAATGCACAATTTACAGGTGTATGTTCCTGTAATGCTGCGACGTGAGGTCGCTGATGCTTACCAAGCTTGTAACGTGAGGGGAAACTCTGGCCCCCTCCCTGGGTTTTCTGCCAAATGCTGGAAGCCAACTTTTCCTGCAGCAGCTCCTTCGTTTGCGAGGATATCGCAACCCTTGATGCCATGACAGATAATTCTTGAACCTCACGCATGTACTCCAGTATGTTTCACGGACATACTTCCGAGTTTGGAGTCAGTCACACTCTGACCCCTCGCACTCCCCTCCACAGAGAGGGAGATTTGTAAACCATATAATAACCATATAACCATATAACAATTACAGCACGGAAACAGGCCATCTCGACCCTTCTAGTCCGTGCCGAACACGTATTCTCCCCTAGTCCCATATACCTGCGCTCAGACCATAACCCTCCATTCCTTTCCCGTCCATATAACTATCCAATTTATTTTTAAATGATAAAAACGAACCTGCCTCCACCACCTTCACTGGAAGCTCATTCCACACAGCCACCACTCTCTGAGTAAAGAAGTTCCCCCTCATGTTACCCCTAAACTTCTGTCCCTTAATTCTCAAGTCATGTCCCCTTGTTTGAATCTTCCCTACTCTCAGTGGGAAAAGCTTATCCACGTCAACTCTGTCTATCCCTCTCATCATTTTAAAGACCTCTATCAAGTCCCCCCTTAACCTTCTGCGCTCCAAAGAATAAAGCCCTAACTTGTTCAACCTTTCTCTGTAACTTAGTTGCTGAAACCCAGGCAATATTCTAGTAAATCTCCTCTGTACTCTCTCTATTTTGTTGACATCCTTCCTATAATTAGGCGACCAAAATTGTACACCATACTCCAGAATTGGCCTCACCAATGCCTTATACAATTTTAACATTACATCCCAACTTCTATACTCAATGCTCTGATTTATAAAAGCCAGCACACCAAAAGCTTTCTTTACCACCCTATCTACATGAGATTCCACTTTCAGGGAACTGTGCACAGTTATTCCAAGATCCCTCTGTTCACTGGCATTCTTCAATTCCCTACCATTTACCATGTACGTCCTATTTTGATTTGTCCTGCCAAGATGTAGCACCTCACACTTATCAGCATTAAACTCCATCTGCCATCTTTCAGCCCACTCTTCCAACCGGCATAAATCTCTCTGTAGACTTTGAAAATCTACTTCATTATCCACAGCCCCACCTATCTTAGTATCATCTGCATACTTACTAATCCAATTTACCACACCATCATCCAGATCATTGATGTACATGACAAACAACAATGGACCCAACACAGATCCCTGTGGCACCCCACTAGTCACTGGCCTCCAACCTGACAAACAACCATCCACCATTACTCTCTGGCATCTCCCATTCAGCCACTGTTGAATCCATCTTGCTTCTCCACCATTAATACCCAACCATTGAACCTTCTTAACCAACCTTCCATGAGGAACCTTGTCAAAGGCCTTACTGAAGTCCATATATACAACATCCACGGCTATACCCTCATCAATTTCCCGAGTAACCTCTTCAAAAAATTCAAGAAGATTAGTCAAACATGACCTTCCAGGCACAAATCCATGTTGACTGTTCCTAATCAGCCCCTGTTTATCCAGATGCTTATATATATTATCTCTAAGTATCCTTTCCATTAATTTGCCCACCACTGACGTCAAACTAACAGGTCTATAATTGCTAGGTTTACTCTTAGACCCCTTTTTAAACAATGGAAGAACATGCGCAGTATGCCAATCCTCCGGCACTATCCTCCGGCACTATCCTCCGGCACTATCCTCCAATCCTCCGGGGACCAGCAGCACCTCCGAAACAGGTGCTGCAGGTCCCCGACGAGACCTGCGCTGATATGGCCCCGTTCCACGGAACATATCAGGATGGAGCATCACCGTTGTGGGATGAACGCCCTGCTCCACCTGGGTAAAACATCCGAGGACGTACCCATGGAGGTGAACCCTCCTGGCCTGACTTGTCCCAGTCCAGCCCTCTCAGACTCCGTAGCTGCACATCCTCTCGGGGCTGCCGAGTCTGAAGTCGCTGACCGCAATGTCAGCGACTCGGGTAGCAAACCCGACCGCCACCGGCTCCCCGCACTCCCTCGGTTCGTAGCCGGGTTTACCTGCAGTCTCCGTAGCCGGGATTCCCCCGAACCGGATTTCCCCGCGGTCTCCGTAGCCGGGTTTCCCCGAGACGGGATTCCCCACGGTCTCCGTAGCCGGGTTTACCTGCGGTCTCCGTAGCCGGGATTCCTTCGAGCCGGCTTTCCCCGCGGTCTCCGCATCCGGGATTCCCCCGAGCCAGATTTCCCCGCAGTCTCCATAGCCTGGTTTCCTCCACAGGATTTCGCCCCGGATTGTCATCCAGCAGGAACTCTGTAAAGAGCTTCCTGCAGGCAAAATCACAACCTGAGAGTAAGTTCGAAACTTACCTGCAGGATTTACTTACCGCTGGAGGAGCGACACGCCTGCCAGCCAGTGTTGCGCCATGCATAGACGTATTGACGCGCATGCGGGCTGGCGGGCTTCTTCACGAAGTCCCTCACGTGACTCCGAAGTAAAATAAGCTGTCAGAGGAGGTAGTTGAGGTAAGACGATCACATATTAAGAACCATTTAGGCAAGTACATGGTTAGCACAGGTTTAGAGTTATATGGGCCAAAAGCAGGTAGGTGGGACCATTGTAAATGGGACATGTTGGTTGGTATGGGCAAGTTGGGCCAAAGGGCATGTTTCCACACTATTTGACTCAATGGCAACTCGCTTCCACAAAGTTACACGGACTCCATGGTAGCCAATGAGGGCAAGTGGGACATGCATCCTCTGCAGGTGAAACAGAAGGTACTTGAGAGGATTGTAGCTGGTGTCCTCCGGCCACCATTCATCCTGGGCTTCTCTGTGTTCCTGAGGCACATGCAATGCTTCTCTAAAGGCATGCAAGGAATGGAGGGATATGGATCTTATGCAGGTAGAGAAGATTAGTTTAATGGCATCATGCTCAGCATGGATCTTGTTGGACAAAGGACCTGTTCCTGTTCTGCACTATGTTCTATGCTCAATGCTCAATGATGACTGAATCCAGCCACTTAATGTCATTCCAAACACTCCTCCTCCATTCGGGCCAGTCATGAGCCAAGCACCACACAAGACCTTGTTGATGTTACACTTTTCCAAGGAGGCTAGCGAACATTCTTGGACCACTACCTGCCAATCTGGCACTCTCTGGCTCTGATGGAGCTCAAGGAAGTGTTGTTTCACAATCCTGATGGTGAACATGTGAACAATGTGGCCTTGCCTCTCTGAGTGAAACTGGAGCCTTGTTGAGGTTGAGGTTGTCCTACGCTGTCGAAGGTGCTGGAGTACATGATAGAGACAATGATATCTCTCCAGTGTGAGATGATAACCAGTCCAGCTCTCAACAGCATCACCGTATCCATACCTGAGGTCTCAATATTCAAGCTGGGCAGCACAGTGGCACAGCGGTAGAGTTGCTGCCTTACAGCACCAGGGACCCGGGTTCAATACTGACAATGAGTGAAGCTGTGATCTGCCTCCAGCCTCCTGCACTGTTACATGCTTGAGGAATAACACTTAAGCTTTGAAGATGGACACAAAGTGCTGGAGTGACTCAGCGGGTCAGGCAGCATCTCTGGAGAAAATCTTTTTTTTTCTCCAGAGATGTTGCCTGACCCGCTAAGTTGCTCCAGCACTTTGTGTCTATCTTCTGTATATAGCAGCACCTGCAGTTCCTTCCTAAACACTTAAACTTCGCTCTGGCACAACCTTCCAGCTCAATATCAAATTTATCATTCTCCAACAACCCCTGTTAACCCATCAACAGGAGAATCTTTACAACTTATCTCCAGAGAAATCCTAAAGTGCTGCCTGAAATCCTTCCTCAGTTACGGGGCCCAAAATCGGTATTCACAACGCGAACGTGTGGTTGAAGAGGTCACTGGAGATGATTTCCCGCTCCGACCCTTCTGAATTACCACGATTAGATCCGTTCCCTATCTTGAAACTAGTCACTAATACTGCATCCCTGATTTGTACTCCTCTCCCATGATCTGAGAGATGAGATTGTGAATTTGTGACTGAAGTCCCTCTCTGCCAAGTTTTAGAAATTCACGCCATCTGGTCCTAAGTCCTTTAGTTTTTCACTTTTTCCATTTCAAGCAGCACTTTCCAGATCAGGTCTTAATGAAAATTTCTCATCTCCTCTCTGGATCTTTGGACCTTTGATCCTCTGTGTACTGAATCCTATGCCAGGAAAGACAGTGTCTCATGTATTTATTCCATAGTATATCATCGAGAGACACGTTCTTCTTTGTAGTTGTAGATTTTTTATACCGTTTCGTGAGGTAGAAGATGGAAGGAAAGGTAAGGGTATAAGGTAAGGGCAGAACAGTGGCGCAGTGGTAGAGTTGCTGCCTTACAGTGCCAGGGTCCCGGGTTCCATCTTGACTACACTTGCTGTCTGTACGGAGTTTGCACATTCTCCCGGTGACCGCGTGGATTTTCTCTGGGTGCTTCAGTTTCCTCCCACATTCGAAAGACGTGCAGGTTTGAAGGTTAATTGGTTTCTGTAAATCGTCCCGAATGTGTAGGATGGAACTAGTGTACAGGTGATTATTGGTCGGCGCAGACTCGGTGGACCGAAGGGTCTGTTTCCATGCTGTATAACTCAAATTTCACTGTACCTTAATTGGTACATGTTACAATTAAATTGAATCTTGAATCTTGAATCTCTATCTCTAAATTAAACTAAACTAAGCTGAACTAAGCCAAACTAAGCTAACTAATTAAGTGTAGGGAGGAACCGCAGGTGCTGGTTTACATCGAAGATAGACACAAATCTGGAGTAACTCAGCGGGTCAGGCAGCATCTCTGGGGAAAAGGAATTGGTGATGTTTTGGGTTGAGATCCTTTTTCAGACCCGAACTATTGAGGTGGATCTGGATTCTGAACCTGAAATCTACAACTTGCTCCTTCATCAAAAATTTTGTTTATAACCCAGCTGAAAGTTAAACAATGACTGTGAATTCCTGCGCAAAGTCTGCTCATGTGACGACCATTTCACCGTAGCCACGGGAGCAGGTGTCATGGAAATTGGCTCGCAATGCAATCCGTGATCTACATAATTCTCGGCTGCAAGACAAAAAAGCACCATCTCCAAACCAAATGAGCACAGTGCAAAATGGTACTAAAGATCTTTTTACGTCTCTGGTCTTTGAACTGCAGTGGCAAGTTGCCATGAGGAATAATGGAGAGATTTGGGAAACAACATACGTTACTGCTGCAGTGTCCTAGTGTATCCACCCCCACCACCCCAAATACCAGCAGCGTAACGAGAGGTGGCCAGAAATTTGAGTGAGTATTTTGAGGAGGTGGCAAATACAATTGATGAGGTTTAGGAGTGGATGTTTAGTTTAGTTTTAGTTTAGTTTAGTTTAGTGATACAGTGCGGAAACAGACCCCTTTTCCCTCAGAATTCGGCCAGTTGGCCCATTAAGTCTGCTCCGCCATTCAATCATGGCTGATCTATCTCTCCCTCCTAGCCCCATTCTCCTGCCTTCTCCTCATAACCCCTGACACCCGTACTAATCAAGAATGTGAAGGCTTTGTCGATGTAGGTGCAGAAGATGTTCAGCAGGCTAGTGCCTGGATTGGAGTGTATTGGCGATAAGGAGAGGTTGAGTCGGATGGCGATTAACCTCCTGCCCCCTCTAAGGCACTCTAGGGGTTCCAAGGTCGTCTGTGGGAGGCACGGTGGCTGAGCGGTAAATACGGAAGGCAAGGGGACGATATGTTTGCAGGTCGATCGGATGCGGCCTCCAGAGGCATGGAGCGGTGGAGGACAGAAACATCATCAGCAAGCTGACCCTTGCAGCACCAACCCAGTGCCATCACCAGGACAACGGGCCTGCAAGGCCAAGATAGGGCTCCATTTTAAGAACTGAAAACGTAAAGGACACTAGATGGCGCCGGAAACGCAATAACGCTTTGTGTGTTGCCTTGGTGAAGTCTACTATTCCTACATGACAATCACTGCACTGTTGTACCTATTTGTGATTGTGCTTATGTATAGTATGATTTTTCTGAATTGTATGCAAAACAAAGAATTTCACTGTATTTGGGTACGGATGAAAATGAAGTACTATTGAACCATTGAGGTTGGTCAAATTAGAGTGATGGTTGTGTAAGAATAGTAGACTGCACAGAGGCAGTACACAAAGAGTTTCCAGCGCCATCTTGTGTCCTTCAAGCGTCAAGTTCTTAAAATAGAGTCTAAAACAGGATCTGAGGGGCAAATTTTTGACACAGCTTTGAATAGAAGGAATGAGTTGTTTTTAGTTACAGCGCGGAAACAGGCCCTTCGGCCCACCGAGTTCATGACGACCAGTGATCCCTGCATATTAACACTATCTTACACACACTAGGGACAATTTACATTTATACAAAGCCAATTAACATACAAACCTGCACATCTTTGGAGTGTGGGAGGAAACCGAAGATCTCGGAGAAAACCCACGTGGTCAAGGAGAGAACGTACAAACTCCATACAAACAGCACCCGCAGTCGGGATCGAACCCGGGTCTCTGGCGCTGAAACCACTGTAAAGCAGCAACTCTACTGCTGCGCCACCATGCCACCCCAAGTTGCCAGAAGATCTTTTAAAGGTAGGTATAATTACGATGTTTAAAAGGCACTTCAAATGGTACATGGATGGTAAGGGTTTGGATAGGTATGGGTCAGGTGCAGGCAAGTGGGACTACCTCAGTTAGGCAACTTGGTTGCATGGATTATTTGGGCTGAGGTCCCGTTTCCATGCTTTTAATTCTATGAATCTATGACTAACTTTTGGAATATTCTCTCAGAACCAAGAATGGGTGGAGAACGAAGGGATATTATGGACTCCACCCTTCCTGTGGTCATCTGTTGCTGGTCCTATTTCGTTCTGGCCTTCTCTGTCTTTCAGTCTGAAGAAGGGTCCCCATTCCTTTTTGTCGCCTATTCCTTTTCTCCAGATATGCTGCCTGACCTGCAGAGTTACTCCAGCATTCTGTGTCCATCCAGGAACTTGAAGTTGTTTGAAGAACTGTGCCACATCACGAGATTGTGGTTAAAAACTTTATTGCTCACGCGTGCTATTGCCGAGCTAATATGTAACTCCAAACACACTGACAAGTTGGGTTATTAATTGAAATAACCCAGGCCACTCTGTTATTCAAGGGGTTGTGCACATCCGGGCACAAGCCGGGCGGCGAGGCCTGTCTGGGCCGAAGGAGCCTCAGCGGTGGCGGCGATGGGAGACTCGGCGGCGGCAGCGGGTGACTCGGCGGCGGCGGCAGTGGGGTCTCGGTTGCGGCTGCATGGGCCACGGCAGCAACAGGAGCCTCAGTGGCGGTGGGGCCTCGCGGTCAATGAGCATGAGGGGGAGGGGAAGACAATGGGGATCTGGCGTGGGGGGACCGCCGTGAGGGACGGTGGGAGAACAAAGGGGACTCGATGATGGGGAGGGGGGGGCACTCTAGTTTAGAATCCTCTGCCCAGGGGATAAGTCTGTGTTTGTTTGTTTGTTCATTTGTTCCGGGGGAAGGCGCTGTGCCCACGGCAGCCAGATAACAGTCACGTCTTTTTCTTTTTGTTTTCACTTTTAATTTCAAGTATTTGTGTACCCTTGTGTGTTGGGACTGTCGGCAGACCAATTTCCCTCCGGGGATGAATAAAGTCTTATTGCATTGTATCGTAAATCCCAACCCTGCAGCAATGTTTATTGAGTAATCTGGGGCAGGTCCCAGATTTATGAAGATCTTCCTCTGGGTGTTCTTCTTAAAGCAGCGGTATCTCATCAAAAAATGGGACTCGCTGTGATTACTGCTTTGGTCAAATGTGCACGTTGGACTGATTGTCATGGATGAGGCAAAATTACTGTCTCTGATGTCAGGGCAGTATTTAATCGTCTGCAATATCAAGGGAGCAAATTGAAATTAAAACCGTAGTCAATAGGGTGGATAGGGAAATTGAGTAAAGATTTCAGCTCAATTAATCCTTTACCTCTGCAACCATTCTGAGGATCGATTTTTTTTCGCATTATGTCTTGAGGATTAGACATGTCTTTAGGATTATGGCCTTTCGATTACAGTTTGTGTGCAGAAGAAGA
Source organism: Malacoraja senta (assembly GCA_038087875.1). NCBI lineage: Eukaryota > Metazoa > Chordata > Chondrichthyes > Rajiformes > Rajidae > Malacoraja > Malacoraja senta. Next base: position 385,476,719 of record CM075977.1, on the reverse strand, counting down.
AAGGAAAAACAAAGATTTCCTCACACACTCCAAAGATTTACAGGCTTGTTTGTAGGTTAGTTGACTTTGGTAAAAGTTGTAAATTGTCCCTAGTGCGTAGGACAGTGTTAGTGTGCGGGGTGATTGCTGGTCGGTGCCGACTCGGTGGGTTGAAGGGCCTGTTTCCGTGCTGTACCTCAGTCTAAAGTCTCATTGAGATCTGCGATTTACCCTTGTCCTTTCCATGGCGAAAGGGCATGATTCCTCAATTATGAACATAGAACATAGTACAGTACAGGAAGAGGCCCTTTGGCCCACAATGTCCGTGTCGAACATGATGCCAATTAAATTAATGCCTGATTGTGATCCATATCCGTTCATTCCCTGCAAATCCTAGTACCTAATCCACGTGCCATGAGAAATCTAAGTCAAACCAGACTCTAGGCAAAGCACACCAAAGGTGCAGAAAAAATCTGGACCTGCCCCAGATTACTCAAGAAAAGCAAGTGAAGAAATGCCAGTTTTCGACAGCAGTAAACAAAATGGCTTTGCAGTGTGCAGTAAACCTCAGGGGCTACCTATGGCATTTGCCTAGATGGCATTTGTCTATGGCAAAGACCCAGATAGAGTGGATGTGAAGAAGATGTTCGCAGCGGTGGGAGAGTCTGGAACCAGAGGGCACAGCCTCAGAATAAAAGGACGTATGTTTACAATGGAGATGAGGAGAAATTTATTTCGTTATAGGGTGATGAATCTGGGGAATTCATTGCACAGACGGCTGTGGAGGCTGAGTCATTGGGTATTTTTAAAGTGGAGATTGATAAATTCTTGATTAGTAAGGCCATCACAGGTTACAGGGAGAAGGCAGGAAAATGCGGTGGAGAGGGGATAAATAGATCAGCCATGATCGAATAACAGAGCAGACTCGACGGGCCGAATGGCCTAATTCTACTCCAATGTATTATGATTTCTTAGTGCGACCAACATAGTGCTAATAACTATTTGGGAAGGTTTGAAGCCGAATTTGCATTGAAGGGTACCTACCAACTGAAAGATTTAAGCTCTGATTTCAGTGTGACAGACATCAAACTTGCCATTGGACTTTGAAGGTGACTGACTGTTTATGGGTGAAGCAAAACTCTTTAATTAGGGGAATGAAAGAGGGCAGTAGTGCTTCTCTTTAAGTTTGCTTTTCTTGAAGGGAAGCGGTTCTCTTTAAGAAAACAAAATCACGTGTTTGCTGCCCTAACGTAGATGGTTAATCAGAGGGGAATCCTTGCCATGTCCTCCGCTGTCTCTCCTGGCCCTTCAATTTACTGAACATCTTAAAATACCTTGGGAAGTCAGCTTTGCCTTAGACTAGAGAGATGCAGCCCGGAAACCAAGTCCGAGCTGACCAGCGAACTCCCTGTACACTAGCTCTATCCTACACACAAGGGACAATTTAGAACACCCAATTAACGTACAAACCTGTATGTCTTTGGAGTGTGGGAGGAAATTGGAGCATCCAGAGAAAACCCACGAGGTCACAGGTAGAACGTACAAGCTCCGTACAGACAGCACCCGTGGTCAGGATCGAACCCCGGGTCTCTGGCGCTGTACGGCAGCAACTCTACCGCTGCGCCACTGTGCCACCCTCAAACTGAGCCTTTTCTAGATCGCGACACGGCCAGGATGAGAGGATGAGAATTTTACTGGTCTTGATCATCAACCGGCCAGCAAGTGTTTTCCCTCTCTGGGCAACCTTCATCAGTTCATAAGTTCTAGGAGCAGAATTAGGCCATTCGGCCCATTAAGTCGGCTCCGCCATTCAATCATGGCTGATCTATCTTTCCTTCTCAACCCCATTCTCCCGCCTTCTCCCCATAACCCCTGACACCCGTACTAATGAAGAATCTGTCAATCTCCGCATTAAAAATATCCATCGATTTGGCCTCCACTGCCATCTGTGAACCTGGCTTGTGTAATTGATTTAGCGTGAGCTTGGACCAAGTCCACAGATTCTTCTAAAGCTAGAGAAACCTTTCATCAGGTTTTCCAGTTCAAACCTTCAATCCTCTGGCAAATTAAAATATATATTTTTTAGAAAACTGGTCACAACCCCCAGAGCTTTAAAGAGATTGTCCGATTTAAATAAAGGCAATGCTGGATCAAACAGTTTGTACTCTCTAGCTAATGTCACTTTGTCCCTGGACAGGATCCAAGTGAGAGATCCACAGCCATAACTGGCCATTGATTTAGGGAAAATCACAGCACTTTTCATTTAATTTAGGCATATAATGGCAGCCCGTGTTTAGTTTAGCAGATTATACATACACAGGAGCAGTGAACGTGCTATAATTACATTTGAATGCTGATTGTTAGGCCTAAAATAGCTATACCAAGTTGTGAGATGTTTGTTGTAATAATAGGCGTCTTTGTTCAACAGGTTGTGAGTTGCTTTGTCTGCTGCACTCGTTCATTTTCTGTTCAAGTGATTTGAAGGATGGTGTTATTTCAAGACAATTTCTTCTCCTGTTCCTTTCAAACTCGTTCCTTTGCTGACTGTGCACTCTTGCCCAGCCCTCTTCATAAGTTCATGTTCATAAGTGATGGGACCAGAATTAGGCCATTCAGCCCATCAAGATCAATCATGGCTGATCTATCACTCGCTCCTAACCCCATTCTCCTGCCTTCACCCCACAATCCCTGACACCCGTACTAATCAAGAATCTATCTATCTCTGCCTTAAAGATATCCACTGACTTGGCTTCCACAGCCTTCTGTGGCAATGAGTTCCACAGATTCACAACCCTCTGACTAAAGAAATTCCTCCTCATCACCTTCCTAAAGGAACATCCTTTAATTATGAGGCTATGACCTCTGGTCCTAGACTCTCCCACTAGTGGAAACATCCTCCCCACATCCACTGTATACAGGCCTTTCAATTGTTTAAGCGCTTTTGATTGCAACATGCGCCTTAATAAAGTTCAGCAAAGAAACTAACAAGTTAATAAAGAACCTTTTTGCCCGATGGGAGAGGGGAGAAGAGGGAGTGGCCAGGGTGCGACTCGTCCTTGATTATGCTGCTAGACTTTCCGAGGCACCGTGCGGTATAAATGGAGTCAATATAAGGGAGGTTGGTTTGATGGTCTGGGCTGCGTCCACAATTCTCTGCAATTTCTTGCGATCTTGGATGGAGCTGTTCCCAAACCATGCTGGGATGCATGGTTTGATGCAAGTCTTATTATGCAACATCTCCTATCTTGTTCTTTGCTGTTTCCTACGTTAAGTGTCTAAAACTCTGCCCAACTGGGTCCATTCATCAGTGGGTTACATGCAAGGAAGAGGAGGCATGGACAGGAATGGGCCAGACTGCAAAGGAGTAGACTGGCTGTCCAAGACTTTCTCCCACGAACCCACTCTCTCCCCTTCATCTCCCACTATGCTCTTCCAATATCCCTCTGGCTTTCCTTCCTCTTCTCTCCTTATCTGACACCTTTTGTCCTTTATCTCCTTTTCATCTCCAGCCTTTGTCACTTACTCCACCCTCTCCTGTATCCTATCACTTGCACCACCTCTCTACCAGCTTTCTCTCCCTCCTTTTAACGTCAGTCTGTTAAAGCATCAATGTAACAGCAATGGCACTATGAAATCCAATTGATGGAAAGGAACATAGGAGGGTCTGAAGAATGGTTCTGACCCAAAATATCGCCTGTCCATTCCTCCACAGATGCTGCCTGACCCACTGAGTTTCTGCAGCGCTTTGTGTTTAGCCCAGGACTTCCTGGTGATTGTTATGGGGAGAAGGCAGGAGAATGGAGTTGAGAGGGAATGATAGATCAGCCTTGATCGAATGACAGAGCAGACTCAATGGCTTAATTCTGCCCTTATGTCTTTTGGCCTTACAGTCTATAATGAATTGAATCAATGGTAGAATTCATGAAGATAAAAATGTGTATCAATTGTAATTATTGTGTTTTATTAAGAATAAAGTATATTTATGTAAAGAAGTCTCAGTTCCTCTGTGTCACCGCCTGGGTTTTATCTACTCTTGCTGAGGATGGAGAGAGCTCTCCCACCAAATCCATTCCTCTTTCTGAACCCATCTGGTAAATCTTCCCTCATCTTTCCATTTCCAACGGAGAAAAAAGATTCCGACTCTGCTCCCTGCTCCAAAAAGTGTCAAATGTAATATCATATCTCCGGGGAGGAAAATATTTTCCTTCTCCTTTCCAGTTGAAATAATTCCGCTCGTGGGGTATGGTTTGAGTTGCAGAGCAGCAGGGGTGAGACACACCTACTCTCCGAGTATCTGTTCCCCATGAATCATCTTCCTGGACTGGGATCATTCCTCCTGCAAGTCGACATCTGGGAAAAGATTGCGATTTGGTCACGGCTCAGGTTCCCGCCCACAATAAAGCTGGGAAAACAGAGAGCAGATTGAATCGTAGACAAGTTTCTTCCCACTGTAGCAATGAACGAGTTAGACAGTTAGCAAGCAACAAAAGCTTTTAACCCTACCTCGGTAAACATGACAACAAACTAAACTGAACTGAGATCCTTAAACCTGGAAGGGTCAATAGCTGCTGATGCTTAATAATAAGCCAGTATTAACAGTTGCTTCAATGGTTGCATATAGTCATGTTCTTCAAACCTGTGAAGACTAACTAGCTGGAGTGTTTGTGCGGCCATCTTCAACCTCTATGTAGGAAGGAACTGCAGATGTTGGTTTACACCGAAGATAGACACAAAATGCTGGAATAACTCAGCGACCCAAAACATCACCCATTCCTTCTCTCCAGAGATGCTGCCTGTCCCGCTGAGTTACTCCAGCATTTTGTGCCATTCATCTTCAACCTCTCATTACTGAGGTCTGAGGTTCCTACCTACTTTAAAAGGACATCAATAATTCTGGTGAAGAGAAAGGTGACGTGCCTCAATGACTACCGACCGGTGGCACTGACGTCCATGATGATGAAGTGCTTTGAGAGGTTGGTTAACTCCTACCAGAAGTCCAGAACAAGGAGTCACAGTTTAAGGATAAGGGGGAAATCTTTTAGGACCGAGATGAGAAAAACATTTTTCACACAGAGAGTGGTGAATCTGTGGAATTCTCTGCCACAGAAGGTAGTTGAGGCCAGTTCATTGGCTATATTTAAGAGGGAGTTAGATGTGGCCCTTGTGGCTAAAGGTATCAGGGGGTATGGAGAGAAGGCAGGTACAGGATACTGAGTTGGATGATCAGCCATGATCATATTGAATGGCGGTGCAGGCTCGAAGGGCCGAATGGCCTACTCCTGCACCTGTTTTCTATGTTTCTATGTTTCTACCTCAACAAGAACCTGGGCCCATTGGAGTTTGCCTACTGCCACAACAGGTCAACGGAGGATACAATCTCAGTAGCTCTCCACTCTGCACTGGACAATATTGACAGTAAAATCACATACGTCAAGCTCTTGTTTGTAGACTACAGCTCAGCTTTCAATGCAATCATCCCCTTCAAACTAGTTATCAAGCTCACAGAACTGGGTCTCTCTGCATCTGTCTGCAGAGATATTCTACAAGGTCCCACCAAGTCAGCGCCAACCAGCGACCCCAGACACTAACGCGATCCTACACACACGATGAACAATTTACAATAATACCAAGCCAGTCCAGTTATCCTACAAACCTGTACGTCTTTGGAGTGTTGGAGGAAACCGGAGATCCCGGAGAAAATCCGCATGTCACAGGAGAATGCGCAAACTCCGTACAGACAACCATCCGTAATCTGGATCGAACCTGGGTCTCTGGTGCTGAAAGGCAGCAACTCTACCACTGCATGCGCCGTGGAGATGAACAAAGACAGACCTGTGGGGCAACCGCAAACAACCCGGGTGGGCAAGTCCCCTAGAACTCTCACTAACTTCTACAGCTGCACCATAGAAAGCATTTTATCAGGATGCATCACAGCTTGGTTTGGGAACAGCTCCATCCAGGACCACAAGAAATTGCAGCGAATTGTGGATGCAGCCCAGACCATCACACAAACCAATCTCCCTTCCATTGACTCAATTTATACCTCACGCTACCTCTGCAAGGCCAGCAGCATAATTAAGGACGAGTCGTATCCTGGCCACTCCCTCTTCTCCCCTCTCCCATAGGCAAAAGGGATAGAAGTGTGAAAATGCACACCACCAGATTCAAGGACAGTTTCTCCCCAGCTGTTATCAGGCAACTGAATCATCCTACCACAACCAGAGAGCAGTGCTGAACTACTATCGACATCTGATGTCCCTCAAACTATCCTTGACCGGATTTTGCTGGCTTTACCTTGCACTAAATGTAATTCCCTTATCATGTATCTATACACTGTAAATGGCTTGATTGTTAATCACGCATTGTCTTTCTGCTGGCTGGTTAGCACGCAGAAAGACACGTGACAATAAAAACAAAACTGAAACTGGGCCGCTGTCGGCGGTCGATGATTGCGCGGGGGGACCAACGCAAGTGGGGGAGGGGGAAGAACAATGGAGGACCCGTCGTGGGGTGGATCGCTGGGAGGGAGGGGGATGGTGGGGGGGGGGGGAGAACAAAAGGGGAGCCAGCGGGGGTACTTTGTAACATTGTCAGCATCGTTTATATGGCGACTATTTATGTGGGCACACAAGCAAAGAATTTCACTGTGCCTTGTCACATGTGACAATAAAGTACTCCATTCTGTTCCGTTCCATTCTAAACAAAGACAGAGCGGATGGGTAGGTCGCCCGCAGCCACGTACGGCATCAGGCCTGGTTGACCTGGAAGCCGCCGAGCTCAGGCCCCGAAGACCAGCTGAGAGTGTTCTTCCGTTCCGACGCCGGTGCTTCGATCATCCCGGTGAGAGGGCCTGAAACATCGGGCCGCCGTTGCAGCGACTGCGGAGGGCTCAAGGATGCCCCGACCACGGATGGACAAGAGGAAGATGTCTGAACTTTATTGCCTTCCCTCACAGTGGGAAACGTTGATTCCGCTGTGGGGAGATGTTCATGTTAAATTCTATCGTGTTGTGTCCATTTTACGAGTTGCTTGGTAATTCCAATTTCACTGCATCAATTGGTGTATGTGACAATAAATGTAACTAGAGAGTGGAGGTGGAGGGGGTCGCTGGTGATGACGGACGTGAGGAGTGGGCCGGTAGGAGAGGGAGTGGGATATTGCCTCCAGCACCTTCAAGGTCAGATGCATGAATTGCTCCCCAGGACACAAAGTGGCGGCGCTGTCGTACAGCAGCGGCTCGCCTGCAGTCCGTCTGTTTTTACTTTTTTTGTTGCTTTCTTTTGTCCTGTTTTAGTTCAATTTTTGTTTATTGGGTTGTGTATGTGTGGGGTGGGGGGGTGAAACATGACTTTTGTCTCTTCCTTCGGGGGAATGCGACTTTCTTGTCGTATCCCCCTTCTCTGCCTCCGTCTGCGCTGAGGCCAAAATGGCGGAGCTGCCGGCCTCCAACTCCAACTGCGAGCTGCCGGCCTCCAACTCCAACTGCGAGCGACCGACCGACCTCGAGGCTCCGGAGGCAGAGCCAGGACTTACCAGCGCGAGGCTGGCCAACTTCGGGGCTGCGGTGGCGTTCCGGCGGTGGCGACCGAGGACACTAGTGGCGACCTGAATCCGGAGGCTCGGCCGCGGGCCCAGTGGACGACATCGTCGGGAGCGCGCAGGTCTCAGGTTGGTGACCTGTTTTTCTGGAGCTCCTGCAACTACAGCTGCGTCCGCTGGACTGGAGGGCGGCAGCTTCGGCAGCTTCGACCACCCCGGGCCGCGGAGTTTGAACCGGCCCGTCGCGGAGCACGGATTCGGCCGCTGGACTGGCTTACCGTCGCCCGGCGGGGCCACAGCATCAGAAGCCTGGATCGCCTCAGCGCAGAGGGAGAACAAAGTGGGAAGAGACAGAGACTTTAAGACTTTTGCCTCCATCACAGTGAGGAGGTGCCTGGTGAACTCACTGTGGTGGATGTTAATTTGTGTTTATTGTGTGTTTTGTCATTTATTATTATATGTATGACTGCAGGCAACGAAATTTCGTTCAGACCGAAAGGTCTGAATGACAAATAAAGGAATCTCTCTCTCTCTCTCTAAAGGCACTCGGGCGAAGAAAGGCACAACGTTCGCTGGGTCGAGCCGGTCGAGGGTGATGTAGGAGGCCCTGCAGTAGCCTGGGGCTTATCTGGGCTTACCTTGTTCAGGGGCGCTCCAGTACAACCAGCATGTGGACCGGACTTTGGGCATTGGACATTTTCCTTTGTTTAAATGATGCCATAATATGGCGACGTGAGCATGTGTGAGCTTTGCAAAAAGAATTTCACTGTCCAGTCCTCACGTGGCAATAAAGATCGATTGAACCATTGAACAGCTGCAGATGGACTCCACAAAACTAATGTTATTGAATATCAAAGATGGATAGCCTCTCTATTATTATTGGAAATAGAGATTTAGTTTACAGATACGGCGCGGAAACAGGCCCTTCGGCCCACCGAGTCCGCGCCGACCAGTGATCCCCGCACATTAACACTATCCTACACACACTAGGGATAATTTACACATACTCCATGCTAATTAACCTACAAACCTGTACGTCTTTGGAGTGTGGGGGGAAACCGAAGATCTCAGGGAAAACCCACGCGGTCACAGGGAGAACGTACAAACTCCGTTCAGACAGCACCCGTAGTCGGGATCGAATCCGAGTCTCCGGAGCTGCAAGTGCTGTAAGGCAGCAACTCTACCGCTGCGCCATAGTGGCCGCCCCGAACAAAAAGATTTCCTGCCACCTTTGTGGCATGCCTGCTACTTGCCGCATTTCATCACATGCATGAGTGTTTCCTTGGTCTAGCTTCATGCTGGCAAGGGCTGTTTCATTCACTGATGGGCTGCAAATAAAGTCGACCATTGTGTACACCTCGTTGAACATCCCCACTTCTGCGATGGAAGGAAGCTGAATGTGGTTCAGCCACCCACATCCCCTGCAGCACCCATTGTTATGTCAAAGACCGCCTGAGGCTCTGGGAGAGCATTCAGAGCAACGTTTTATTGTCTTAGTATCTGAAAAATAGCTCCTCTAAAAGTACCGCACTAATGCAAAAGCAGCAGAAATGACAGTCGGGACTTTTATAGAAACAAGGAACACAGATGTTGGTTTACAAAGAAGGACACAAAGTCCTGGTGTAACTCAAAGGGTCAAGCAGCATCACTGGAGAGCATGGGTAGGCGATGTTTTGGGACGGGACCCTTCTTCATAGTTCAGTTCATGCGTTCATAAAACATAGGAGCAGAATAAGGCCAATCGGCACATCGTCAAATCCGCCATTCAATTATGGTTGATCTATCTTTCCCTCAACCCCATTCTCCTGCCTTCTCCGCGTGACCTTTGACACCCTTACAAATCAAGAACCTGTCAATCTCCGCTTTAAAAATACCCCATATATTGGCCTCCACAGCAACGAATTCCACAGAATCAGCACCCACGGGCCAAAGATATCGCTAAAGGCGTCCTTTTATTCTGAGGCTACCTCCACCGGTCCTAGACTCTATCTACACTAGCCAGGCCTCACCACTGATTCACCATCCACTGGCTAAACAAGTTCCTCCTCATCTCCTTTCTAAAACGATGTCCTTTTATTCTCAGTTCTTTGGCTGAGGAAGTTAAATCTCTATTCAGACAAGAAGCAGGCCATGTTTTACCACCTGCGAAAAGGGAAACCGGTTAGTGATGAGGGGGTGGAGTATATTTCAGGGCCCGCATCTGTTGAAATAGTTCCAAAACTTATTGTACATATGTTCCAATGAGTGAAAGCAATCTTCGACCAGTTAACCCAACATCGAGTCAAACAGCATGGGAACAGGCCCTTCTGCCCAGCTTGCCCACACCAGCCTACGTACCCCATCTACACTATTCCCACCTCCCTGCATTTGGCCCATATCCATCGAACAGTTGTTGGAAAAATGTTGATTCCGTTATTCCTAAGTGGCAACACAGAAAATCACTATTATTAGGCAGAGTTAAATGCTGTTTTCTGAAAAGAATTAGAAAAGAGAAAACACTGTAGCTACATAGAAACATAGAAACATAGACAATAGGTGCAGGAGTAGGCCATTCGGCCCTTTGAGTCAGCACCGCCATTCAATGTGATCATTGATGATCATCCACAATCAGTACCCTGTTCCTGCCTTCTCCCCATATCCCTTGATTCCTATAGCCCTAAGAGCTCTGTCTAACTCTCTTTTGAATGCATCCAGTGAATTGGCCTCCACTGCCTTCTGAGGTAGAGAATTCCACAAATTCACAACTCTCTATGTGAAAAGGTTTTTCCTCATCTCTCTACCTTTCTTCTATCTTCTATCTATACGTAACTTAAACTCTCATCTTGTGCTCTTCTGGTTTGCGTTGTTTTTATATTTGCGCAAAAACGGTGTGCGATAGCGCTACGATGTTTTGCCACCTTACTCGCTATTCTCCTGTGCTGCAAGTGCAATGAGTTTTGTTCTGATCGGTGGTATATTACAAAAGTTATTAAGGTTTATAAATTGTAAAAACCACGTATGTGCAGATTTGTCTCCTCTTCTGTCAGCAGATTGGTCTTCTCTCCTGTCATTCGCCAGGATGGCGATGCCTCTTCCGGCACCCACTGTCAATCACCGGCGGCGAGGAGAATAAAGCTGAAGGAGCAGAGTGAGCAGAGTGTGGAGAGCGGGTGAGGCTGCATCTGCGGCGACCACCACGACAAGCCGGGAGCCGGGAGTTGCTGAGTGAGGCCGGGAGCCGTTGAGTGAGGCCAGAGCCGGGGCTGGGAGCCATTGAGTGAGGCCGGGGCCAGGGGCCGCTGGGTGAGGCTGGAGCCGGGAGCCGAAAAGTGAGCGTGGAATATTGCGTTGGGGGACCAAGTCTCCCGTGTGACAATGGGACCCAACCGGTCCCACTTAGTCTAGTCTCAGTTCTAAATGGCCCACCCCTTATACTGCAGTTGATGGAATCTTGACCAAAGTACAAAGTGCTGGAGTAACTCAGTGGGTCAGGCAGCATTTAGTTTAGCTTAGTTTAGAGACACAGCATGGAAACAGGCCCTTTGGCCCACCGAGCCCACGGCGACCATCGAACACCCTTTTACACTAGTTTGTTTAACCTACAAACCCACATGTCTTTGGAAGTGGGAGGAAATATGAGCACCTGGAGAAACCACACGTGGTTACAGGGAGAACTTGCAAACTCCACACAGAGAGCACCCGAGGTCAGGATCGAACTCCAGTCTCTGGCGCTGTGAGGCAGCGGCACTACCAGCTGCACCACTGTGTACTGCATCCGCGGAGGGAATGGTTATACAAAGAACTGCAGATGCTAGTATCTAGATGAGTCTGAAGAAGGGGCGCCTATCAATGCCATCCACAGATGCTGCCTCACCCACTGAGTTATTCCAGCATTTTGTGTACTGCTTAACATTTCAATGGAATCGGACCAAGAATGGTTTAAATAACTATAGAGGGCAGCACAGTGGTGCAGTTAGTTGGGCCACTGGCTTACACCTCAAGAAACCTCAGTTTAGTCCTGACCTCTGCTGCTGTCTGTGTGGAGTCTGCATGTTCTCCCTGTGACTGTGTGGGCTTCCCACAGATGCTCCGATTTCCTCCCACATCCGAAAAGTGTATGGGTCAGGAGGAGGTTAATTGAATTAGTCTGAAGAAAGGTCTCAAGTTGAAAAGTTGACGATCCATATCCTCCGCAGATGCTGCCTGACCTGCTGAATTACTCCAGCATTTTGTGTTCTATGCAAGATTCCAGCGTCTGCTGTTCCTTGTGTTCCCAATTTACTCTTCCTAGCTCCTGCCTAATAGTGTTGTGATCTACCTTACTCCAATTTAGCACCTTCCTCCATCCAAAGATATCACCATTCGAAAGTCAAATTGGTAGAATACTGAGGCTTTATAAGGCACTGGTCAGGCCACATTTGGAGTATTGTGAGCAGTTTTGGGCCCCGCATCTGAGGAAGGATGTGCTGGCATGGGAGAGGGTCTAGAGGAATTTTACGAGAATGATCCCAGGAATAATTGGCTTAACATAAGATGAGCTTTTGACGCCACTGTGCCGATATCGCTGGAATCTAGAAGGATGAGTGGGAAACTCATTGAAACTTACCGAATAGTGATCGGTCTGGATGGAGTGAATGTGAAGATGTTTCCAGTAGTGGGAGAGTCTAGGACCAGAGGGCATAGCCTCAGAATAAAAGGACTACCTTCAGTAAGGAGATGAGGAGGAATTTCTTTAGTCAGAGGGTGGTGAATTTGTAGAATTCATTGCCACAGATGGCTACAGATTCTTGATCAGCAAGGGTGTCAGGGGTTATGGGGCGAAAGCAGGAGATTGAGGTTGAGAGGGAAAGATCGATCAGCCACGATTGAACGGCAGAGTATTTTGTTCCTGGAACTTATATGAGACAAGTGTTGTTTAAGCCATTTGTACTTGGGGCTCAGAGTACGAGAACAAGGAAGAGTTGCAGCAAAACCTTATCTGAATACAATTCATTGTCCAGTTTCCACAGATAAAAATATCCTTTGCTTAGAGGGGATGTCACAGAATGTTCGTTCGACTGGGATGACAGCCGGCTTGAGCTAGATACAAGTAAATTGACTCTTTATTCTCCAGAATTTAAAGAACAAAACAATTGCATTGAAATGATTAAAAGTACCAGAACTCCTGAGAAGAATATTTTTGATTCATTCATTTTTCAGGATCTCGACATGCCTGCTCAAGGTCACCATTCATTGCCTATCGACCTATGCCTTTGAGAAGGTGACGAAGAGCCATTAATATCTCAGTGGCTTAATGAGGTGGAGTCACATAAAAGGCCAAATCAGGTAAGGATGATTTCCTCTGCCACAAGAAGTGGCACATTAGGGTGGCGTGGTGGCATAGCGGTTGAGTTGCTGTCCGTCCAGCGCCAGTGACGCAGGTTCGATCCTGACTACGGGTGCTGGTTGTACGGAGTTTGTACGTTCTCCCCATGACCGTGTGGATTTTCCCAGGGTGCTCCGGTTTCCTCCAATGTTTCAAAGACGTACAGGTTTGTAGGTTAATTGGTTTAGGTAAAATTAAATTTGCCCCGAGTGTATGTGATAGTGCAAGCGTACGGGGACCGCTGCTTGGCGCTGACGCGATGGGCCGAAAGGTCTGTTTCCGCGCTGTCTCTAAACTAAACTAAATCTGCTGCTTCATAGCTTCAACCGTGACCTCCAGTGCTGCTATGCGGAGTGATGCCTTTTTTTCGTAATCATGTGGGTTTTACCTGGGCTCTCTGGTTCCCACTTACATCCCATTGGGAAATAAAATCACAAAGTGCTGAAGTAACTGAGTGGGTCTGGCAGCATCTCTGGAGGATATGGATCAGTGATGTTTCGGGTTGGAACCCTTCAGACATTGTCAATAGACAATATAGACATTATAGACAATAGGTGCAGGAGTAGGCCATTTGGCTTTTCGAGCCATTCAATGTGATCATGGCTGATCATCCACAATCGCTACCCCGTTCCTGCCTTCTCCCCATATCCCTTGACTCCGCTATCTTTAAGAGCTCTATCTAACTGTCGTGGGGAGGAGGGGGAGGGGGGGGGGTTGATTGGCAAATGGGTGGAGCAAGTGTGAAAGGCCAGAAGTGAAAAGGAGACAAAAGGGTGTCAGAGAAGGAGAGAAGAGGAGTGAAATGTAAAGCCAGAGGGAGAGATATGGGTAGAATGGGACAGGGTGCGGGGAAAAGAACTGAATAGTAGGAGAAATGGGTGTGCATGGGGGGGGGAGGGGGAGGGGGGGATGTTGGGGCATAGGAAAGAGAGATGGGGAGGTGTTACTTACAATTGGAGAATATGAAACACCCAAGAGGAATATGTGGTGCTGTTCCTCCAGCTTACGTGTGGCCTCACTCTGGCAATGGAGGAGGCCCAGGGCAGAAAGGTCTGTATGGGAATGGGAAGATGTCCTAACAAATGAAGGACTGAAGCCCCATTCTGCTGTCCTTAGAAGACTTTGGCAGTGATTCCTGCTGACCTGACCCACACATCCCTCAATCAACACGTTATCCGTTCATAGAGTCATGCAGTCATACCTTACGGAAACAGACTCTTTGGCACAACTTGCCCATGCAGACCAAGATGCCCCATGGACACTTGTCCCACCTAAGTTCATTAGTGCTGGGAGCAGAATTAGGCCATTCGGCCCTTCAAGCCTACTCCACCATTCAATCATAGCTGATCCATCTCTCCCTCTCAACCCCATTCTCCTGCCCTCTCCCCGTAACCCCTGACACTTCTTACTTGTTTCTAAAGAAAGGTCTCTGCCCGACCCTTCCTTTTTCCTTTTCTCCAGAGATGCTGCCTGTCGTGCTGAGTTACCTCAGCTTTTTGTATGTATCTTCGGTGTAAACCAGCATCTGCTGTTCCTTCCTACGCACTGCACCTCATTGACTGCGTAGCACCTTGTAAAGATTGTAGTGGAAAGCGGTGCGACAGGACTATGACAACCATTCACCCAGGCCACACACAAGGCTACCATTCTGTATCTCTGCTCCACCTGTATCCTATCACACACACACACAAGTCTGTGGTGATGATTATACCCGCTTTGAACCAAAGATCCTATAGCAAGCAAGATAGATCACTCGACGAAAAAGATGTAGTACGGTCATGGGCAGATTCATGGGTAATTTTCGGCCCCATTTCCGTAACCGGCTTCCGTCTCCGCACCAAAGATCACATAGCGGAGCAAAGATACTAGTGCGGAGACGGAAGCCGGTTACGGAAACATCCTCGTAATAAATAAAAGTTCTTTGGTAAAAATCTTCTCCTCATTTTCAGAATTATAATTTATTAACACAATCTGTTCCCCCGCAACGTTGATTACACTGCGAGTCGGGTCGGGTTACTGAAATGGATGAAAAAAAGGCCCACTTTCTGCTCCGTTGCATACTACACATCAGCCCATTGCATTTAGAAGGGGTGGTCTATCTATAGGAGGTACACAAAAATGCTGGAGAAACTCAGCGGGTGCAGCAGCATCTATGGAGCGAAGGAAATAGGCAACGTTACGGGCCGAAACCCTTCATAGATGCTGCTGCACCCGCTGAGTTTCTCCAGCATTTTTGTGTACCTTCGATTTTCCAGCATCTGCAGTTCCTTCTTTAACACGTCTATCTATAGGATCTTTGCTTTGAACAACACGAGTAATCAGCATGGAACTCAGAAAATGGAAGAAGATTCTAATGGAGCAGTGAACACAGACTCACAGCTGTGATCCAATGTGTTCAGATGCAAGGCAGGTTTTGTGTTACACAATTGGCAGTGTAACTCCCTGTCACTGTTTTGTGCAACTTGCATTAATGGTCTATTCATTAACACCCTCAGAGAACAGTTGAAGCATCATGTAATGTGTACTTACATGCTACACAAGCATTTAATAGATACTTAACAAACCAATTAATTTCCAAGGAGAGAATTCAACCTGTTGAATTTGATTCGCCCACCACTAAAACTGACGACCAATTAACAGAAAATAAAGATCATCATTTAAAAGAAATTAAAAATGTATGCAATAATGAAACTCCAGCACTATTAGTTTAGTTTAGTTTACTGTCATGTGTACCACCGAGGTACAGTGAAAAGCCTTTTGTAGCAGGCTATCCAGTCAGGTCTGAAGAAGGGTCTCGACCCGAAACGTCACCCATCCATTTTCTCCAGAGATGCTGCCTGACACATTGAGGTACTTCAGCACTTTCTGTCTATCAGCAAAAAGACTATGAATATTGATTTCTCTTGAATATTGATTTGACTTCGTAATCCCTGCATTCCCTCTCTCTCCATCCCTCCCCCACCCGTCCCACCAGCTTTTCGTTCTCACCTAGTTCCAGCTAACAATGACCCGTTTCCTTGATCATTGTTACTTTCTTGCATATCTTTCATTCTCTTGTTTAATATCTCTCTACATCATCGTCTATATCTCTCGTTTCCCTTTCCCATGACTTTCAGTCTGAAGAAGGATCTCGTCCCGAAACATCATCCATTCCTTCTCTCCAGAAATGCTGCCTGTCCTGCTGAGTTACTCCAGCATTTTGTGTCTATCTTTGGTTTAAAACAGCTCCTGCAGTTCCTTCCTATATACATGGTTACAATCGAGCCAGCCATGCACTGTGTACAGATACAAGATAAAGGGAATGACATTCAGTGCAAGATAAAGTCCAGTAAAATCCGATTAAAGATCTAAATCCGATTAAAGAAACTAAAAGCTGCTAAGCCTGTGGTCAGAACAACGAAAAGGTGGACAAGCGAGGGCATTGAGAACTTACAATCCTGCTTTGACTGCACGGATTGGAATGTGTTCAGGGAAGCAAACACAAGCCTCGATGAATATACGGACACTGTATCATCATATGTCAGCTTTTGCGAGGACCGTTGCATTCCAACTAAGACCCGGACATGGTTCAACAAGAACAAGCCCTTGTTCACTGCAGAAATCAGACCGCTCTAACAGTCTACAGAGGAAGCCTACAGGAGCGGGGATGCAGACCCCTACAGGCAGGCCAAGTACAAGCTGAGAAGAGGAATCAGAGCTGCCAAGGAAAGGTAGTCTGAGAAGTTGAGGAGCAAGTTCTCAGCTAGTGACTCTTCTTCAGTTTGGAAGGGCTTGCAAGAAATTACCAGCTACAAGAGGAAAGCCCCCCGCTCTTTGGACAATCGTCAGCTGACCAACGACCTGAATGAGTTTTACTGCAGGTTTGAAAATCAGAAACATAACCCTGGTACCCCCTCCAACCCCTCCCCCCCCATCCCCAACCAACACAGCCAGACCCCAGTCTACAAAGAATGAACCCGGCAGCCTCTCCTTCCTATTTACCACTTCACACCTACTTAAGGCAACTCCAGTATGAAAAGACTGGACCATTTCCCACCCCAACCAACACTTCACACCCACTCACAGCTTGTCCTCATTCTGCAAAGATTGGTCCTTTCTACACCCACCCCCCTCCAATCACCACTTCACACCCAATCACCCACACCCTCTCTGCTGCACAACATCACTTATCCAATATCAACAATAAAAATAGAGGAGGTGGAGAGGCTTTTCAGAGGACAAAAAAGCCAGAAATCTCCAGGACCTGACAATGTTTCCCCCTCTACTCTTAAGCTCTGTGCCAAACAGCTGGCACCGGTATATACAGACATTTTTAACCAGTCCCTGCCTGCTTCAAAGTCTCCACTATTGTCCCTGTACCCAAAAAGGCAAGGATTACTTGTCTTAATGACTACAAGCCTGTCGCACTGACCTCTGTAGTCATGAAGACACTCAAAAGGCTTGGGCTGGCCAAGCTGAAAAATATCACAAACTCCCTGCTGGACCCTCTGCAGTTTGCATATCAGGCCAATAGATCTGTGGATGATGCAGTCAATCTGGGCCTGCACTTCATCCTACAGCACGTAGACCGCCAGGGGACCTATGCAAGGATCCTGTTTGTTGATTTTGGCTCTGCCTTAAACACCATTGTGCCAGAGCTACTACACTCCAAACTTGCCGAGTTGACTGTGCCTGAACCCCTCTGTCGGTGGATCACCAGCTTCCTGACAGACAGGAAGCAGCATGTGAGGCTGGGAAAGCACATCTCGAACCCGCAAACCCTCAGCATAGGAGCACCGCAAGATGCGTACTCTCTCCTCTCCTCTACTCTCTCTACACCAACGACTGCACCTCCACAGACACCTCTGTCAAGCTTCTCAAGTTCGCGGATGACACAACCCTGATTGGACTGATCCAGGATGGGGAGGAATCTGCCTACAGACAGGAAGTGTCACAGCTGGCGTCCTGGTGCCATCGCAACAACCTGGAGCTCAATGCTCTTAAGACAGTGGAATTGATTGTAGACTTTAGGAGAGCTCCCCCTCCCCTCACCCCACTCACCATCAACAACACAGTCACATCTGTGGAGTCTTTTAAGTTCCTGGGAACCATCATCTCCAAGGATCTTAAGTGGGGGGCTACCATCGACTCCACAGTCAAAAAGGCACAACAGAGGATGTACTTCCTACGGCAGCTGAGGAAGCACAATCTGCCACAGGCAATGATGGTCCAATTCTACACGGCCATCGTAGAGTCTGTTCTCACCTTCTCCATCATGGTCTGGTTTGGCTCAGCCACCAAGCACGACACCTGGAGGCTGCAGCGAGAAGGTTATTGGCTGCAACCTTCCCTCCATTGATGAGCTGTACACTGCAAGGGCCAGGAAGCGAGCGGGCAAGATCATCTCTGACCCCTCTCACCCTGGCCACAAACTCTTTGAATCACTTCCTTCTGGAAGGCGACTCCGGACTGTCAAAGCTGCCACAGTCAGACATAAAAACAGTTTTTTATCCACGAGTAGTTGCTCTACTCAACAGCCAAAAATCTGTAGCCTCCCTTTGATCTGGTATTTTGTTGGTTCACATGCTTGATCAATGGTGTTTTATCATTAATGTCTTATTATTATTAATGTTTAGTGTTTTCTGAGTCATTCGTAACTGTCACTGTATGTCATGTTGTTACTTGTGGGCGGAGCACCAGGGAAAATTCCTTATATGTGAATACTTGGCCAATAAACTTACTTACTTACTTAAGATAATCCGAGTGCTTCCAGTGAAGTAGATGTTAGCTCAGGACTGCTCTTTAGTTGTTGGCAGGATGGTTCAGTTGTCTGAAAATTCTCAGTGGTCATCAGTCCCGAAGGGTTGTGACCCAAAATGTCGCCTGTCCATTCCCTCCACAGACGCTGCCTGACCAGCTGAGTTCCTCCAGCACTTTGTGTTTTGCTCAGTAGTGGTGCTGCTGCGTCTGCTGCTGCGCCTGCGACTGCGACTCTCCTGCAGTCTCTGTCTCTCTTCCTACTTCGTCTTATCGTTAATGTTAGATGTATGTATGCAACAGTCTATTTTTGTTGTATATTATGTGGGGGGGGGGGGCGGTGGGGAGGGGGGGACGGACCTTATTTTATCTCTTTCTTCAACAGAGATGCGACTTTTTTTTCTGTGTCGTATCTCCGTTCGCTGCAGCCTAACATCGAGGAGCTGGGCGGCCTCCAGCTGGGATGGACCTTGAGGGCTCCGGCCGCAGACCCTGTGGACTCGCGGAGCTGGCTGACTTTCAGAGACTGTGGTGGTGCTGCGATTGCGGTTGCTTTTGGCTTTGGAGGCTTCGGAGGCTTCGGCCGCGGACCCTGTGGTCTGTAACATCGGGAGCTCGCAGGTCCCTGGTTGGTGACCGACTTTTCGGGAGCTCCAGCCACAGCAGTTTCGTCTGCCCCGAATCACAAGGCTTGAATCGGCCCGTTCGCAGGACCTTCCACCGCCCGGTGGGGGCTTCAAGATTGGGAGCCTCGATGGCCTCAACGCAGCAGTTTGACTACCTCACCGTGGGAGAAGAAGCAAGGAAGAGATTACATTTTTTACCTTTCATCACAGTGAGGCGGTGCCTGGAGAAGAGTCATTGTGATGGATGTTTATGTTAAATTTATGTAATTGTGTGTTTTTGTTTACTTTTTATTGTTATGCCTGTATGGTAACGACATTTCGTTCAAATATTTTTTTGAATGACAAATAAATTCAATTCAATTCAATTCCAGCACCTGCAGCCTCTCGTGTCTCCATTTTACTGCTCCACCGTGAAACCTCCTCAACGTATAACTTTCATTCATTTGTTCTATGTACTTTTTCATATCTCTCGATTCTGGGGTTGCCAACTTTCTCACTCCCAAATAAGGGACAAAAGGTCAAAATACGGGACAAATTCCCGACGGCAATTCGTTGACCGACTAGGCCGTGAATGATGAGTTGGCCCGGGTGCTGGATTGCACACAAAGTCCAGCCGGCGGGAGTTTTGGCACGGTGCCAGACTTTGACTTCGATGTCACACGCAAAGTCCGGCACCCCATCCAACTCATGAACCGATTATTGGCCACGAGAAGGAGGGGTGGTGGTGTTGGAGGTAAGCGAAGGTCTGAAGGTCGGACAGCTGGCCGGGCTGCCGACCGACGGAGCCACAGGCGAGGCGCTGTTGCTGCACTCCTTGGGCTGCACTATGTCGGGACGGGTGTGGCGGGGCCAGTCGCGGCGCTCCGACCCGACAGTCCTCTCGACCCGAGTAGTAGCAGTCAAATACGGGATGAGGGTGGTCAAACCAATTTAGCTCAATATACGGGATGTCCCGACTTATACGGGACAGTTGGCAACCCTACTCGATTCCCTTCCCCCTGATTCTCAGTCTGAAGAAGCTCTGTCAGGCAAATTGGTTGCATGGATGAGTTGGGTTGAGATCCTGTTTCCATGCTTTTAATTCTCTGAATCTATGACTCTGTAACTTGGAATATTTTCTCAGAAGCAAGGAAGAGTGGAGAACAACAGGCCATTATGGACTCCACCCTTCCTGTGCTCATCTGTTGCCAACCCTGAGCTGTGAATCTGTGGAATTCTCTGCCGCATAAGTCAGTGGAGGCCAATTCACTGGATGTTTTCAAGAGAGAGTTAGACATACTATAGCTCTTAGGGCTAACGGAATCAAGGGATATGGGGAAAAAGCAGGAACACGGCCCTGATTTTTGATCAGCCATGATCATATTCAATGGCGATGCTAGCTCAAAGGGCTGAATGGCCTACTCCTGCACATATTTTCTATGTTTCTATGTTCTGGTTGTTCTGATCTTTCAATCTGGAGAAGGGTTCCAACCCAAATTGTCACCTATTACTTTTCTCCAGAGATGCTGCCTGACCCACTGAGTTACTTCAGCTTTTTGTGACTATCTTCGGGGTAAACCAGCATCTGCATTTCCTTCCTACACAGCCTCTTTGATTGATGTTCTCCTCCTCTCTCCATCAGAGGTTCTGTAAGACCCTCTCAAACTGCTCGCCACCGTGATTGCTGCTTCTCTCCTGCTCTTCAACCATGTCCTGATCCAGATACACTACCACTGCCACGTCTCTCTGCTCAACACTTAACGTTGTCGCCATCTTGTCTCAGGCGGCTCCCAGCTCCATTTTCAGGCCTCGCAGTTGGAGCCCGAGAAGGATCTAAGGTCCAGTCTGAAGAAGGGTCTTGACCCGAAACGTCACCCATCCCTTCTCTCCAGAGATGCTGCCGGTCCCGCTGAGTTACTCCAGCATTTTGTGTCTATCTGATCTTATCTACACCCCATCAACTGCTTCATAAGTTGAAAAGTTCCAGGAGCAGAATTAGGTCATTCAGCCCATCAAGTCTACTCCGCCAGTCAATCATGGCTGATCTATCTTTCCCTCCCTTCTCCCCGTAACCTCTGACACCCGCACTCGCAAGAATCTGTTAATCTCTGCTTTTAAAATATCCATTGACTTGGCCGTGAAGAAAGCGAATAGCATGTTATCCTTCATAACAAGAGGAGTTGGGTATATTTTAGTTTAGTTTAGAGATACAGCGCGGAAACAGGCCCTTCGGCCAACCTATCTCTAAAGGGTTGTCCCTAGAGATGATCCCTGCACACTAGCACTATCCTACACACACTGGGAACAAGTTACACTTATATCAATACAAAGCCAATTAACCTACAAACCTGTACGTCTTTGGAGTGTGGAAGAAAATACAAAGGTCTAGGAGAAAACCCGCACGGTCACGGGGAGAACGATCAAACTCCATACAGGTGGCACCCACAGCTGACGGCCCACCAGGTGCTTCTTCGTTGGGCAGCGCGGCAGATCCCAGGGGTGGAGGTTTCAAGGTCAAGGTCAGTTTATTGTCACATGTACCAGTTAATGTGCAGTGAAATTGGAGTTACCATACAGCGATACTAAGTGAAAAGCAACACGACACACAGCCACATAAAATAAAAGTTAATATAAACATCCATCACAGCGGCTCCCCACATTCCTCACTGTGATGGGAGGTAAAGGCCTATCTTCTCCCTCTTCATTCTCGGGGCTGACGAACCATCCGCAGTCGGGGCGATCAAAGCTCCCGCAGCCGGCGATCTGAAGCCCTCACGTCGGGGCGTTCGAAACTCTCTCATCGGGCCAGTTGAAACTCTCCGCGGCTTGGAGCTCCCGAATCGGTCTCTAACCAGGGACCGCGGGCTCCACGATGTTAAAGTCCACAGGCCTGCGGTTTTAGCTCTCCACAGTCGATCCCCGGCAAAGGGATCGCCAGCTCCACGATGGTAAGTCCGCGCCGCGCCTACAGTTGAAGCGCCGGGTCGGTCGCCAGGAAAGGCCGCGCCACTCCACGATGTTAGGCCACAGTGGGGACGGAGATACGATACGGAAATAAATTTGCATTTCCATTGAGGTAAGAGATTGAAAAAAATTCCCCCAGCCCCCCCCCCCCCCCCCCGCCCACATAAAACAAACCAAGGCCAGTAAAACATACTCTTTAGCATGTACTTAAAATAACAAAACAGAAGAAAGGACTGTTGGCGAGGCAGCCATTGCTGGCGCCACCCAGTGCATCCAAGAACATGGGTAGGTGACGTTTAGGGTAGGGACCCTCCTACACGCGTTCTCCAGAGATGCTATCTGACCCACATTGACCTGCATTTTGTGCTTCGCTCAAGATTCCAGCATCTGCAGCTTCTTGTGTCTCTGTCTTACGTAATCATATACTTTACAAAAGCTTAATTCTTCTTATTCCACTCCAGTCTGCTGCTTACCGCAGGACCTAAGAATTTGCCCCACCCAGCAGCCATGTTATTATTTGGCTTGTGCCTTAATAGAACACAGATGCAAGTCCTATGGACTTTGTACACTGAAAATTACTTACTGTATGTAGATGTTTCAGTGGATGCAAATAGTTATGTCTTATCATCGTACTGCACAGAAACAGGCCCTTCGGCCCAACTCGTCCATGAAGCCCCAGCCAAGCTAGTCCCACTTGCCCGCGATTGAAGAATATCCCTCAAACCCTTTCCTATCCATGTACCTGTCCAAAAGTCTTTTAAATGTTGTTATCCTACTTGTGTCAACTACCTCTGCTGGCAGCTCGTTCCATATACCCTCCACCCTTTGATTTTCTCTTGTTATTTAACCTTTTAGAAATCAGAATTTAAGGACGTTCCATTATGAAGGAGATGAGGAGAAATTTATTTCGTCAGAGGGTGGTGAATCTGTGGAATTCTTTGCCACAGAAGGCTGTGGAGGCCAAGTCAGTGGATATATTTAAGGCTGAGATAGATAGATTCTTGATTAGTACAAGTGTCAGTGATTATGGGGAAAGGCAGGAGAATGGGGTTAGGAGGGAGAGATAGATTAGCCATGATTGAATAGCGGGGTAGACTTGCCTAAAAGGCCTGTCTCACGAGTCTGCGGTCATTGGCGGCGAAACGGGAAGAATCTACCGCTCCTGGGCCGCCATAGACCGCGCACTCGGTCAAACGCACAATTCCGGGGCCGTGCGGCGTTGTTCCCAACACCGCACGGTGCTAAAATAAAACCAACACTGTTCAAAAATATGTCCCTACCGCACAGCCTCCGCCAGTGAGGCACGAGTGCGGCACGGCCGCCGCCACAGCCGCCGCCAGTGTGGCTCGAGTGCCGTGCGTCGAACTTGCACCGCCACAGCCTCCGCCAGTGAGGCACGTGTGCGGCACGGCCGCCGCCACAGCCACCGCTACAGCGCCGCGATCAGGACGGCCGCCACCACAGCCGCCGCTAGTGAGTCACGTGTGCGGCACGGCCGCCGCCACAGCCACCGCTACAGCGCCGCGATCAGGACGGCCGCCGCCACAGCCCCGCAGATCCAAAGTGACGTCATCGCAGTCGGCCCGCCCTTTTTTTAACTTACCGCAAGCACGTGGGACCAGCCGTATTTAAATCACTCGGCCCCCGTGCAGCATCCGTGCGGCGCTCCCGTGGCATAGGCTCGGCGCTCTCGCCGTTGCCGTGCGGTCCACTCTACAGGCGAAGCCGCGCTTCACCGCCGATGACCGCAACACCGTAAGACAGAGCCTTTATTCTCCTCCTACCTGACCTTTCCACTGGATCCAAGTGGACACAGTGATGCAACTGGTGGAACCACTGCCCTAGGGTGCCCGAGACCCGGGATCGATCCCGACCTCGGGTGCCGTCCGTGTGGAGTTTGCACGATCACCCCGTGACCGCGCGGACCCCTTCTCGCATCCCATAGATGTCGCGGCACGCAGATCAATCAGTCTCTGGTGTGTAGAGACCAGGTTAACTCATCCCTTCCCACCAAAACAAGGTACCTCCCGAGGTACCTTTCCCTGCAACCGCAGAAGATGAAACACCTGCCCTATACCTCCTCCTCGAATCTGTACAGGGACTTCAACAGTCCTTTCAGTTATTCAGAGATTCACTTGCACCTCCTCCAACCTCATCGACTGTATCCATTGATCAAGGTTTGGACTCTTATACATCAGCGAGACCAAACATTCAGCAATTGTTTTCACTGAACATCTTCGCTCAGTCCGCCTGGACCTACCTGATCTCCCGGTTGCCAACACTTTAATTCCCATTCCCATTCCCACACTGACCTTTCTGTCCTGGGCCTCCTCCATTGTGTATGTATACATTGTGTATGCAAGCAAAGAATCTCACTGTGCCTAGTCACATGTGACAATAAAGTATTCCTATTCCTATTCCATTGTCAGAGGCCAAACGCAAATTGGAGGAACAGCACCTCATATTTCGCTTGAGCAGCTTACAACCCAGTGGTATGAGTATTGATTTCTCTAACTTCTAGTAACCCTTGCATCCCCTCTCTCTCTATCCCTCCCCCACCCAAGTCGTACCAGCTTCAAGTCATCTTGTTGAGTCTCATTGTCTGTATTCATTTTTACCTTGCCCTCAGCTAACAATAGCCTGTTTCCATTTATCATCATTATTTTTTTGCTTATCTTTCACTCATTTGTTTTATATCTCTCTATATCACCATCTAAATCTCTTGTTTCCCTTTCCCCTGACTCAGTCTGAAGAAAGGCCTTGACCCGAAACATCACCCCTTCTCTCCAGAGATGCTGTCTGACCTGCTGAGCTACTCCAGCTATTTGTGCCTATCTTCTGATGTGTAGATAGTGGATGGGAACATGGGACAACACAGAACCAGCGTGTGAGCGGGCCACCGATGGCCGGCATGGGCTCAGTGGGCCGAAGGGCCTGCTTCCACGTGTATTACATTAATACTCGGCTAGACTAACCTGCAACAGATGTATTTGTGTCTCGTTCCAATCCCTGACGCACACATATCCAAACTCCACATGCTCGCTCCAGAGTTAATCCCTGAAGGAATAGACATGAAACACTCTGGTTCCAAGTTCCTATCCAATTACCTGCCATAAATCCTCAATCTCGCATTGTGGCTGGGTCTAAATCCTGCACCATTTATTGGTGCCAACAAACTACGTCATCATAAAACCAGTTCACGATTCATGTTTTTTCTGGGCAGATCCAGGCAGCACGGTGGTGCAACCGGTAGAGTTGCTGCCTCACAGCCCCTGAGACCCGGGTGCAATCCCAACCTTCGGGTGCTGTCTGTGTGGAGTTTGTACGTTCTCCCTGTGACCGTGTGTGTTTCCTTCCAGGTGCCCAGGTTTCCTCCCACATGCCAAAGATATGCAGGTTTGTAGGATAATTGGTTTCTGTAACTTGCCCCTAGCATGTAAGGAGTGGATGAGAAAGTGGGATAACGTAGAACTAGTGTGAGCGTGTGATCGATGGCCAGCGTGCACTCGGTGGGCTGAAGGGCCTATTTCTATGCTGTATTATTTAGTTTAGTTTACCTTTAGTTTAAGATACAACGCGGAAACATGCCCTTCGGCCCACCGAGTCCTCGCCGACCAGTGATCCCCGCACACTTGCACTACCCTACACACACTAGGGACAATTTAGATTTTTTTACCAAAGTCAATTTGCATACAAACCCTGGACATCTTTGGAGTGTGGGAGGAAACCAGAGCTTGTACCTTGAGTGCAAGGTTGACCATGCGGAAGGGGGCATCAAGAACAAAGGGGGACCCAGCAAGGGGCCGTTGAGAATAAAGGGGGGGACACGGCATGGCGAGGGTTCTGCTACCACGTGCGGTGGAAGGGTGTAGATAGGAATGTTCGGTGAACTTTTGTAACTTTGTAAGCGCCAAAACGTGGCGACACTTGTGTACTGCCAAGGTGAGGTCTGCTGTACGATTTCACCGGGTTGTTTGCAAACAAATGCACTTCACTGCACCTAGGTACAAGTGGCAATAAAGCATCATTGAATCAATCCTGACGGCATTGTACTTTAGGTTGAGAATGTTACCTGATCTACAATAGGCTGCATAATGTGAACGTACTCTCAACAGTTTAGAAGACTAATGGTTAATTACTTTTCATGATATTAAAGCAAATTGCAACAGACAGCTGTGGAGGCCAAGTCACTGGGTAGTTTTTAAGGTGGAGATTTCTTCACACAGAGAGTTGTGAGTCTGTGGAATTCTCTGCTCAGAGGGCAGCGGAGGCCGGTACTCTGTAAACTTTCAAGAGAGAGCTAGATAGGTCTCTTGAAGATAGCGGAGTCAGGGCATATGAGAAGAAGGCAGGAACGGGGTACTGATTGGGGATGATCAGCCATGATCACATTGAAGAGCCGTATGGCCTACTCCTGCACCTATTGTCTATTGTCTATTGAGATTGACAGATACTTGATTTATAAGGGTGTCAAGGGTTATGGGGAGAAGGCAGAAGAATGGGGTTAGGAGGGAAAGATAGATCAGCCATGATTGAAAGTTGGAGTAGACTTGATGGTCGAAAGGCCTAATTCTGCACCTATGACTTATGGTATCGTAGATAGAAACTATATCCATTCACCAGGAAGTTGGAAACAAGAGAATATTGCCCAAAGGTTGCAGGCAAATTCTTCGGGAGTGAGGATGCGACACACAACTATATGGTCACAGGGGCGGCATGGTGGCGCAGCGGTAGAGTTGCTGCCTTACAGCGCTTACAGCACCGGAGACCCAGGTTCAATCCCGACTACGGGTGCTGTCTGTACGGAGTTTGTACGTTCTCCCCGTTACCTGTGTGGGTTTTCTCCGAGATCTTCGGTTTCCTCCCACATTCCAAAGACGTACAGGTTTATAGGTTAATTGGCTTGGCGTAAGTGTAAATTGTCCCTAGTGTGTGCAGGGTGGTGTTAATTTGCAGGGATCACTGGTCCGAAGGACCTGTTTCCGCGCTGTATCTCTAAACTAAACTAAAGTGCATGGACGGTGCAGATCCTGAGTCCGATCTTAACTTCAAACTTGAGATTGTTTTCTTTTAAACAGTTGGGAAGGAACATGGGAGGTCACTGAAGGGCCATGATTTCATTGACTGGTGGCCACTAAATTGGCTATGCCTGGCTGTTCCCATAAACAGCCTGACCCAAACATCGTCCTACCCCTTTTTAGGGCAGCGCTGCGTTGCAACTGGTAGAGCCGCTATTTCACAGTGCTAGAGACCTAGGCTCGATCCTGACCTCCGGTGCTGTCTGTGTAGAGTTTGCACGGGCGACTGCGTGGGTGTCCTCCGGGTGCTCCGGTTTCCTCCCACATCCCAAGGACGAGAAAGTGGGATAACAGAGAACTAGTGCAAATGGGTAATCAACGATCAGCGTGGATTCGGTGGGTGAAAGGCCTGGTTCCATGCTGTATCTCTAAACTGTAGATATTTTCAACTTAGCTTTTAAATAAGCACCAGCATTACATGTCCCTCTGCCCTTTGCCAATATGCAGGCTCTTTATTTCCTGAATATTAAAAAAACTGATCTGGATATCCCACTATAACGTGTATTGAATCAAATTCGCAGGAACACATTGATTATTTAAGTGCCAGTTGCTGAAGTATTTAGTGAGGTTCAGGGTGGATTAGTACTGGGTGAGATAACAGAATAACTTAGAAGCAAGGAGCTCCAGATGCTGGCTTGCAAAAATAAAGCCACAAAGTGCTGGAGTAATTCAGCGGGTCAGGCAGCATCTCTGGAGAGCATGGATAGGTTATGTTTAGGTTCGGGACCCGTTTTCAGACTGATTGCGAGGGGGAGAGAAAGAAAACTGGAAGAGTGGAGGGGCAGGGCAAAGTGTGGCAGGTAATAGGTGGATAGATGTGAGGGGGGTGTTGATAGTTAGTTGATGATTGGATAAAGGCCAGAGATGGAAAGACAGAAGGTATGAGACAAAAGGATTGAAGAGTTGCAAATTGTGAAGCTAGAGGAAGGATGTGGCCTCCTGTACGTCGGCGAGACCGAGCGTAGACTCAGCGACCTTCTCGCCACACATTTCCGCTCCGTCCGCCAAGACCTACTGGATCTCTCGGTTGCTAACAATTTTAACTCCTCTTCCCATTCCCACACTGACCTTTCTGTCCTGGGCCTCCTCCATTGCCAGAGTGAGGCCACAAGCAAACCGGAGGAAGAGCACCTCACATTCTGCTTGGGTAGCTTACAACCCAGTGGTATGAACATTTAATTCTCCAATTTTTCTTGGTTTCTTGGTCCTCCAAAATATTCCAAATGGAATTTAAACTGGAGGTGGATTTGAATTAATTTGTTAATTAATTTTACAGCATTGGTTAATTTGAATTAACTGCACAATCCCCACCGCCCACCTCTGCCCCCACTCGCCCCTTTCCCCTTTCCCCTCCCCCCCTTCCCCTGTTCCCTGCCTGAGCTCACACCTATTTCTCCCCTCATCCTCCACCTACATTCCTTCCTCTAGCTTCACAATTTGCAATTCATCATTCTTCCCAAATCACTCTAATGTATCTGCAACTTGGCTTCGAGCAGGAGACAGAGAGAGAGAGAAAAAATCGCACTTTGGGAAAAGATTTAGGGAAAAGATTGGGGGAAAGATTTAACAGGAACCTGAGGGTAACCTTTTTACACAAAGGGTGGTGAATATATGTAATGAGCTGTCGGAGGAGGTAGTTGAGGCAGGTACTGTCATTATGTTTGCGAGACAGTTGGAAAGGAACATGGATAAGATAGGGTTATGAGCCAGGCACGGGCAAGTGGGACTAATGTAGTTGGGCATGTTGGTCGGTGTGGGCAATTTGTATGGCTCTGTGACTCCATGACTCTTTGCAAGTTTAAATGAGTCAGTGTTTTCCGGAAGAAACAAATCACGTTCCTTGCACATGAAGCCAGAGAATGGAGAAGGTGCCTGGCCTTTCACCATTGCCCGCTCTCTCTCCTGCACCTCTTACCCTCCCCCGCATCTTTCTTCACCACCGCACCCCTGTCTCTACCGTCACTGCTCCCCTCCTCCACCCCATGCACTGGCTCCAAATGCAACGTCTACACAAATTTATACATAGTCCATTTTTAGCATCATTCCCATTCAACGGACACAATGCATCCTCTACAATATGTGTGTGTGCTTCACATGTTACCATGGCACTGCTATGCACCCTTAACTAAAAATAAAAGAATGAAAGCATTATGGCTGTAGGCTTTGAAGTGAAACACTGGAAACTAAATAAAGCATCGTGATAATATCCACGCAGTATTTTTTCATTTATTCGTTCTTCATGATGTGGATGTTGCCAGCAATGCCAACATTTATTGCTCATCCTCAATTGCCCTTGTGAAGGTGGCGATGAGCGAGTGTCTTGAACTACTGCAGTGCTTCCAATGAAGGGGCGGCACGGTGGCGCAGAGGTAGAGTTGCTGCCTTACAATGCCAGAGACCCATGTTCCATCGTGACCAAGGGTGCTGTCTGTACGGAGTTTGCACGTTCCCCCTGTGACTGTGTGGGTTTCCTCCAGGTGCTCTGTTTCTTCCCATGTCCCAAAGACATGCAGGTTTGTACATTAATTGGCTTCTGTAAATTGTCCCCAGTATGTAGGATAGTGCTAGTGTATGGGTGATTGCTGGTTCATAAGTATATAAGTTCTAGGAGCAGAAAATCCATTCAGACCATCAGGTCTACTCCTCCATTCAATCATGGCTAATCTATCTTTCCCTCTCAACCCCATTCACCTGTCTTCTCCCCATAACCCCTGACACCCTTAGTAATCAAGTGGTCGGCACGGACTCGGTGGGACAAAGTGCCTGTTACTACGCTGTATCTCTAAAACTGAAACTAAAGACCCTCTCAGCATATTGTTGAGGAGGGAGTTCAAGGGTTTAGATCGACAATAATGGAGGAACAGCAATAGTTTTCTCCGTTGGGATACCATGCATCTTAGAGAGGAACCTGCAGGTAGTGGTGTTTAAGAAGGAACTGCAGATGCTGGAAAATTGAAGGTAGACAAAAATGCTGGAGAAACCCAGCGGTTGAGGCAGCATCTATGGAACAAAGGAAATAGGCAATGTTTCGGTTCGAGACCATTCTTCAGACTGATGTGGGGGTGGGTGGGGGGGGGGGGGGTTGTGAAGAAGAAAGGAAAAGGTGGAGAGTGGGCTGTGAGAGAGCTGGGAAGGGGAGGGGTAAGAGGGAGAAAGCAGGGACTACCTGAAATTGGAGAAGTCAATGTTTATACCGCTGGGGTGTAAACTACCCAAGCGAAATATGAGGTGCTGCTCCTCCAATTTATGGTGGGCCTCACTCTGGCCATGGAGGAGGCCCAGGACAGAAAGGTCGGGGGGAGTTGAAGTGCTGAGCCACCGGGAGATCAGGTTGGTTATTGCGAACCAAGCGGAGGTGTCGGGCGAAGCGATCGCCAAACCTACGCTTGGTCTCACCGATGTAGAGCAGCTGACACCTAGAGCAGCGGATGCAATAGATGAGGTTAGAGGAGGTGCAGGTGAACCTCTGCCGCACCTGGAAAGACTGCTTAGATCTTTGGATGGAGTCAAAGGGTGAGGTAAAGCGACAAGTGTAGCATTTCCTGCGGTTGCAAGGGAAAGTACCAGTAGAGGGGGTGGTTTGGGTGAGAAGGGACGCATTGACCAGGGAGTTATGGAGGGAGCGGTCTCTGCGGAAAGCCGAAAGGGGAAGATGTGGCCAGTGGTGGGATCCCGTTGTAGGTGGCAAAAATGTCGGAGGATTATCTGTTGTATGTGATGGCTGGTAGGGTGGAAGGTGAGGACAAGGGGGACTCTGCCCTTGTTACGAGTGGGGGGAAGGGGAGTGAGAGCAGAATCATGGGGTATAGAAGAGACCCTGGTGAGAGCTTCATCTATAGTAGGAGGGGAACCCCCGTTCCCTAAAGAATGAGGACATCTCCGATTGGGAAAAGGGGAAGGGGATCTGGGGATCCTTGTACATCAGTCTATGAAAGTAAGCATGCAGGTACAGCAGGCAGTGAAGAAAGTGAATGGCATGTTGGCCTTTATAACAAGAGGAATCGAATATAGGAGCAAAGAGGTCCTTCTGCAGTTGTACAGGGCCCTAGTGAGACCACACCTGGAGTATTGTGTGCAGTTTTGGTCCCCTAATTTGGGGAAGGACATTCTTGCTATTGAGGGACTGCAGCGTAGGTTTACAAGGTTTATTCCCGGGATGGCAGGACTGCCATATGCTGAGAGAAGGGAGCAGCTGGACTTGTACACTCTGGAGTTTAGAAGGATGAGAGGGGTTCTCATTGAAACGTATAAGATTGTTAAGGGCTTGGACACACTAGAGGCAGGAAACATGTTCCCAATGTTGGGGGAGTCCAGAACCAGGGGCCACAGTTTAAGAATAAGGAGTAAGCCATTTAGAACGGAGACGAGGAAACACTTTTTCTCACAGAGAGTGGCGAGTCTGTGGAATTCTCTGCCTCAGAGGGCAGTGGAGCAGGTTCTCTGGATGCTTTCAAGAGAGAGCAATATAGGGCTCTTAAATTAGCGGAGTCAGGGGATATGGGGAGAAAGCAGGAACGGGGTACTGATTGGGTATGATCAGCCATGATCACATTGAATGGCGGTGCTGGCTCGAAGGGCCAAATGGCCTACTCCTACACCTAATGTCTATTGTCTATTGCCCTGGTTTGGAACACCTCATCCGGGGTGCAGATGCGGCGTAGACGGAGGAATTGGGAGTAGGGGATGAAGTCCTTACAGGAAGCAGGGTGGGAAGAATTGTGGTCCAGATAGCCATGGGTGTCAGTGGGTTTGTAGTAGATGTTGGTCAGTAGTCTGTTGCCTGCGATGGAGATAGTGAGGTCCAGAAACAGCAGGGAGATGTCGGAAATGGTCCAGGTGACGGATTAGTGGTGAAATGGATGAAGTCAGTGAGTTCTGTATGGGTGCAGGAGGTAGCACCAATGCAGTAGTGTTGTTCCCTTGCCCACCTTCCCCTTCTTGGTGGTGACGGTTATGGATGTGGGAGGTGCTGTCAGAGTAGCAGAGTTTGGCAACTGATAAGACCCTCTTACCACCCAAGTATGAACATTGAATTTTCCAATTTGAGATAACCTTTAGCAACCACTCCCAACTACCCCTCCCCTTTCTCCCCCATACCTACCTTTCTACCCCCCAGCACTAACCTGTGCCCTACCTGGACTCGCACCTATTTCTCCCCTGCCCCTCCCCCTCCCCCGCCCACTCCCCATCCACCTACATTCCTTCCCAGAGTCATAGTCATAGAGTGATACAGTGTGGAAACAGGTCCTTCGGCCCAACTTGCCCACCGGCCAACATGGCCCAGCTACACTGGTCCCACCTGCCTGCGCTTGATCCATATCCCTCCAAACCTGTCCTATCCATGTACCTGTCTAACTACTTCTTAAATGCTGGGATAGTCCCTGCCTCAACTACCTCCTCTGGCAGCTTGTTCCATACACCCGCCACTCTTTGTGTGAAAAAGTCACCCCTCAGATTCCTATTAAATCTTTTCCCCTTCACCGTAAACCCATGTCCTCTGGTCCTTGATTCACCTACTCTACCCAGCTTACTCAACCTCTGCCTATAGCTCAAACTCTCTAGTCCTGGCAACATCATCGTAAATATTCTCTGTACCCTTTCCAGCTTGACAACATTCCTCTGGCTTCACAATTCGCACCCGAGGTCAGGATCCCGAGAGAAGGCTCCAATACAACATCGACCACACTTCAAAATGTACTTGGTCAGCTAGGCTGCACTTTGGCCATTGTGACACCTGAGATGCTGCAACATGATGGCACCATCTTCTCTCTGGGTAAAGCCTGCAGGTATCAGTATTCCCAGTTTCCCAACTCAGATTGAACAGGATAAGGAAACAAGGGTCTGAAGAAGGGTCTCGACCCGAAACTTCACCTATTGAGTCTGAAGTAGAGGTTCGACCCAAAATGTCACCTATATCTTTTCTCCAGAGATGCTGCCTGACCCGTTGAGTTACTCCAGCTTTTTGCGACTATCTTCGGAGTAAACCAGCATCTGCAGTTCCTTCCTACCCATTTAAGGAAATTTCTACTGGGTTCAGAAAGGCAAGATCATCAAAAGTGTGGTAAAAAATGTTGGCTTTCATATTACGTTTCCTCCTCACCAACCTT
>CM075977.1:385370507-385443167 GCA_038087875.1 Malacoraja senta | reverse complement strand
AAGATACACAGCACAAGAGTGTTCCTTCTTTCCTAAATGGATTACCCCAAAGGGTTTTGACTCCTCAGTGGAAGAAAAGATCCGTGCATCCAGTTTGTCATGCCATGTCAGAAATAACAGAAGATGCTAGCAAAATTCAGCAAGTCACAGCAGTATGGAAAGAGAAAGAGTTAGTTTCCCTCATCAGAAGGAATGATCCCTTTTCAGAACTGGGATGATGTGACAAACAAGTCAGTATCAATCTACAGGAAAAGGTGGATAGGATAAAGGCAATGTCTCTGGCAGCAAGACCTGGTTTGGCATGGTCACCAAGTTCACAGGGGAAGTTATGGAGAGAGAGCATGGTCGATTCCCAGCTTTTAAGGACAAACAGCTAGTGAGAGCACAGAGGAATAGTCGAGCTACAGAAAACGTGAAATTCCTCACGCACATTGGGCCATGTTACAATGATGCCGCAGGCAACAGATGAGAGAAGAGTGAGCATGAGAAGAGGAACAGGAAGCTCAGGACGATTCCTGTGGACTGAACAGTTGTGTGCCTCAAAGCAGCCACCCAATCTGTATTTGGTTTCTCCAATGTAAAAAAACAATATTGTTAACACTGAATGTAGTACACCAGGTTGGAAGTGCAAGTGAATTACAGAAATCTTCATCTGGAAGGACTGTTTGGATCCCTGGATGGTGGAGAGGAAAGATGTGGAAATCTCATGGCTGCATGGTAAATTTGCCTCAAGGGGAGTAATTAGTAGGGCTTGAGGAGAAGACAAGAGAGTCATAAAAGGAATCATGTGTGATGAAGGCAAAGACTTATGAGGCAGAAAACTCTGAAGATGCAGTTGGCTAGCTTTTAAATGCAGTGAAGAGGAGGTCATGATTCAGAGAAAGAGGTGCTATCTGGAGTCACGTATGTGGAAAGCAAATTTTGGAACAAATAGAAAAATTGGGAGAATAGAATCCTTAAATGGAAGCAGGGTGGGAGAAAGTATAGTTAGGACCGCAAAGTAAACCTACTTGGTTCCCGTACAAAAAAGGACGTGCTCCAGCTCCTCCAATGACGACAGACCGGCAGCGCTGACTTCACACATCATGAAGTCTCTGGAGAGGCTTACCAAACAAAGATTGGGGTTGAGGACGATATCATCCACCTGCTCCAACGTTCCTATGCTCACCTGGATAAGCCGAGAAGCACTGAAAGTCATGTTTTTTTACTTCTCTAGTGATTTAACACCTTCCGGCCTGCACTGCTAGGGAGCAAACTGACGAAGATGCAGGTGGATGCTCCATTGTGTCCTGGATTACCAACTACCTGACTGGATGACAATATGTCAGGCTACAGAACTGTGTCTCGGACATGGTAGTGGGCCCCACAGGGGACGGTCTTCTCTCCCTTCCTGTTCGCTATCTACAACTCAGACTTCAGATATAACTCGGACTCCTGCCACCTACAGAAGTTTTCAGACGACTCTGCAATTGTGGGCTGCATCAGTGAGGGGAGGGAAGCTGAATACAGAGGTGTAGTCAACGACTTTGTTGAGAGGTATGGGCTGAATCACCTGCAGCTTAACACCGACAAGACTAAAGAGTTAGTGGTGGGCTTTAGGAGATTTCTGTCTCCATCAATGGTGTAGATGTGCAGTTTACCAGGGAGTTCAAATAAGTTGGCGTGTACCTTGATAGTAAACTGGACTGTTGAGGCCCTGTACAAGAAGGGACAGAGCCGGTTGTACTTTTTGAGAAGGCGCCGCTCCTTCAATGTATGCAGTAAGATGCTGTAGATGTTCTACCAACCGGTGGTAGCCAGTGCCATCTTCTTCGCTGCCGTGTGCTGGGGCCGGAGGGCGAAGGCC
Source organism: Malacoraja senta (assembly GCA_038087875.1). Classification (NCBI taxonomy): domain Eukaryota; kingdom Metazoa; phylum Chordata; class Chondrichthyes; order Rajiformes; family Rajidae; genus Malacoraja; species Malacoraja senta. The sequence continues at coordinate 385,441,321 of CM075977.1, read as the reverse complement.
GCAGACGCCAATAGGATTAACAAACTCATCAGGAAGGCTGGCTCCGTTCTGTGGGCGGAGTTAGATTCAAGGGAGGTGGCCTTGGAGGGGAGGATGATCCTCAAACTGCGGAGCATCCTGGACAATACAGCTCACCCCCTCCATAACACAATGGTCAACCCGAGGAGTACCTTCAGAAACAGACTGGTTCCACCAAGATGCAGTACAGAACACCACAGGAGATCCTTCTTCAATGTGGCTATCAAACTGCACTCCTTCTCCCATTCTGTCGTGGGGTAGACTGACCCACTCCGCCCACCCCAGCCCCCTCCCCAATTTTTGCACATCCCCAATCCTTTCCACTCATCATTTTATTTAGTGTTTTATAACTGTTGGCAGATCAATTTCCCTCCTGGGATAAATAATGGTTCTATCGTATCGTAAGCATTAGCCAAAATGGAGAGATGCAGAGCCAGAAGGAAAGAGGCAGATGGACAATGTGAAGGCAAGAGGACAATATGAAAGCAGAAGCACAATGGAAATTTAGTTTAGTTTAGTTTAGAGATACAGCGCAGAAACAGGGGTACCCGGACGTGGCGCCGACAGACAAGAGGCCGAAGCAAAGAAGTCGAAGCCAAAGAACGGAATGGAAACGAGGCCGAAACGCCAATAAACCGAAAGAGTCCGAAGACGAAACGCCTACTAACCGAAAGGATGGGATGCCTAAATGCAAACTAACCGAAACGGCGGGACGCCTAAAACCCAAGGAACCGAAAAGCTGCGTCGCCCCAAGCAAACTTACCGAATGGCCGGGACTTGTCAGCAATTGGTCCAGACCCCCACGTCCATCACATCACTGTGAAGGCATGAACATTGTCCCAAACCTCCGCTCCACCTGACCCGCAGCCCACGGTGGGTGGTCGCGGGAGAGTGGGGGCTGTCCCAAGCGATGCACACCTTCGGCCGCTTTCAACTTGGTGCTTGTGTTCCGCCCTTTCGGTTAGTTTGCATTTAGGCGTCCCATCCTTTTGGTTAGTAGGCGTTTTGTCTTCGGACTCTTTCGGTTTATTGTCGTTTCGGCCTCGTTTCCATTCCGTTCTTTGGCTTCGACCTCTCGTCCGTCGGCGCCACGTCCGCACACGGAAACAGGCCCTTTAGCCGCCTGAGTCCACACCGAACAGCGATCCGCGCACACTAACACTATCCGACAAACACAAGGGACAACTTACAATTTCACCAAGCCAATTAACCTACGAACCTGCACATCTTTGGAGTGTGGGACCATTATGACCTATGACCTTGCACGGACTAACCTGGTGAGCTTCCAACTTTAAAATATATAACAGTTTGGGGAGATGGATGGGGAGAAGACACGGCTCAGCAGTGCGGCGATCCTTCGACAGGGGGAGCCAGTGTCACACGAAGCTGGTCTGAAACACTGAAGCTTTGGTTCACCCAGCAGGGGAAAGGTGGGCAGTGAGGAGGAGGGAGAGAGGAGATCACAAGGCAGGGGCAATCAAGGGGAGTTAGGTGCTGGGGGAGGGGCAAGAATAGCACTGGGAAAATAGAGGTGAAGATTGAGGGAGAAGAAAAGGATTGAAAGATAGGGATAAGAACACAATAAGCAATGGGGCAGTGTGCACTCGGTGGGCCGAATGGTCTGTTTCTGTGCTGGATCTCTCCATAGAAGCACCAGGCCCCTCAAGCCATTCAAGCCTTAAGACCGAGATGAGGAAAAACTTTTTCACACAGAGAGTGGTGAATCTCTGGAACTCTCTGCCACAGAGGGTAGTTGAGGCCAGTTCATTGGCTATATTTAAGAGGGAGTTAGATGTGGCCCTTGTGGCTAAGGGGATCAGGGGGTATGGAGAGAAGGCAGGTACGGGATACTGAGTTGGATGATCAGCCATGATCATATTGAATGGCGGTGCAGGCTCGAAGGGCCGAATGGCCTACTCCTGCACCTATTTTCTATGTATCTATGTATCTATTCAATATGATCACAGATTATCTCACGCCTCAACTCAATAGCGCAAGAGGAGGGTGGCAGGATAAAGGGGCTGGTGGGGGGGCGGGGGGAGGAGAGAAAAGAGGGAAAGAGAGGTGAACGGGCCAGGAAGGAGATGCAAGGACGAGGGTGCAACGGTGTGACAGGGTAAGAGAGTCAGGAGGGTATAGAATAAGGAGAGGTCAGGGGGAGTGGGATGGGAGAGAGACCGAAGAGGAACCAAGGAGGGCAGATTGAGAGTGGTGAATGTTTAGTCAGAGGGTGGTGAATCTGTGGAATTCTTTGCCACAGAGGGCAGTGGAGGCCAAGTGGAGGAAAAAAGCCAGAACGGGGTACTGATTTTGGATGATCATCTATGATCATATTGAATGGCGGTGCTGGCTCAAAGGGCCGAATGGCCTACGCCTATTTTCTACGTTTCTATCCAAATCAGTGGATATATTTAACCATATAACCATAACAGCACGGAAACAGGCCATCTCGGCCCTTCAAGTCCGTGCCGAACATTATTTTTTTAAATTAAAAATAAATACTTCCCCCTAGTCCCATCTACCTGCACTCAGACCATAACCCTCCGTTCCTTTCCCGTCCATATACCCATCCAATCTATTTTTAAAGGATAACATCGAACCTGCCTCCACCACTTCCACTGGAAGCTCATTCCACACAGCTACCACTCTCTGAGTAAAGAAGTTCCCCCTAATGTTCCCCCTAAACTTCTGTCCCTTAATTCTCAAGTCATGTCCCCTTGTTTGAATCTTCCCTACTCTCAATGGGAAAAGCTTATCCACGTCCACTCTGTCTAACCCGCTCATAATTTTAAAGACCTCTATCAAGTCCCCTCTTAACCTTCTGCGCTCCAAAGAATAAAGACCTTTGGAATTTAAGGCAGAGATAGATAGATTCTTGATTAGTACAGGTGTCAGAGGTTATTGCGAGAAGGGAGAAGAATGGGGTTAGGAGGGAGAGATAGATCAGCCATGATTGAATGACGGAGTAGACTTGATGGGCCGAATTCTGTTCCTATCACTTATGATCCTGGAGAAAACACACGCAGGTCACGGGGAGAACATACAAACTCCGTACAGACAAGCACCCATAGTCAGGATCGCATCTGGGTCTCTAGCGTTGTAAGGCAGCAACTCTATTGCTGTGCCATCATGCTAGTTGGTAGTGAGGAAATTAAGTCTCCACTAGTATTAGAAATAGCACCAATACAATTGAGTTACCAGCAATTAAAGGTGAAACACACCCCCTCACACAAGGCGTGAAATACGTCATGACCTCAAAGACTGTCATAGCTTGACCCCATAATTCCTACCATCTTTTGATCTTTGTGGAGTTGAAGTTGCTCAATGAGTGGCACCCTTCAGCAAAAAATAAACTTTGAGATACATTTACAGATTCAGAATATAGACAGTCTACTTGATCCTGCTTCATGCACCAAATTCATCATCCTTAATACTTGTCTGATGAATCTTTGCAGAAATCTATGGAAATTGCATATTTTGTTTTTTGGCGATGAAAAATATCCACACACTATTCTATGTGCTAAGATTATTCATTTCATCAATTCTAGTGACTGTTATTTATATTATTGAAGCCAAATTAAGAGGCTTCAGTATTTACTCGGGTGAGAGTTTGTACATATTTCTTGAAAAATATTAAAATGGTAAGTATAATGAAAAATAAAATGGCTGGTCATAGGGCAGCATAGCAGTCGAGTTGCTGCCTTACAGCATCAGAGATCCCAGTTCAATCCTTACCACGGGTGCTGTTTAAACAGAGTTTGTACATTCTCCCCCTGACCTACTTGTGTTTTCTATGGATCTCCGGTTTTCTACCACACGCCAAATATAGAAACATAGAAACATAGAAAATAGGTGCAGGGGTAGGCCATTCGGCCCTTCGAACCTGCACCGCCATTCAATATGATCATGGCTGATCATCCAACTCAGTATCCTGTACCTGCCTTCTCTCCATACCCTCTGATCCCTTTAGCCACAAGGGCCACATCTAACCCCCTTCTTAAATATAGCCAATGAACTGGCCTCAACTACCTTCTGTGGCAGAGAATTCCACAGATTCACCACTCTCTGTGTGAAAAATGTTTTTCTCATCTCGGTCCTATGTACAGGTTTGTAGGTTAATTGACTTGGTAAAATTGTAAAACAAACGAAAATTAGAACATTTATGCTCTAGTGTTTTTGCCTGAAATACTAAAGGGCATCAGTAAAGATTCTAAGTTCATGAAATTCCAAAGACAGTGAAGAAAATGTCTTCCTTCCACTCTTTCCAACCTTGCTCCAACACCCCCATTTTATCAATTACACAAAGAAGATTTATCCATTTTCACACATTAGGTTCCATGTAATGATGAATGTCTATTGCATTCTCTTGTGCTTAATAATCATCATTGTTGACAAAAATGAATGGAAAACTGAAGTCAGAATTAACTTTACAGCAATGTATGAACTACCATGAAGTGAATTAAAAATAGCTCAAACGTTAACTAATTACAGGGAGATCTGCTAATGGACATGTATTGAATATAATTCACAACAGGAATTAATTTTTAAATTTTGGCCAGCCATTCAACAAAAAACAGGATTAATCCTGAATAATATATGAACAAAGATTTCAAAACGAGCCCAGGTAATGAAAATAACATTGAAAATGACAATATTGTGTTATAGATCACCAACCTGCTCATCATAGTTTCGATGTACTTAGATTTTAATCACAATGAATAGCCCACTCAATTGCAAATGTTGGAAAACGTATTTAGGATGATAGGTGAACCAATTAGATTCAAACAATCAAAAAAATTCCCATATCAAAGCAATATGAATAAATCTAGAATGGGTCAAAGACAAATATTGTAAACGTTGGAAAAATGGGTGTATGGATCAGCAAGCACGACAAATTCTAAACCTACTGGCACATTCTAGCTGGGTATTGCTGTTCTATCACCAGAATAAAAACAGAAAATGGTAGAAATATTCAGGAACTCAAGTATCATCTTGATAAAAACAATTAACGTTTCAGACCTTTGTGCCATTCTCCCTTGAGATGCTGCTTTAACAAGACAGTGCATTTCAGTATTTTCTGTTATACACGAGTATAGAAGTTGGGAGGTTATGTTGCAGTTGTATAAGATGTTAGAATATTGTGTTCAGTTCTGGCCACCATATAATACAGAAAAGATGTTGTCAAGCTAGAAAGGGTACACCATTCAGATAATAGGTGACATTTCAGGTCGAGACGTCACCCATTCCTTCTCTCCAGAAATGCTGCCTGTTAATCCAGCATTTTTTGTCTACTTCGATTTAAACCAGCATCTGCAGTTCTTTCCTACACAAGGGTACAGGATGTTTCCAGGACTAGAGGGTCTAGGGAGAGGTTGAGTAGGCTGGGATTCCATTCCCTGGAACGCACGAGGATGAGGGGTGATCTTATAGAGGTGTATAAAAACATGAGAGGAATAGATCGGGTAGATGCACAGTCTCTTGCCCAGAATAGGTGAATCAAGGACCGTAGGACATAGGTTGTTTAACTTAGGTTGTCAGAGCAATCTCATTTTACCCATCCATTCTTTCCATGCTGTTCTCTCTCACATGCTCATCAATTCAACCCCGAATCTCCCACACAAACCAACAGTTTGGTTATTTGGCTGCTGTAAATCACCCCAACAGCCAGCGCATTGTTTGGATATGGATAAACAAGAGCACCCAGTGAAAAAGTGAAAACTTCTCAGAGTTCTGGGAGTTAGCATAAAACCTGGATTGTTGGAATTACAAGCAACTAAGCAATCTGAGCTTCAAGAATGCTTTTCTGCCCATTTCACCTTTACTATAATTTGAGATAAAAAATCAAACAAAGCGACTACGGAGTCAGATTTCTGACCATTTACAACCCTTTACATTAGGAAACATTACCTTTGTTCCCAATGACATACCCCATATTACCCGAAACGTCACCCATTCCTTCTCTCCAGAGATGCTGCCTGTCCTACGGAGTTACTCCAGCTTTTTGTGTCTATCTTCAGTTTAAACTAGCATCTGCAGTTCCTTCCTACACACCCCTTATTAATTGTTTTCTCCATGCCGACAAAATATTCTCGCAACATCTACCCAATCTCTCAGAATTAAAATAGTCGCGAGCAGATCAAAACTCATTGTTCTCTAAACTCTAGCAAGTAAGATTCAAAATACATAGCATTAAAATATTGAGGCAGTATTATATCACAGATAATAGTCCTGTTGCCTCATGCTGTATGACTATATATAATTATTCCTTTCATAAGGCAACTTACTAACCATTCAAGCTACAATACTTCCTCAATATTACCTACACACAGAAAAACCAATTATTAAAATGAATACAAATATGGGCATCAGTGATGAGGCTGACACTGCCCATCCATACTGAAAGAGTCAGTAAATAGTTGACCTGAGCTCGTTGCCTGATCTTATCAATGGAACATAGATTTTCTTCACTAAACACCATAAGAAAATTGAGATTATTACTATTAATCAGTTTTCCTCACTCAACTTCCTACATAATTAAGACATTATTGACTGTAAATGAAATCTAGTCTGCTGAAGAACCAAGGCTCATAACAGCACCTGTCCTTCCCTCCCCAGATGCCTGACCTGCTGAGTTCCTCCTGCACTATGTTTTGATCTTCAAAATTCCCCAGCCTTCAGTGGTTTTGAACTTCTGCTTCCACATCCTTAAATATGGGTATCAAAATTATTATTCCAGTAACAAACAAGAACACCCCCCCCCCATATCACACAGTGAAATGCAAGATAACTAATCCAAAAACATTTTTTTTTTAAACAAAGATGATGGAGCACTTATCCCTAATGTGCTTTTAGACTGCCTGAACAAAATAATTGGAATTTATGAATAAGAGGGACAGTAAACTGAAATAAATTCATATGTGGCATCAATACCCTCCACCACCCCTCTCTCATCACCCCATTCAGTCTCCCCAGCTAACCAACCCCACACACCAAACTCACCCTCATGCCTGGGCATCCCACCACCTTGAACCACCCCACCTCAGGCACATCTGAAGAAGGCTCTCGACCCGAAACGTCATCTACTCCTTCGCTCCATTGATGCTGCCTCACCCGCTGAGTTTCTCCAGCACTTTTGTCTAACTCAGGCACATCGGACCCTACCCCCGGGCACCCACCCACCAGCACCACGAACACCCACCTACACCACCCCACCCCAGTACCACCCCACTCAGGCAACCTCGGGCATCCCGAATCCCCACCACAGACACCCTGCCCCCCCCCCCCCCTGAACATCCACAGACCCCACCAACAGACTCCACGAACATCCACCCGACCTCCATGTACCACCCACCCCCACCTGATACACCCAGGACCCCAACTCACAGGAACCCAGCTTCCATTGAACCACTCGCGTCGAGGCACCTGTACCAGCCCCCCCCCACCACCACCACAACTCGGGCACCTAAGATCCCACTCACGGGCACCGCACCCACCTTGAACCAGCCCTTCGTTACCCTGATCACCCACCGACAGTCACCCCAAACAGGGGGCTTCACGCACCCCCCCCCCCCCCCCACCCCACCACCCTCACTCACTCCCACCCACGACCCAGGCGCCGGTCCCTCGGACACTCACGGGGTCTGTTCTTCTTGGCCGATTCCCGGCGCTGCTGCTGCTGTTGTTGCTGCTGCTGCTGTTGTTGTTGTTGCTGCCGGCTGTTGCTCTCCGGCACCGTGTCCTTGCCGCCAGCTGCTCGGCCCGGTTCGAGGCCGGATCCCGACGCCGGCTTGTGTCGAGGGAGGGGAGCCGGCGGCCGGCCCGCGGACTCGCACTTCATTTCCTCATCCTCCTGACTCCCACCGCCACCGCCATGGTAACCGTTCACCACGGGCTCGCTGTCCATCGCCGAGCCGAGCCGGGCCCCGCCGCCGTCAAGCCCTAAACCTGCAGCGGAAGTGGGGGGGATGAGTTAAGCAGCCAGCTGGGCGGCCACTGGCCCGCCGGCCATAACCCTCCGCCTCCGCCTCCGTCCCATCGACGACGCACCAGCCGTGCACCGGAAATGGAAGGTGACTGACAGCCACTTCATCCAATCAGCGCCCGGGACAGGCCGCGCCCCCACCAACCACAACACGGGGGCGGGTTCACCTTGCTATAAAACCACACAAAAAACAACTTTAAACGCCATGTGCGGGTCTTAAGACGGCAAACACGCAAAGCTAATGACAGATGGTGTCGAGGACCGCTCCCAACGGTGAAAACCTAAGGTGAAATTGCTTTAAAACACGATTTTGTTATCACCGCGCTGCCGCTCCGGATGTTGCTTGTGATTGAAGCTCGGAAGAACCAATAGTGAGGCGCGGCCGCGGCCCCTCGCGCCGCTTCTCAGCCAATCAGCGGGCGGGCGGAGTGGGCGGGTGCTGCCGATCACCGTCGGTGAACCGTCTTCATGGAGGCCCCGTGCCCGGTAATGGGCGGGGCGGGGCGGGTCGTGCAGCACAGCACAGCAGCAGAGCTTAGCACAGCACATGGGGCGCAGGAGAAGGTGAACACCCGGCGATGGGGGCAAAGTGGATGATGTCAGGGGCGTTGGTTGACAGGGTGGGGGGGCGGGGCGACGGCGATCAGCTGATCTGCGGCTGCAGCAACGTCACCGTCCGGCTGCCTCCTCCATCCACCCCGCACATAGATAGCTCCTCTCCCTTCTTACACCACCTCCTCTCCCCCATCCCATTCCCTGCACTTACATCGACTCCCCCCATCCATCTCTTACTTCCCCTCCCGTAACATCCGCTCCCTCCTCCCATCCACTCCATCCCTTCCACTCCCCCATTCCCTCTACTCCTTCATTCCATCCCTTACACCCCCCCCCCACTCCCACTCCCACATCATTCCCTCGTCCTATACTTTACATCCTCCACTCCCCCCACGCATCCCTTGCACGCCCTATCCTTTACATCCCTCCACTCCCCCATCCCCTCATCACATCTCTTACATCCCCTCACTCCCCCACCCATCCCTTACATCCCCTCGACTAATCCCATCCCCTCCCCCATCCCCTTACATGCCCTCCACTCTCCCTCATCCCACCTCTTCACTCCCCCATCCCCTCCACTCCCACCATACATCCCTAACATCACCTCCAATCGCCCCACCCATCCTTTACATGCCCACCACTCCCTCCTTCCCATCTTTACATCCGCTCCCCCCGCCCAAACCGTACACCCCCTGCACTTATATCCACTCAGCCCACCCATCTCTTGCATCCCCTTCACTCCTTCCTCACGTCCCTCCGCTTGCATCCCCTCCAATTATATCCTCTCCACTTCCCCCTCCCCTTACATCCTTTCCCCTTTTTTCCTCTCCTTCCCCTTCCACTCCCATCCCCTCTCCTTCCATCCTTGTTCCAGTGGTATCCTCTAGTCCTGGCAGGCAGCACCCATTCCAGGCAAGGCCGATCTGTTGTGGCGCCACCGGACTGTTAGAATGAGTTTGAAAGGTCCCGGACCCGAAACGTTGCTTGTCAATTCCCCCATGTTCATTAGTTATAAGACCCTCCACAGATGTTGTCTGACCTGCGGTTACTCTAGCATTTTGTGTTTTGTTCAAGATTCTGTCATTAAAGATTTAATAGGAACCTGAGAGGTTCACAAACAGGATGGTGAGTGTACAGAACGAGCTGTTAGAGGAGGTACACAAAAATGCTGGAGAAACTCAGCGGGTGCAGCAGCATCTATGGAGCGAAGGAAATAGGTAACGTTTCGGGCCGAAACCCTTCCTCAGACTGATAGGGGGTGGGGAGAAGAAAGGAAAAAAGGAAAAAGGCAGAGGAGGAGCCCGAGGGCTGGGGGAGGGGAGGAGACAGCCAGATGGCTGATGAAGGGGAGGGGACAGCAAGGGCTAGCAGAATTGGGAGAATTCAATGTTCAGGCCACCAGGATGTAGACTGCCCAAGCGGAATATGAGGTGCATTTCCTCCAATTTACGGTGTTGCTCGCTGTGGCCATGGAGGAGACCCAGGACAGAGAGGTCAGATACGGAATGGGAGGGGGAGTTGAAGTGCTGAGCCACCGGGAGTTCAGGTTGGTTATTGCGGACCGACCGGAGGTGTTCGGCGAAACGATCGCCAAGCCTCCGCTTGGTCTCACCGATGTAGGTTGGTTATTGCGGAGGAATACTGTTAGAGGAGGTAGTTGAGTCGGGTACTATCACAACATTTCAGAAACATTTAGATAGGCACATGGATTGGATAAAGGTTTAGTGGGATATGGGCCAATCACAGGCAGCTGGGTCTAGTAGATGGGACATGTTGGCTGTTGTGAGCAAGTAGGGCTGAGGGGCCTGTTTCCATGCTGTATGACTATCTGCAGTTCCTCGTGTCGTGGAAAGATTCAGCAGCTTTGAAACCCATTCCTTAGACAACCCCACATTCAGATAGAGATTTACGCATAGGTTTAAGAGCATAGACTCATACCCATGGCACATATCCCTCCAAACATTTCCTATTCATTTGGTGCTGCCAGTATGAAGTTTGCATGTAAATAAAGTGCTCAAAAAGACTTTTGGCACATTGGCCTTCATCAGTCAGTGTATTGTGTATAGAAGTTGGGAGGACATGTTGCAGTTGTATAAGACGTTGGTGAGACTGCATTTAGAATATTGTGTTCAGTTCTGGGCTCCATGTTACAGGAAAGATATTGTCAAGCTTGAAAGGGTTCAGAAAAGATTTACAGGGATGTTGCCAGGACTTGAGGGTGTGGGCTGTAGGGAGGTTGAGTCGGCTGGGTCTCCATTCCTTGGAGCGCAAGGAGGATGAGGGGTGATCTTATAGAGGTGTACAAAATCATGAGGGGATCAGATCGGGTAGATGCACAGAGATTCTTGCCCAGAGTAGGGAATCGAGGACCAGAGGACATAGGTTCAAGGCGAAGGGGAAAAGATGTAATAGGAACCTGAGGGGTAATTTTTTCCACACCGGGGTTGGTGGGTGTATGAACAAGCTGCCAGAGAAGGTAGTTGAGGCTGGACTATCCCATCATTTTGTAAACAATTAGACAGGTACATGGATAGGACAGGTTGGAGGGATATGGACCAAGCGCAAGCAGGTGGGACTAGTGTAGCTGGGACATGTTGGCCACAGTAGGTAAGTTGGGGCCAAAGGGCCTGTTTCCACACTGTATCAGTATGACTCTATGTTAGTCCAGACAATAAAACATAACAACTTCAGTGGTTAGAGATCTGAAATAAGAAGGAAATGCTAAATATATCCACCATGCCAGGTAACATTCACAACAAACGTCACCACAGCTGCCCGCTGACCGCATTGTGTTGATATTTTACAAGATCGGCCTGGAAAAGACCTGAACAACGATAATGGAACGAGCGGAACATGATGCCAAGTTAAACTAATGTTTGCCTGCACATAATCCATGTCCCTCCTTTCCCTGTATATCCATGTGCCCATCCAAAAGGCTCTTAAACACCACAATTGTATCTGTCTCCACTGCAGTCCCTGCAGCATGCTTCGGGCACCAACCACTGTCTGTTTATAAAATTTGCCCCACACATGTTCTGTAAACTTTGCCCCTCTCACCTTAAAGCTATGCCCTCTAATATTTGACATTTCCACCTTGGGGGGAAAAAGGTTCTGACTGTGTCCTATTTGTATCTCATAATTCTACACAGATTTATTTAGAGCAGATTTGAAGGGGTATTTTTTTCACTCGGGGATCTGGTCTGGGTCATGCAGGGCTGGGATAAGGTGGAGGCAGAAATACTATTCATATTTCATAAGATCCTGGAGAGAGCTTCCTGTTTAACAATTCGTTTAAAAGATTGGATTCCAGCAACGGTTGCCTCCCTCCCTAGTCAATTGAAATCTTAACCTTAAAATGTTTTAGCCTTAAGGGGATTAAAAGGTAAATGAGGGACTTTGGGATGGGAGATCAAAGGAGGGGAAGGAGCAGGATGATGGGAAGGGTGAGAGAGTGAAAGAAATGAGAGCGTGGCGGGGTCGGTAATTTTGAAAACCACAGTAGTTCTATACTTGTCCCCACACATGGCTCCTCCCAACACACTGATTGTTTCTCCTTACCCATTAATGTCCCAGAGATTGATCATTGCGGTGGATTATGGCAGCTGCAATAAATTTGTTTTTGTGCTTATTGGATATGGTTATTGCTCTTCCAGGTATTTTTGTTGTCATTCTTCCCTCCCTCTCTCAGTTTAGTACTGGACATGCCCGAATGAAATACTGTGCGATTCACTTTACCAAACAAGTTTTATACACTTATAACATTCAGGGAAAACTGTTTTGTGCCAAGCGCCTCTTCCAACAAATCTCTTTTGAACTTCTTGGCGCAAGCGATAGAGTTGCTACCTTGTGCCACCAGAGACGCAAGTTTGATCCTGACTACAGGTGCTGTCTGTATGGAGCTTGTATGTTCTTCCTGTGACCACGTGGATTTTCTCTGGGTGCTCCAGTTTCGTCGCACACTCTAGACGTATAGGTTAACTGGCTTCTGTACATTGTAAAAATTGTCCCTAGCATGTATGAAAGTGCTAGTGTACGAGGTGATCACTGATTAGCGTCAGGCGCAGTGGGCTGAAAGGCTGTTTCCCACGCTGTATCTCTAAAGTCTGAAGTCTAAACTAATGACCCATGAACAAAGTAGCAATAATGAAGATAGTTTGACAGACATGTACTCACCGCAATCATAATTATTTACTGGATTAACCTGACCCAGTCCTCCACTTCAACTTCAGATTTGTGTTGTCTGTTATCAGAAGGCAGATCGGTAACAGTAGCTGGAGGCATATGAACCATTTTCTCTGCCATTGAAAATGTATCTAAAGTGAAAGAATAAAATAATCAAGGGATATGGGGAGAAGGCAGGCACGGGTTACTGGTTGTGGATGATCAGCCTGATCACAATGAATGGTGGTGCTGGCTCGAAGGGCCAAATGACCACCTCCTGCACTGATTTCTATAATCAGGAACATAAATCACAACCATTAGTTCACTGGACCTCGCCAGTGACACTGCCTCAGTTGAAACAAGCAATCCATTCAAAGAATGTTCATGGATGTGTAGTAAATGTTGCCCTTGCCAGCAGTCCCAACATTTTGTGAATAATAAGTTCACATATTTTGAATTCTCTGGTGTTATGGTTAAGCTACTCTGCCTGTTAAATAATGCAAATATTGAATATAAAAAAAATATCTTGTGTTTTATTATTTTCATCCAACTGACGTGGAACACACTAATTTCTTCCACTATCTCCCACGTTTCTGGTCATCCTGCTCCTTTCCCCCTCTTTAGCACACCCATGTCATGTCCCAAAGTCCCTCATTTCCTTTTATCCCACCCCGTTTCCATCTCCCCTGTTACTTCCACGCATACCGTCCTTACATTCCATACAGTACTTCAGCACTTTAAAGCCAATGACAAACTGTTGGAAGAATTGAGCAGGTCATATAGTATCTGTGGAGACACAGGATTGCATTTTGGGTCAAGACATAAAATGCCTGATACATAAATCATTATTTTGCTTCCACAGCTGTTGTGTATCCTGCCGAGTTCTTCCAACAGTTTATCTCCAGCTCCAGATTCCAGCATCCAGTCTCTGATGTCTCAAAAACAACGTGATATTCTTTTGAAGTAGAGATATCTCTGTACTGTGGGAAATGCAACTGCCAGTTTGCAAACGAGCAATCAAGTCAAGGCAATCAAGTCAATATTGTCATGTGCACGTTCAGCGAGGTGTAGGTAAAAAAACAACTCGTTTTCAGCAACATCACATGCACATAGATTTAGACAACACACAAAACATAAATTATGCTTAAATTATACATACAGGACCCATGCAGATGCTTCCGATGGTGGGGAGTGCTCCATCTGTGATTAACTGGGCTTTGAGTCCACCACATCCTCAGGTCCTATGCAGATCAGCTGGCAGAAGTATATCCAGACATCTTAGAACCTCTAACTGACACAAAAGGCTGGAGTAACCTGTTGAGTCACTCCAGCATTTTGTGTCTGTCTTCAGTTTAAACCAGCATCTGTAGTTCCTCCATACACATTTAGTCTCCAGCTATTCCTTCCAAGGTCCCCACCTGCCTCAGGATGACCACCATGATCCCGACGCTAAATAAAAGTAAGATAGTGCCTTAATGATCACCGTCCATCGGATTTGACATCCATCATCATGATGTGCTTCGAGAGGACTGGTGATGATGCACATTAACTGTCTACCGAGGTACAGTGAAAAGCTTATGTTGCATACTATCCAGTCAGCAGAAAGCCATTTAGTTTATAGATACATGATAAGGGATGCAAGGTAAAGTCAGCAAAGTCCGATCAAGGATAGTCTGAGGGTTACCAAAGTGGTAGACAGTAGTTCAGCACTGCTCTCTGGTTGTTGGTAGTATGATTCAGTTGGCTGATAACAGCTCAGAAGAAACTATCCCTGAATCTGGTGGTGTGCATTTTCACACTCCTATACCTTTTGCCTGATGGGAGAGGGGAGAAGGAGTGGCCAGGGTGCGACTCGTCCGTGATTATGCTGCTTGCCTTGCCGAGGAAGCGTGAGGTATAAATGGAGACAATAGAAGGGAGGTTGGTGCTGCATTTTCTTGCGGTCTTGGTTGGAGCTGTTCCCAAACCAAGCTGTAATGCATCCTGATAAAATGCTTTCTATGGTGCATCTGTAGAAGTTGGTGAGAGTTGTAGGGGACATGCCAAACTTCCTAAGCCTTCTAAGGAAGTAGAGGCATTGCTGTGCTTTCTTGGTCATTGTTTCAATATGGTGGTCCAGGAGAAGTAGTTGGTGATATTGACTCCTAGGAATTTGAATTTTTCAACCATTTCTACTTCGGCGCCGTCAATGCGAACTGGGGTACCTCTTCGCTTTCCTGAAGTCGATCACTATCTCCTTTGTCTTGCTGACATTGAGAGAAAGGTTGTTACCTCGACTCCAGGATACGAGGTTCTCGATCTCCTTCTTATGCTCTGTCTCATGACTGTTAACAACAGGTCCACAGCATACACTATCTCCCTTACCGAAACTCATCTCTGGAACACCTAGAGAGCAAGGACTCCTACGTTAAACTCCTATTCATCGACTGTGGCTCTGCCTTCAACATCATAATCCCATCCAAAATATCTCCAAACTCCTAGATCTGGGAGTCGGCATCCCACTCTGTCACTGGATCTTCGACTTTTTGACCAACAGACCACAATCAGTGAGGATAGATGACAACACTTTCTCCACAATCATTCTCAACACGGTTGCCCCGGGAGGATGTGATCTCAGCTACTCCCTATATACTCATGACTGTGCGGCCAAATTTGGCTCCTACTCCATCTACAAGTTTGCAGATTACACCACTGTGGTGGGCCAAATCATAAACAGTGAGGAGATGAGTACAGTAAGGATTTAAGGAACTTAATAATATGTGTCAGGACAACAACCCCTCCCTCAATGTCAGAAAGATGAAGGAGCTAGTTATCGATTTCAGGAAGCGTGGTCAGGCACATGCCCCAATAGCATCAATGGTGCCAATGTGGAAATGGTTGAGAACTTTCCTTGGAGTTAATTCTGCTAATGAACTGTCGTGGACCAAACACATTGAAGTCACAACCAAGAAGGCACACTAGCACCTCTACTTCCTCAGGAAATAGAAATTTGGCATGTTTCCAGTGACTTACAAATTCCTTCATATGTACTAAAGAAAGCATATATGTCGGAGTGCAACTTAGCTTGGTTTGGGAACAGCTGTGCCCAATATCTCAAGAAATGCAGAGAGTTGTGTATGTAGCCCAGTTCATCACCCAGCCCAAACTCCCCACCATTGACTCTATCACCCTCCCAGCCTCCATATCCAATACACATCATCCAATATACCATTCCCGCCAGATCCAATGAAAACCCACCACCAGTCTCATCTTCCTCTCTTCCCCTCTCTGGT
The DNA here is from genome assembly GCA_038087875.1 of Malacoraja senta. NCBI lineage: Eukaryota > Metazoa > Chordata > Chondrichthyes > Rajiformes > Rajidae > Malacoraja > Malacoraja senta. The sequence continues at coordinate 385,425,334 of CM075977.1, read as the reverse complement.
TTCCACCAGGACCACTCTCTTCACTACTCCTGGTCCACTCATTCCAACCGGCATCTTCCCCACTGCTCCCTCTGAAACCGTAGGAGGTGCAACACCTGTCCCTACCCAATCCCGCTTACCACTATCCATGCACTTAAATAGCCCTTCCATTTGAGGCAGAGGTTCACCTGCATCCCTGCCAACCTTGGCTACTGCGTTTGATGCTTGCTGTGTGGCATCTCTACATTGGAGAAATTGAACGTAGACTAAGCGACCATTTTACAGAGCACTGTGTCCTTACTGGGCTTCTTTAGAATATCATGTCTTTCTCTGTTTTATCTCAGCAACTTTCTCACTCATAGCATTTGTGATCCTTTTCTTTGGTGAATATAGAACAGCACAACCTAAAAACAGGCCCTTCAGTCCATTAATGTTTGCGCTCAACATGATGCCAAGTTAAACTAACCTCCTCTGCCTGCATGTGAACTATATATCTTTCCATTTCTTGCATATTCATGTAAACACCAATTCTTACAACCTATGTGGTATAAATCAAATAGAGTAAAAGCCCTTGAAACTAAATGAATTGCTGTCTCACAGAAAGTACACTTTGGAAATCAGGGAATACACTTAGTATTACAGGTCATGGCACGTGTGTAGCTTGGAGCAATGTATGTTCAGAAGCAATGAACCACTAATTACCCAACTTTAGGCAAATAAATAATAACACTATTAACTGAATGTATTTTGCAGTGTCTTAATTAGGAAGGATGGACCTCTTACTATGCCAATTTCACTTGAACTCAATAGTTAGCCTATGTGCTTCTCCCAATCCTGGCTACAAACAAGGGAATAAATTACAAGCACCCAGTGATTTGATTTTAATAATTTCCTCCTTAATCTGATAATCTATGTGGTCTGAAGAAGGGTCTCTATCAAGGGAACACTATCAAATAGAACGCTAACGAATGTATGTGCAGCCGTGGAGAATGTCGGGAATTTTGCAAGTTCTTGTTCTGTACATATTTTTTATCCCGAATAAAGTATATTTTGATTTTTTTTAAGTTTGAATAAGGATCTCGACACGACACATCACCTATTCCTTTACTCCAGAAATGTTGCCTGACCTGCTGAGTTACTCCAGTACTTTGTGTCTATCTTCGATGTTTCTATGTCACTTTACTGTAAATGATTATACATTCAAAAACAAACTATGAAAAATATAAAAGAAAAAAATTAAATTTCAATGTGTAATGTTTTTTCAGACTTTTTACTTTGGTAAATGATGTACGGCAACACAACAATTATCCGCCTTAATAAAGAATTCTGTCTGCAAATGAATTGATAGCAAAGTGTAGCTCTTTCTTGCTTTTATTGAGCAATTGCGAAAGTCTATGTTTCCAGTTTTCCAGCAAGAAAGTGAAACAAGCGGAGATCAGTTTGCTCCAGTTAAGTCATGCCTCGTGCCGTCTGGCAGAATTACAACTCTGAAGATGCTGCAGGCTATAACGATCTTTGCAGAAACTGCGGTGGAAGATGAAGCAAGGAGCTAATGGAATTTGATTGATCACCACATAACTAAATGTTTCTTCCAAAAGACGATTCATTGTTCAAATTTTCTGGGCTGAAAATGCCAGAATTTTTCTTGCGTTGGCTTTTGCTCAGTGCTCGTTATGGTTTCTGACAAATACTATTGACATAGCTATTTTGAAGAATGCTTTATCAGTCATATTATTGTTTCTTGAATCTACAGTTTTTTTTAAATACTGACACAAAGGTATCATTATGTGTTGACTTGTTTGCATGGTTTTGTGTCAATATCAGAATTTATGAGATATTAAACTGTGGGCTCCGTTGGGTCCCAGCATCACACAGTCCCCAACGCAATTTTCCACCTCTCCACCAATTCCAATATTGGTGGTCAGTGGGGGAGGGGGGGCTTTCTGGAGTGCTAGTATGGGTGTTATGCGCTCAAGGGACTGGTTTCCAGAGGGCTAGAATGAACATTGTGGGCCAAATGGATTCTTGGGCTGGCGGCTCAGTCACTCAAGCCTGTTGTGCTGGCAGCTCACTCACTCACGGCTGGTGGGCTTGCAGTTGACTCACGGCTATTCCTTGAAATTCCATTTCAAGCAGGGTGCAAGGGCACCAAATTCAAGTGCAGTTTTATACAATTTCAAGCAGGGTGCAAGATCACTAAAGACAGCGAGTCGTGACCTCTCCCTCCCCCATCTTGCAGAGACTGAGCCACGCCCACACTTACGGGTTTTATAGTCCTCCCACCAGAAGGGGCGTGGCCTTCATGGTGTGATTGACAGGAGAGAGAATCACAACATTTTTAAAACACTAATAACTGTTATTTTTCATCGATGGGAAACATCCTCGGCACCTGATGAGTGGAGCAGGACTCCGAGTAAGATGGCCAAAAATCACAGCCGTATGTGGTGGCGTTTTTTTCTAAAATCAATATAAAGTGTAAACAGGAAGTGATCAAATTTCTACTTAATTATATAGAAGGCAAGGCAGCTCTAATTAGGCAAGGCAGCTCGCTTTAGCACTTCAAAACCAAAGGCAAGGCAGCTCACTTTAGCACTTTCAAAACCAAAGGCAAGGCAGCTCACTTTAGCACTTTCAAAACCAAAGGCAACACAGCTTTAGCATTTTCAAACCAAAACACACTTTTGCATTTTCAAACTACATTTTCAAACCACATTAAGGGCACTGACAGGTCAGTAAAACCACTCACAGTTTAGTGGACATGTGTTCAGTGTTATTCACAGCTCAGACTGAGAATTGCGACCTCTCGCTTCTCCCATCTTGCAGAGAACTGAGGCACCTCCACACTTCCAGGTTTTATAGTCCCTCCGGAAGGGGCGTGGCCTTCAGGAGAGAGAATCTGAACATTTTTTAAACACTAATAACTCTTTTATTTTTCATCGATGGAAAAATCTTCGGCACCTGATGAGCGGAGGAGGACTCTGAGTAAGATGGCCAAAAATCACAGCCGTACGTGATAGCGTTTTTTCTAAAATCAATATAAAGCGCAAACAGGAAGTGGTCAAGATTAGACTTTTAATTATATAGAAGGCAAGGCATCTCTAGTTAGGTAAGGCAGCTCTAATTAGTCAAGGCAGCTCTAATTAGGCAAGGCAGCTCTAATTAGGCAAGGCAGCTCTAATTAGGCAAGGCAGCTTGCTTTAGCACTTTCAAAACCAAAGGCAAGGCAGCTCTAATTAGACATGGCAGCTCTAATTAGGCAAGGCAGCTCTAATTAGGCAAGGCAGCTCTAATTAGGCAAGGCAGCTTGCTTTAGCACTTTCAAAACCAAAGGCAACAGCGTGCTTTAGCACTTTCAAAACCAAAGGCAACACAGCTTGCTTTAGCACATTCAAAACAGTTGCAGCCCCCCACTCTGAGCCTTGCAGGCAGTGGCGAGGGGAGTGCCGCAAGGCTTAGTGTTTGGGCCGCAACTGTTTACCATATATATTAATGATTTGGAAGAGGGAATTAGAAGCAACACTAGCAAGTTTGCGGATGACACAAAGCTGGGTGGCAGTGTGAATTGTGAAGAGGATGTTAGGAGGTTGCAGTGTGACCTGGACAGGTTGAGTGAGTGGGCAGATGCGTGGCAGATGCAGTATAATATAGAAAAATGTGAGGTTATCCACTTTGGTGGCAAAAACAAGGGGGCAGATTATTATCTCAATGGGGTTGTTAGGTAAGGGGAAGGTACAGCGAGACCTGGGTGGCCTTGTACACCAGTCACTGAAGGTTGGCGTGCAAGTACAGCAGGCAGTGAAGAAAGCTAATGGAATGTTGGCCTTCATAACAAGAGGATTTCAGTATAGGAGTAGAGAGGTTCTTCTGCAGTTGTATATGGCTCTGGTAAGACCACATCTGGAGTATTGCGTACAGTTTTGGTCTCCTCATTTGAGGAAGGACATCCTTGTGATTGAGGCAGTGCAGCGTTGGTTCACGAGATTGATCCCTGGGATAGCCGGACTGTCTTATGAGGAAAAATTGAAAAGACTGGGCTTGTATTCACTGGAGTTTAGAAGGATGAGGGGGGATCTTATAGAAACATATAAAATTATAAAAGGACTGGACAAGCTAGATGCAGGAAAAATGCTCCCAATGTTGGGCGAGTCCGGAACCAGGGGCCACAGTCATAGAATAATGGGGAGGCCATTTAAGACTGAGGTGAGAAAAAACTTTTTCACCCAGTTGTGAATTTGTGGAATTCCCTGCCACAGAGGGCAGTGGAGGCCAAATCACTGGATGGATTTAAGAGTGTTAGATAGAGCTCTCGGGGCTAGTGGAATCAAGGGATATGGGGAGAAGGCAGGCACAGGTTATTGATTGGGGACGATCAGCCATGATCACAATGAATGGCGGTGCTGGCTCAAAGGGCCGAATGGCCTCCTCCGGCACCTATTTTCTATGTTTCTAAAACCAAAGGCAACACAACTTGCTTTAGCACTTTCAAAACCAAAGGCAACACAGCTTGCTTTAGCACTTTCAAAACCAAAGGCAACACAGCTTGCTTTAGCATTTTCAAAACCAAAGGCAACACAGCTTGCTTTAGCACTTTCAAAACCAAAGGCAGCACAGCTTGCATTAGCGCTTTCAAAACCAAAGGCAACACAGCTTGCTTTAGCACTTTCAAAACCAAAGGCAAGACAGCTTGCTTTAGCACTTTCAAAACCAAAGGCAACACAGCTTTCGCACATTCAAACCAAAACACACTTTTGTATTTTCAAACTGCATTTTCAAAGCACATTAAGGGCACTGGCAGGTCAGTAAAACCACTCACAGTTTAGTAGACATGTGTTCAGTGTTATTCATAGCTCAGACTGAGAATTGCGACCTCTCGCTCCCCCATCTTGCAGAGAACTGAGGCACCTCCACACTTCCAGGTTTTATAGTCCCTCCGGAAGGGGCGTGGCCTTCAGGAGAGAGAATCCCAACATTTTTTAAACACTAATAACTCTTTTATTTTTCATCGATTCGAAAAATCCTCTTGTTTTGCGCAGCGGAGGGGGACTCTGAGTAAGATGGCCAAAATCACATCCGTAAGTGGCAGCATTTTTTCTAAAATCAATATACAGAACAACAGGAAGTGGTCAAGATCAGACTTTTAGTAATATAGATAATAAAAAAATGGATGGAGGCTAGGAAGGTGGGTTGAGTTGCAGAGAGGAGTGGAAATGGATTTGACTTTTGTACCCTTGTCTCATATTCACTAGTCTTTACAGTTAAGTAGTGAAAATCAAAAAATAGTCGACATTTAGAGGAAATGTGCAACATTCGTGGAGAACTCTACAGTGGATCTTTTTTACTGACCAAAGAGAATTGAACAAGAGGTCATGGTTTCAGAATAATGACCATTTTGGTGTGAAATGTGGAGGATTTCTTCACTCAGAACAAAATACCAAATGCTGGCGGAACTCAACAGGTCAGGCAGCATCTGTGGAGAGAATGTATAAGCGATGTCTCGGGTTAGGACCTTTCTTGAGATGTCCATTCCCTCCATAGATTGTACCTGGAATTCTATACCCTAAAGGAATATGAAGACTCAGTCAAAACACCAAGTGCTGGAGGATCTCCATGGGCCAGATACAATCTGAAGGGAATGGACGTCCAAAATTAGTGTCCTAACCCGAAACATCACTTATCCATTCCCTCCACAGATGCTGTCTGGCCTGTTGAATTCCTCCAGCACCTTGTGTTTTGCTCAACATTCCAGCATCTGCAGTTTCTTTTGTCTCCCTGAAGACTCAATCAATGAGTTAATTTGAATATAGATCAATAGTTTTATGCACATTAAAAGAATCAAGATACGTGGCAACATATGAAGAAAATTGTGTTTGAGGTAGAAGATGAGCCATGATTTTGTTGAATGGTGGACTGGACTTGAGGGTTATTCTCTTTGTTTCCCATATCTTATAACATCATATATCACAAAATGAAACATGATGGTGGACAAGGGGGCCAGGAGGTCGGGAATGACCCAGGGCTGTGCAAGCAGTCACAGGAACCTGGATGTTTCAGTCGTATCCACATGAGCTACATGCTACATGTCTGTGCTACATTAAAAATAGAATGAAAAATGAAATCTGAATGAAGAACAGACGTACATGAAACGGGTGAAAGATTTATTTGAGAAATAAGACAAAGGATGCCTATCGAAATGCTGCTCTATCATTTGGAATGCCTTGAATCCTTTCTCCTTTTGAAAACTGATGGACCAGAACACTTGGAAGAATATAATGAGCATAACATCTGTGAAAAATAACAATGGAAATTTTTTTATACAGGTTAAATCACAAAAAAAACACACTTTAATGCTGAATCAAAAAGATCTTATGAAACCTTTTTGTTTGGTGTATCTCTTGTGGCTTTTTCATTGCCAACAATAATGGCTCAGGATAATTCTTTTCAAGATTTTCTCTAAATATTCAACACATTTTCACTTACTTAAACAAATTATACTTCACTCCAGTCAAATGCAGGGTAATATTTATCATATACTGTTGATAATGTGTTATAACATTTCAATCCTGAAGCTATTAATAGATGGCGATGAATTTTAAACAGTGCCCTTCCTTTTCCCTTACATATTACTTACAGAGAATGCAGTTGTCGTTTTCGAGCTCAAGGTCAGCTTGTCTATTTGGCTTGAGGAATAAGAGCATTTATGCTGTGATCATTGCTGAGTAGTGAGCATTAATATTACCCATGAGTATTAATGTAAGCTAAACAGCATTCTTTCATGCCACAATGATTTGCTGGTCTATATGAATATTATTGTTTCTTTACAATTTACTATTGAAAGGTTGGCATCAAAGACTATGGTTGTAAAGTAAGGCAAACACCGGCATTAGGTTATCAGCTATGCTGAAAGCAGAGAAAATCAAGTCGAACGAGTTACTTACACAAACATGCACAACGAAGCCATCTCGATCATTACTCTGCTGCCGGTTTTCACACTGCCTTAGCAATGTATCCATGACAACCAGATCCGTAAATCTTTTCACACGGCACACAGGCTGACTTAAGTCCGATGTGCAGCATAGGGTTCAATTCATGTCCTCTCCATCATTTCAACCCTTGTTACTTGGCCTGCCCTCACCACCTCTCCCCTGCAGCAAGCTTCAGAAGACACTCCACACCTTGAACTGTACACAACACTCCAACCCATTATATGACAATGCTTCAGACTGGCTCTTGCACTTACTGTTGGCCACGGCTGGTCATTTGTCCAGGGATTAGCTCCAGGCAGAATGGTAGCAGTATGGAAGGAGCCATTCTATCTACCTGGTCCATGCAAATAGTTCCCCTTAAAAGTTCCTGTTTAATTACCAAACTAAATGCCCTTATTCAATTTTGGAAAACGCTTCCGATCTCCCTCATAGGTAGAATAAATGCCATAAAGATGATCTTCCTTCCACAAATCCTGTCCCTATTTCAATCAATACCGATTTTTCTCCCTAAATTAAAAAAAAAAAAAACTCGGTTCTGTGATCACAAACTTTATTTGGGATTATAAAACTCACAGAATCCATAAACGACATTTATGTAAACCCAAAAAATTTGGCGGACTGGCTCTCCCTAATTTTTTTTACTATTACTTTTTTTTTATTTTTTATTTTTTTTTTAATTTTTATTTATTAGAAGTACATTACATTACAACCACATACATTAGTACTCGTCACTTATGTCTTCTTACAATTAATGTACTCCATTTATTTTTTACACTAGAAAAAGAAAAGATTGAAAGAAAGAAGAAAGTGAAGGAAAAAGTGAAAGTGTAGAAAATGTGACAACAAAAAAGGACGAAGACCCTATAAGAGCAAAATTAAAAAACAAAAGAAAAAGAGTTAAGAAATAGACCCTAGAAAAGAAAGAGAAAGAGAAAGAGGAAAAAGAGAGAAACAAATATTTTTATGAGCATTACGTAAATGGGACATACCAACTCTCCAACTTTCATCCACCCTTACCTGACCTCAGTTTTTTTTTTAAAGTACCTTTGCACCCTATTTTTGTAATAATTCTTTTTTACTATTACTGGGCAACGAATATTAAAAATGTAATCTATTGGATGGACGATACATGCCAACAGGTAAACTGGCTAATAATGGAGAGAGATAATTGTTTTTGGTGCTAAAAAAGAAAGGCTTAAAGTAACCCAACACCTTCACTCTCTGTCCCTGAAAACTTCAAACAAAGCCAGAAATCTCGGGGTTATTATGGATTCAGATTTACATTTCGACAGTCACATCAAATCAGTAACAAAATCGGCTTACTATCACCTCAAAAACGTAGCAAGACTAAGAGGACTCGTGTCAGCTCAAGACTTAGAAAAACTTGTACATGCCTTTATTACTAGTTGGCTAGATTATTGTAACGGTCTCCTTGCAGGTCTTCCGAAAAAATCTGTCAGGCAGCTACAGCTTGTTAAGAACGCTGTTGCTAGAGTTCTAACAAAGACCAAAAAATTTGAACACATTACACCAATTCTTAAATCCTTACATTGGCTCCCTGTATGTCAGAGAATTGATTTCAAAATCCTGCTGCTCACCTATAAATCAATACATGGTTTAGGGCCAAAGTATATCACTGACATGCTTCCACTATATAAGCCTTCTAGACCGCTAAGATCTTCTGAGACCAATCTGTTAGTGATTCCCAGAGTAAATACAAAACATGGGAAAGCAGGATTTAGTGACTATGCAACAAATAGCTGGAATAAACTTCCTGAAGATTTAAGACTTGCCCCTACTTTCACCACTTTTAAATCAAGACTGAAAACTTTTATGTTTACTTTAGCTTTCAGCTAAATCTTAACTACATTGCACTTTTAACTTTTGCACTTTTCTATAATGCATTTTTAACTTTGCTTTTATTTTCTTTTAATTCTTCTATTTTATTTCATTTTATTATTTCATTTTATTGTATGACATGTTTTTATGTGAAGCACTTTGAGTCTGCCTCGTGTATGAAATGTGCTATATAAATAAAGTTGCAGTTGCAGTTGCAGTTGCAGTTGCAGAGAAGATTGTTTGCCTTTTAATATAGGCGCAATCCTTCTCTCTCCAATAAATCTGAAGAAATCAGTATATGAGAAAAATCCGATAATCCATAGTACCTTACGAATCTGGAAACAAGTGGTCAACCCTTAAATTGAGAAATGTATCTCTTCTCGCACCAATCGCCAACAATCCCTCGTTTAAGCCATCTACTTTAGACAAGGCGTTCATACAATGGGAAAGTTTAGGAATTAAAAAACTGGGAGATCTTTATGAGATGGGGACTCTCCTCTCATTTCAAGAATTAGTCGAAATATAATCTGAAAGGTAGCCAATACTTTAGATACCTTCAAATACTTCTCCCCCCTCTCTTCTCCCCCCTCCCTCTCTCCCCCCCTCTCTTTCTCTTCCCAGGGGAGGGGGTAGAGAGGGAGGGGAAGGGGGTAGAGGCAACACCTACCCAGGTTGTAGAGCAGAATCCTTCCCACCAGGCGCCGGGCCTGAGCTAGGCTGCGGCCGGCATGGACCCGAGCGAGGCCCAGAGCGATCTGAGGAGGGTGAAATGCAGCGGAGGATCGGCCGATCGTGGCTTCCGCGAGGATAAGCCCACCCACCAGCATGACAGACGATCGGGTGGGGGAGACGGAGAGGTCATCCCCTGTGACGGCCGCCACAAACACTTTTCCACTGCACTTGTCCACACCCGCCCTGCGATAACAACCGCCGCCATGTTGTAGAACTTGAAGGAGCCCAGTGGAGCACGCAGCACGACAATTACGCGTTCAATGGCTTAAATCCAGAGCCCTGGGTGGGCCACGTAACTCGCAGCTCGTGGAAAACAGTGCCCCTGCGCGTTGAAATTTCTGCGCAGCTTGCCGCGAGGAGCAAAGGCATTGTGACGTCATCCAGCTCGCTTCAGCACATTAGATTTTAAAAAGATGTCAGATTGGTGAGCAATTTTAGTAAAAAACTCGGGAAATAATGAATCAATTTTTCAGATGAGGGGATTTTTGAAATGAGGTAAATCTCTACCGGAATATGTAAAAATTTCACCTTTACTGCATCGGGTTTTCGAGGAGATGTGAATGAAAGAAAAAGTTCAAGCAAGCAAACATCCCCACAAGTAAACATCAAAGATCAGAGTTTTATAATAATATAGATAGATAGATAGATAGATAGGCTTCTCTAAATTGTCCCTAGTGTGTGGGATGCATAACTAGTGTGTGGTGATCAATGGTCAGCGTGGACTAGGCCGATGGGTCTGTTTCTATGCTGTATCTCTATGCATCTAATGAGTGCAGCAGCTCAAGAAGGTTAAAAGGGGCAATTCAAGATGTTCAGTGATTACTGGTCTTGTCAGCAATGTCCACACTCCCCAAAACTGTATAAAACACTAAAAGGACTGTTGTGTTGTAAATGGCCATCTTCTTCCTGCTTAGCACTGAGACCTTTGCACATAATGTGCACCATTTGCTTGATTATAATCCTGTGGCTATATTTCACGTTGCCCACTCAGAAATGCAATTATAAATTTAATATTTGATGGATAGCCAACTGCTTCTTCATGCCATTGCCAATTACGTGAAGTCCGCTCATGCGTTGCATTTCGACAGTAGGGTCAATTTATCTGACTTCTAGTAATTTAGTTTTGCCATTGATGTATTTTCTTACAGATGAGCTGCAGTCAGTGCTGAAGAGCCCCATTATGGTTTAGTTTAGTTTAGAGGTACAGCAAGGAAACAGGCCCTTCAGCCCACCGAGCCCGTGCCAACCAACGACCCCGTAGCACTATTTTACACACTAGGGACAATTTAAAATTTTACCAAAGCTAATTAACCTACAAACCTGTCCATCTTTGGAATGTAGGAGGAAACCGGAGCATCCGAGGAATACCCACGGTCACGGGGAAAACGTATAAACTCCGTACAGACAGCACCCATAGTCAGGATCAACCCGGGTCTCTGGCGCTGTCAGGCAGCAACTCTACCGCTGCACCACAGTGCCGCCCATGGTTGCAGCACCATAAGGGCCTGAAGACTTAAGGTTCAAATATTCCCTGTCCCCTGGAATACGCCTTTGTATACAGAACTGGCGCCCACGTTTGGTGAGAGTCACTGGACTGTGGTCTCTTTGTGCACATCCTGCAGGGTTAGAGGCCACAAGCAGGGCTGCCAACATTGGGTGAGAGTTGAGAGTGAGAAGTTGTGAGGGAGCGTAGTGTGTGGGAGGGGGTGTCTCCCCTCCCACGGTAGGGAGCTTTTGTATTTTTCAGCTTGAAATTGTGCACTCTGGTGCATACTGTAGCGAGTTTTTTAACTTACACTTGAATGCAACATTTATGCTTCAAATTGGATTAGGGTTGAATAAGGTTGGGCTAAATTACATTCCTAATTACATTCCACATTAGAGCCAGGCTCTGAACAACCGGTGCAGCACATGAATGACCTTAGTATATTCATGTAAATCAGATTATAATTCATGCTGTTATGTATATATATAGAGAAACAAAAACATAGAAACAAGGCACGAGGAGTCAGACGTCCATCACCGTTCTGCACAAATAAATCAATCAACCTTACCCTTTGACCATAGAAACAAGACGAAAATAATGCCACATATTCAATCGTATATGGTTCAATGAAATTAAGATATATATGTAAAACATATATATGGAAACAGGCCCTTCGGCCCACCAAGTCCACACCAACCAGCAATCTACCATACACTAGTTGTAACCTACACGCCATGGACAATTTACAGAAGCCAATTAACCTACAAACTTGCACTTCTTTCGGATGTGGGAGAAACCGGAATTTCCAGAGAAAACCATGTGGTCATAAGGAGAATGTACAAATACTGTACAGACAGCACCCATAGTCAGGATCAAATCTGGGTCTGTGGTGCTCAAGGCAGCAACTCTACCACTGTGCCACCCCATTAAATTATTTTTTCTGTAATATATTTATTATGGTGTCACGTCAATAAAGATGAACACATGATTCTGATTTCTGCCCTTAGTTAAATGACACACATGTCCAGTCATTGTGTTTTATGGCTGGTTTTCAACCTCTTCAGTCTGAAGGTCTCGAACCGAAACATAACCTATTCTTTCTCTCCAGATGCAGCCTGTCCTGCTGAGTTATTCAGCTTTTAGTGTCTATCTTCAGTTTTAACCACCATCTGCAGTTCCTTCCTACACTCTTTGTTAATCAAAACAGGTGCTATTCCCATAATATTATTCGCCTCATCTAAGTCTTTTCTTCACCGTTGCTGCAGAGAATATAATCCCAGTTATCAAATCTTTCTTCAAAGTGATAAAAAATTCCAGCCCTGCCAATATGTTCATAAATCGCCCCTGGATCCTCTCCAGAGCAATTGCACCATTTCTGAGCGTGTCATGGTCTTACAACATGGAAACAGTCCATGCAGATCAAGATGCCCCATCTAAACTAGTCCAATGTATCCGCATTTGGCCCATATCCCTTTCAACCTTGTGTGTGCCAGTGTGTGTAAAACTCCATGCGGTGTGGACAGAGCGGCTGCCGGACACAGAGAGAGCCGCCGGAGGTGAGGGTAGGAGGCAAAGATCCTATAGCAAGCAAGATAGATCGCTCGACGAAAAAGACGTAGTACGGTCATGGGCAATTTTCGGGCCCAATTCCGTAACCGGCTTCAGTCTCCGCACCAAAGATCCCAAAGATAACTAGTGCGGGGACGGAAGCCGGTTACGGAAACATCCTTGCAAAAATAAAAGTTCTTTGGTAAAAATCTTCTCCTCATTTTCAGAATTATAATTTATTAACACAAACTGTTCCCCCGCAACGTTGATTACACTGCGAGTTGGATCGGGTCGGGTTACTGAAATGGATGGAAAAAAGGCCCACGTTCTGCTCCGTTGCATACTACACGTCAGCCCATTGCATTTAGGAGCGGTCTATCTTGCTCCGCTATAGGATCTTTGGTAGGAGGTGTGAGCGGTGCCTCAGGGGTGGGGCGGGGGTCGGTTCTGGGACCACCGCCGTGTCTCACCTATCACACCATTTGTACGGGAATATGAATGCGGGTGAGGCAGCATCTATAGAGCGTAGACAAAAATGCTGAAGAAATGCTTGAGTCTGAAGAAGGGTCAAACTCAGACATAGATGCTGCCTCACCCGCTGAGTTTCTCCAGCATTTTTGTCTACATTGCCATTTTAAATAGTGTACGATGGGCTTAAGCCAATTAAATTGTTCGTTCTTTACGGGAAACCCGCCGACAGAAAACCATTCTCATTGGTGAGTGTGGAGGAGTGTGACTTTTTTTATTTATTGATATATTAAAAAAGAAAATTTGAGCGTGAGAACTGTCATCAGCGTGAGAGCGTGAGAATTTCGTCAAATGCGTGAGTCTCACGCTGAATGCGTGAGAGTTGGCAGCCCTGCCACAAGCGAGTAAAAAAATCTGGAGCAGGGCTTGAACTCTAAAAATAAAAAGTAACCCCAAAATTCAGCCATCTTCATAAGCAGCTTCAAGTAACTTAAGAATCATACAATACAAAAATAGGCCCTTCGGCCCAACTCGTCCATGCCGACCAAGATGCTGCATCCAAGTTAGTCCCATTTACCTGCATTTGGTCCACATCCTCTGAAGCTTTCCTGTCCAAATATCTTTTAAGTGTTGTTATTGCACCCACCTCAACTACTTCCTCTGGAAATTTGTTCCTTACAACCCTCTGTGTGAAAAAGTTGCCCCTCTGATTCCTATTAAATCTTTCTCCTCTCACTTTATATTTATAATCTCTAGTTCTTCACTCCCCTACCCTGGGTAAAAGATCTACTTTCTGCTGGAGTTGGTTGATCAATTCACTTCCTATTTGGTTTACGTTGAGTTCAATAGTTCAATGGCCCTGTTGTCACATTCTTTTTCTAGATACAGTGCAGTAAAAATCTTGCTGCACAGAGACTATCTGCAGCAGCCTGGGGCTTACCTGGGCCTTACCTGGATCAGGGGTGCTCCGGTACTTCCAACACATGGACCGGACTTGGAACTGATTTTTTCCCCTTATAAACAGCGCCAAAATATGTCAACTGTGTACTTATGATTGTGCAAAAGAATGTCACCGTCTTGTGCATACATGGCAATAAATAACCATTAAACAATCATAGCCAAGTACAACAGTGTTGGAATAGTTGATTATACTGAGAAAGTATGCAAGAGTTGACGCTTCAGGCGCCATTTTGCATGATTCAAGTCCAAAGTTGTTAGAAAATGTAGTGTTAACGTAGTAAAAGCCTTATTAGTCCCAATGTAGTAAAAATCATTTTAAACTTGGCCATTACGGCCTGTTGCCCTGGCAATGCCCTGGATTCTAGTGACAAATAGCACCAGAACATTGTTAACAGCTCATATGTTACTATAAGAGAAGGGAAGCTCCCAATGCTGCACAGTGAATGTGACTCAATTGTGCCACTATTTTCTTTGTGCAAAACAGCAGTGAGAAAACTTTGAACAATTAGTGACCAAAATTTGTTTGTTCTCTACAAAACCTTGTAACACCACCACGTGAGCAGTTGAGTGAGATTCATGAAATTACTATCTTTAGAGATACAGCGTGGAAACAGGCCCTTCGGCCCACCAAGTCCGTGCCGACCAGCCATCACCTCACACACTAGCACTGTCCTACACACAAGGACAATTTACAGAAGCCAATTAATTAACTTACGAATCTGCACGTCTTTGGAGTGTGGCCGGAAACCGGAGCATCCGGAGAAAACCCATGTGGGCACAGGGAGAACGTGCAAACTTCACCCAGACAGCACAGTCAGGATCGAACCCGGGTATCTCAACAGTATCTCAACATACACACTCAGAGTGATACTGAATCACAAAAAAATGCAGGTGTTCAATCGATGGGATGAACCGTTTCCTACATAGTTTATTTAAAATAGTGATCTGATTAATCTGGCAGCTCACGGGATTCAGATTATAGACCAGTGTGCAGGGGGGGGGAATCTGCCAATCCTCAGCAAGTAGTGAAATAAGCATTAAAGAACTAGCTATGGTAAATCAAAAATCATTTTAGAGTTGCAGTTATCGTTGAAAAGGGCAACATTTAAAGCCCAAACTTGTTGGTTTATTTTTAAATACTTCAGGGCAGAGAATCTGCCACTTCTAAAATCCATACATGTCCCTACTCGCACCCTGCTGGGATTAACATCACGGGTTAGCAATCAATGAGGTTGTGACATCGAGATCCACTGCTGGAATAAAGTGAAACTCTCATCAATCAGAGGCCTGAAACTGGAGCATCACGCTGGCTTGGACGTATCGTCGGCTGACTGAAGCAGAAGTTATTTCAATGGCTGAATTGTGCCAGTGCTCGATGGTGAACAAGACAAAATGAGCGGCAACTAGTATTATTTGTGCGTAGATCGTGATTTTATTTTTTTGCATGTTTGCAGCAGGCGATAGCTAACAAGTCGTTCCCTCCACAAATCCCTGGTTCACTCATCCCATTCCCACCCAAACCACCTCCTCCCCAGGTACTTTCCCCCACAACCGCAGGAGATGCAACACCTGTCCCTATACCTCCTCCCTCGACTCCGTCCAAAGACCCCGACAGTCCTCTCAGGTAAGGCAGTGGTTCACTTGCACCTCCTCCAATCCCATCTACTGTATCCGCTGTTCCAGGTGTGGACATCTATGTATCGGTGAGACCAAGCGCAGACAGGACGATCGTTTCGCTGGACACCGACGTTCAGTCTGCCTTGGCTTACGTGATCTCCCGGTTGCCAAACATTCTAACGCCTTCCCATTCTGCATTGGCCTCCTCCACTGTCAGAGCGAGGCCCCACGTAAATTGGAGGAGCAGCACCTCATATTTTGCTTGGACAGCTCATAACCCAGTGGTATGAATATTGATTTCTCTAATTTCAACTAACTCTTGCATTCCCTCTCTCTCTCTGTCCCTCCCCCACCCTAGTCGTTATGCTAGTTTCACTGTTCATATCCCTTCATTATCACCTCTTCTACAGCCAACAATGGACCATTGTGGGCTCCACCTTTAATTGATCCCTTCTCATCCTTCTAAATTCCAGTGACATCTCCAAGTTTGCAGATGACACAAATATCTCCAAGTTTGCGGATGACACAAAGCAGGGTGGCAAAGTCAAAGTCAATTTTTATTCGTCACACACACCCGAAGGTGCAGTGAAATGACAGTGTAGTGTGAGCTGCGAGGTGGATGCCATGAGGCTGCAGGGTGACTTGCATAGGTTGAGTGAGTGGGCAGATGCGTGGCAGATGCAGTACAATGTGGATAAAGGTGAGGTTATCCACTTGGCAAGAACAAGAAGGCAGATTATTATTTGAATGGTGTCGCATTAGGAAAAGGGGAGGTGCAACGAGACCTGGGTGTCCTTGTACATTAGTTACTGAAAGTAAACATGCAGGTACAGCAGGCAGTGAAGAAAGCTAATGGCATGTTGGCCTTCATAGCAAGAGGGATTGAGTATAAGAGCAAGGAGGTCCTACTGCAGTTGTACAGGGCCCTGGTGAGACCGCACCTTAAGTATTGTGTGCAATTTTGGTGTCCTAGTTTGAGGAAGGACATTCTTGCTATTGAGGTAGGTTCATCAGGTTAATTCCTAAGATGGCAGGACTGACATATGATGAAAGAATGGATCAACTGGGCTTATATTCACTGGAATTTAGAAGGATGAGAGGGAATCTTATAGAAACATATAAAATTCTTAAGGGATTGGACAGGCTAGATGCAGGAACAATGTTCCTGATGTTGGGGGAGTCCAGAACCAGGGCTCACAGTTTAAGTATAAGGATAAGGACTGAGATTATTAAAAAACGTTTTCCCAGAGAGTTGTGAATCTGTGGAATTATCTGGCACAGAAGGCAGTAGAAGCCAATTCACTGGATGTTTTCAAGAGTGAGTTAGATTTAGCTCTTAGAGCTAACGGAATCAAGGGATATGGGGAGAAAGCAGGAACGGCCATGATCATATTGAAAGGTGGTGCTGGCTTGAAGAGCCGAATGGCCTACTCCTGCACCTATTTTCTATGTTTCTATGTCTCTATGTCATCGGTGCTGGCTCGATTCGTTCTGTACCTTTTCATACCTCTAGGTTCCCACTCCCGACTCTCAGTCTGAAGAAGGGTCTCGACCGGGAAACGTCACCTACTTCGTTTCTCCAAATATGTTGCCTGACCCGCTGAGTTACTCCAGCATTTTGTGTCTATCTTCTAAGTCACTCGCAGCCCTTGATCCCAGGAGTTCCTCAGACAGATGACATTATCTTCAGTGTTCTCTTCTTTCCTGTCTTTCCACATGTTGTTTGTGCCGTTGCACATCCTTCTTCCACAAGCTTAGCTCTGTTTGGCAAATCCTCAGACAAAATTGATCTCCATTCAATGGAGCTGTGCAGGGCAAGATCAACTCATGGGTCAATAGAATCAATAGTGTTTAATTGTCATGTGCACTATTTACCTCATTGGATTTACCCTCGGACTCTTTGATCGGACTTTACTGCACTTCATCTTGGACTAAACATTATTCACGTTATTCCCTTTATCGTGTATCTATACACTGTGGATGGCTCGATTGTAATCATGTATTGTCTTTCCGCTGACTGGATAGCACGCAACAAAAGCTTTACACTGTACCTCGGTACATGTGACAATAAACTAAACTAAAAAAAAGAACAATAAAATTCTTATTTACAGCAATACACAATGTTATGCAATGGCCGCAAATGCACTACACGCTGTTATGACACAGAGGGTAAAACACGCTGCCTGGTGCTGAAAACAGACACAATCGTGGTATTTAGAGGCTGTTCGATCTACACATGAATATGTAGGGAATGGAAGGGTATGGATCATGTGCAGACAAAAGCGATTAGTGTAATTTGGAATGCTCTTTCGCTCTAAGACTATAAAGTACAACAGGAAATTACAAGGAAAGGAGCATAGTAGATGAAAATATGAAACAACAGTTAGATCAGGTATAGTTTGGGATGTCTTCAATGGAGTGGGGAAGGAACATCAAGAGGAAACACGGTAAATCAATAAATGAAGGCGAAAGATTAAAGGAGACGTGTAGGGCAAGTTTTTGTTTACACACAGAGTGGTGGGTGCCCCGAGACATTACCAGGGTTACTGCAGTGGCGTTTAAAAGATTTTTTGATAGGCACATGAATATGCAGGGAATGGAGGGATATGGTTCATATGGGCGGCAAGGTAGCGCAGCGGTAGAGTTGCTGCCTCACAGCGCCGGAGGCCCGGGTTCGATTCTGACTATGGGTGCTGTCTGTACGGAGTTTGTACGTTTTCTCTGTGACCATCTTTGGAGAGTGGGAGGAAATTGGAGCACCCAGAGAAAACCCATGCGATTACATGGAAAACATACAAACTCCGTACAGTAGTCAGGTTCGAACCCGGGCCTTCGGCACTTTGAGGCAACAACTCTACCATTGCGCCACCGTGCCACCGCTACTTTCAGTTTCCAGAGGAGGTAATGAATCAGATGCCTATGTTATCTTTTCTCCTAATATTCCTATCCTTGAAGATACTGGAAGTACTCAAGGCAAGCATTGAAAAGGACCTTTCCGCTGGGGTCAAAACTGGCCTCAGAAACAGGACCATCGCAGCTGTGCGAAAGGGTGAATCTCACGTGATTAGGCATCAAACAGGAAGGATAGCTGGGGGATGAGGTCATTCATTTGTAGAGCCAGCTGTCCTGCAAGGCAGCAACAACCAGACTTTGGAAGCAACTTATTGGCTGCAAAGTGGGAAAAGGGATTTCCTGAGGTCATGAAAGTTGCCAAGAAAATGCAATTTTTTTAAATTAGAATAGTTCATCCAGGGGATAACATGTTAAGCAGACTTCACAGAATTTGCAGCAATGTAAGAAGGAAAAAAATGGGCCAACTGAAGGGAAAAGGGTTATCATTCAAAATAGACACAAGGTGCTGGAATAAATCGGCAGGTCAGACAGCATCTTTGGCAGAGGAATGTTTGGGGTCAGGATGCTTCTTCTGACTGCATTAGCTGTTCAATTCAGGTAATTGCTGCAGCACGGAGGCGCAGTGGTAGAGCTGCCGTCTTACAGCGTCAGAGACCCGGGTTTGATCCTGACCACGGGTGGGTGCTGTCTTTGGATTTTGTACGTTCTCCCCGTGAACGCGTGGGGTTTCCTTCTGGTTTCTGCCCACACTCCAAAGGCGTGCAGGTTTGTAGGTTAATTGGCTTCTGTAAATTGTCCCTAGTGTGTAGGATAATGTTACTGTACGTGGTGTGATCGCTGGTCGGCGCAGACTCGGTGGGCTGAAGGGCCTGCTTCCACGCTGTATCTCTAAAGTCAGGAGTCTAAGGTAAAAGTAAAGACAGGAGTCCGACTCAAGTCTTGGGGTGAGACTGTGCTGGCAGAAGAACAAGTTGGATTCAGAGGGAGGAATTACCACAGGGTAACGTTCAGTATCCAAGTCACAGTGAAAAGTGCTCTGAGCACCAAAATAAACACCCGTCACCAAAACTTCATGGATTCAAGCAACTTAAATGAGATTTGGAGAAAGAAAGCAGACCGCTTTAAATTTTAATATCTGAATTGCCAAAAATGAATAACATCAGACAAAACTGCTGACTTGCATAAAGATATAACTGTGTAATGATACAATTGGATCAGTATTTTCTTTAGGGTAAGATTTTTTTCACTGTTGTGAATTGAGCACCCTTTACTTAGGTGGAGACCTGACTGAAAGACACAGCACAGGCATCTGCTTAACTGTTTTAGCATGCAAAATAGTTAGCACGCAACAAAAGTTTTTCACTGTACAAGTGACAATAAACTAAACAAAACTATTTTGATGTGAATCATACTCAGATATCTTGAAAGAGATCCAACTGTGATTTTGCAGTGAAAATGCCCTGAGCTACAAAATACAGTCAAACACGCTTCAGCGGAGAGAAAGCAATTTATTTTCAAGACTTTTAAGTTGAAATCTGGTTTTAAACTTGGCATGATTTTCTCTTTTACTAACCTCTCAAGCATTACTTATGATAGTGTTTCCATACAAACCCAGCAACAATAGTGAATACCAAAACTATTGTGGAAACAAGTACATAATCTGGCTGCCTTAAACCCCCAGTCGGTTTTTCTGGCAGGTTGGTTTGTGACCTTTGCTGAGAGGCTAAAGGAACATGTTTGTTGGATAAAACATCAGTCGAGACTTCCTCCGCACAATCTCTCGAGTTCCCTGCTTCAAATTCACGAACATTGCCTGCTTCGTTTTCATAGTTTGGTTCCTGATGGATGTACCCAGTGTACTCCTTGACATCTTGACTGCACGCACTGGTGAGGCTGCCTTCAGCATTAAAGTAAGGTTTACCATGGCTCTCTTCATAGTTTGCATGGAATGAATTTTCTCCCGCTGAAACGCCAACTTCTTGGCTCGACTCTTCATCTGAACCCGCCTCTGTAAATCTGTCTGGACGTGATAGACGACGAGCAACTTCCCTGGTGTATTCCGGTTCATAATCATGCTCAAGAGTTGGATTCTGCCTTAGTCCATTCGCTCCTTCTGTCCACGCTGGGACTTGCACATCAGAGCACAGGAACTCTGGATGCTTCTTCTGCGGGCTGGCGTTCACGGAGTCTTGACTGGCAACGACACTCGTCTCGATGTCGGAGTCAGAAGAACTGTTTTGAAAAGAGCTATTGTCACTGGATCCTGAACTGAACATTAGCTCGCTGCTGGAAATTATAGAATTGCTGTCACTGGGCTGCACATGCTCTATGAACTCAGGTTCAGAGGCAACCCCATCATCTCCAGGATGTGAGCTTGTAAATGCAGGACCCTGTGTGACTTCGCTGCTACTTATCGGATTAGGCTTATTCTTCCGACAAAACTCACCCTCGAGGTTTTGATTCAACATGTCCCCTTGATCGAGGCCTGCACCTTCATTCAAGGCAGCTGTTTTCTTCAGAGCATCAAAATTCTTCTGTATATTCAAGGGATTGTTAACATCGTAAAATTCTTCTTGCAGGTGATCATTCTGGTAACCTCGCAGCGCCCGAATCTTTTGTTCCTTGATGGAGTTTTCATCGTGCGGTTCTTCCGAAATCCGAGTAAGTGTGGAGGTGGGCGCTGGGTAATGGTTGATTGGTGCAGTACCGCCCATTCCATGGTTTCCGGCTGTGCCCATTCCACTGATCTGCAAAGCACTTAAATTTATTGAACAGCTACCTTCGGGAAGATTCTCAACATCGCTCCTCAATGCCCCAGGTCTGTCCATGGTTTGCAGGCCATCAGCGCTTGCCTCCGGTGGTGGCCTGGGTAGATGCAATTGTATGCTTGGTGGAGGGACCATGGCAACGGCTTGTTCGGTTATTGTTTCTCCTTTAGCTCGGTCGGTACTGGGTACGTTGCATTTATCACCGCCGTTACCTTGATTTAAAGGCTTGGTCTGATTCAGATGCAGATTGGAAATATCACTTGGATTTGATCGTGCCGAAGGAACCGTCTTCTCCTTTAAAAGCAAAGTACAGAAAATCTACCAGGCTAATCATAAAGAGCAATAAATTATAGAATATTTACATTATAACAGGTCGTATCGAAGCAATGGCCAAGAAAGCACAGCAATGCCTCTTCTTCTCTACTAAGTTCGGCATGTCCCCAACAACTCTCACCAACTTCTACAGATGCACCAGAGAAAGCATTTTATCGGGATGTATCATAGCATGGTTTGGGAACACCTACATCCAAGACCGCAAGAAATTGAAAGGAATTGTGGGCACAGCCCAAACCATCACACAAACCAACCTCCCTTCCATTGACTCCATCTACACTTCACGCTGCCTTGGCATGGCCACCAACATGATCAAGGACGAGTCTCACTCCCTCTTCTCCCCTCCCCCATCAGGCAAAAGCTACAGAGGTGTGAAATAGCACATGCCCAGATTCAGGGAGAGTTTTTTCTCAACTGTTACCAAGCAACTGAACAATCAACTGCCATCAACCAACTAGGAAGCGGTCCTGACCTACCATCTACCTCCTTGGAGACCTGGCATGGGGTGGGGAGGGGGGGGGAAGGGTGGCTACCGAGAACGAAGGGGGACCCAGCATGAGTTGGGAGGGGGGGGGCGCAGAGAATAAAGGGGGCCCGCTCGTGGGGGGCGGGGTGGAATGAAGGAGGGATGAGTACTTTTTGTAACTTCATCGGCACCTTAGTGGCAACACTTATGTGTACTTTGTGTGCAAAAACAAAGAATTTCACTGCACCTCAGTACTAGTGACTAAAGTATCTTCATCACCTGGAAGGAAATCCCTGGCCCTTTATCCTCTTTGAGGGTGAACCAGGGTGAGTACTTTTACAAATGACCTACAGGGTTAAAGAATGCAATGGTACACCACCTCCTCTCAAGGGAAATTAGAGATAAGGTACGCCGGTGATGCCAGATTGTAAAAATAAATATATAAAACAAAATTTATTATGTTTAGGATATTTTATGGCCTATGCATAAACTTCCAAAGAACCTTATCTCAAAAAACATGCAGTGATAAATTCTACAACATAATTGTAACCCTGGAACTCATTCTATTTCCTTGAAAATTGATGGATGTTTTTATATTACTTTACATGAACTGTTATCATAATATTTCTTGGCACAATATAGGATGATCTGGTAGTGTTTAAAGACATCCAGCTGGATTTGGAAAGAAGTCACAAGGGATTATTTGACATTTGTATGCAATTTGGTATCATTTTGTTCGTAACTTACACTGGAATGTTTCATTTGGGGTGGTTTCCGCATTTGCTTTGCATTCAAACAGAATCTCTGATGGACAAAGACAACACAAGAGCGTGGGGCTCCTGGTCAATCCAGATAGGGTAGTGAACCTCACTCAGATAAATTGTTTATAAAGAAAGTCTCTACGTTGCCCCACCCTGTTACTCATTCTCTCATTCCTGCTTTTCTGCTCCTTGCTTGTTTCCATGCTGTATCGCTAAACTAAACTAAACAGAGAAGGTTTGTGAGAATGATCCCAGGAATGAGCGGGTTAACATATGATGGACGTCTACTCGTGGAGTTTAGAAGGAGATGGGGGGACCTCATTGAAACTTAACAAATAGTGAAAGGCCTGGATAGAGTGGATCTGGAGAGGATGGTTCCACTAGTGAGAGAGTCTCGGACCAGAGGTCAAGAGATCAGAGAATAAAAGGATGTTTCTTTAGGAAGGAGATGAGGAAGAATGAGGTGGTGAATCTGTGGAATTCTTTGCCACAGAAGGCTGTGGGGGCCAAGTCAATGGATATTTTTAAGGCAGGGATAGATAGATTCTTGATTAGTACATGTGTCAGGGGTTATGGGGAAAAGGGAGGAGAATGGGGTTGAGGGGGAGAGATAGATCAGTCGTGATTGAATGGCGGAGTGGACTTGATAGGCCGAATGGCCTAATTCTACTCCTGTCACATAAAGTAAACTAAACTGTGTGTTCATTGTGAAGCTTGGAGGCCATCTTGCCAGTGCAGCCCAGGTGGGAGAGGCTGGGCCATGATGGACTGCTGCTAAAGAAGCCTTGATGAATTACTTTGCTATATTGCCTCAATGCTGGATAATAAGCTATCAACATATTACACATCAAAATGATTAAACACCAGAAGGACAAACTGGTACATTACCTGTACAGGCAGCTTGCAATCTTTGCTTTCTTCTCTGCCCAGGAGGTTTCCCAATTCTTGAACTGGCACTCTACACTCTATGGAATGAGAAAGGCGGGAGGGCACAGAGGATGATTCACCACAAGCGTTTGAAACAGCAGCTGGCAAGTCAGAGCGAGGTGGCGCGGAGGTGCCCGATAATGGGGTGCTGGGTGTGGACTGTGTCTCAGGTGAAAGAAGACTGGATGTGCCTGGCACAGTTTGTGGGAAGGGTGTAGGCTGTGCTGGTGTGTTAGGCACCTGCATGCCAACTACAGGGGTGGACTGCCCTGGTGTATTAGGCAAGGGTGTGTCAGGCACAGACAGTGGAACAGTGGTAGACTGTACTGGTACATTTAGCATGGGTGTGCCAGACACAGTCTGCAGCACAGCTGTGGACTGCACTGGTGTATTAAGCATGGGTGTGTCGGGCACAGGCTGCGGCGCAGGAGTGGATTGCACTGATGCATTCAGCATGGGTGTGTCGGACATTAGCTGCAGCGCAGGTGGTGCAGGTGTGCTGGACGCAGAGTGCTGATCCTGCGCAGTGGGCTGCAGCCCAGTGACATCGGGCTGAAGGTGGGCTGCTGGTGGAATAACGTCAGGAAATACCAGCCGATCGCCAGCGACAACCAGTGTGGGCGAGGGGCCACCTGGGACAACGGACTGAGATCTTGGAGGAGAAGAAACATGCGTCACTGAAGAGTTATCAGCGGTGGCCTGTGTAGAAAATCGTGCAGATGGGCCTCCAGGTGCTGACTGCCCTGCAAAACCACAAGAAAGATGATTAATACAGTTTTTAAAAATTGTCTATTTTGATTACACGTCATCTTGGGTTTTATATAATTGCAGCATTTTGCTCAACATATTAAACTTGTACCACCTCTTTAAATACCACTGGAGTACAATGGGAGCAACATTAATCATTTCAATTTGATATTTTGGGAGACAGAGACGTAGCATTAGGCACTGGATGTGACCAGGTTTGGGTGTGACCTTTAGCGCTACAGTCATTCAGCCACTGAAGTTGGGTTCACTGTCAGAGCAACTTCTGGTCCCTTTACATGAACCCGTATTCAGTATAGACATTGTGGCAGCCATATTGCTCAGGCCCGATGGTGAATTAGGGACACCCTGTTGGGGGTAGTCTGTCACTGATCTTACCCTACAGATGAATCCCATCAGATGTAGCAACTTAACACACAACAGCAGCTCGGAAAGCCTGTGTGCGGGCCTGTGCATACCGAACAAGTTGTGGGCAGGTGTTCGGACTTGAACCTGAGTTTGAGTTTAGTTTATTGTCAGATGTACCAAAGTACAGTGGTAAACATTTGTTACGTGAACAGGTACATGATCGAGGGAATAACGTTTAGCGCAAGATAAAGTCCAGTAAAGTCAAATCACAGTTAGTCCGAGGGTCTCCAATGAGGTAGATAGCCGTTCAGGACTGTTGTTGGTCCATTTAGACTTTAGAGATACAGCGCGGAAACAGGCCCTTCGGCCCACCGAGTCCGTGCCGACCAGGGATCACCCCGTGCACCAGCACCATCCCACACACTAGGTACAACCTCACAATTTTTTACCAAAGCCAATTAATCTACAAACCTATAACCTGGGCCCTCCCTCAAGACCGGGACTGAATCTGGCCTCAAAGTTCAGCAGCAATGCAAGAATTTGATCATCGTTTTTCTTGGGGGCGAATTATCTGTTTGTTCTTCAGGGAGAGAAGCATCTGTAAGGGATTGATGCTTTGTAAAACAAGCACATCCACAAACTGAGAGGAAACCGATACTGGACATGTCAGGTGAATGGTCAGTCTCACTGGCTTTGAAGTGGTGATGACCTTTGCCTCTTGTCTAATGTATGTATTGTTCATAAGTCATAGGAGCAGAGTTAGGCTATTCGATCCATCTACTCCACCATTCAATTATGGTTGATCTATTTTTCCCTCTCAACCCCATTCTCCTGCCTTCTCCCCGTAATCTTTGACACCCTTACTAATCAAGAACCTGTCAATCTCCGCTTTAAAAATACCCAATGACTTGGCTTCCACAGCGTTCTATGGCAATGAATTCCACAGATTCACCACCCACTGGCTAAAGAAATTCCTCCACACCCCCTTTCTAAAGATACATCCTTCTATTCTGAGACTCAGCCCTCTAGTCCTGGACTCTCCCACTAGTGGAAACATCCTCGCCACATCCATTTTATCCAGACCTTTCACTATTTGTAAGTTTCAATGAGTCCCACCTCATCTTAGTCATCCTAGTCACATCCTTCTTCTTAGCGAGTCCACACACAAGGTCAGAAGTTGTTCAGCCAGAGCTGAACACACTTCTCGGCATCTGCATAAAATGGCGTCTGTCTTGTCGCTTCTTGTGCTTCTTGTGCGTGGTGGTGGAAAGATTGTTGGAAACAGGGCCGTGACGTGAACGCTCTTTCCTTGACCCCAAGTCACATCCTAATACCATGAGAAGAATGCGATAGGTGGAAACTCAGCCCTCTTCTCCCAGCCCACCCCAAGTGAAACACCACCATCAATGGCCAATGTCATAAAAAACTATGTGAAGTAAAAGCACCTCAGTGCTGACATTTCAACCTTCACTGACTTCTGAATGTTCTAAGTTACTTCACTGCACATGACATGACATGGTTAGAATAAAGCAATTGCACAGCAACTCTTGGTATTTGGCTCAGTCTTTTCAGCGAAGGAGAAAGGGAAGCTCAGGATAGAGGAGGCAAAACAGGAAAGATGTGGTTGGCAAACACCACGCAGTTAGGGGACAAAGGTGAGAGGTGAAAGGTGAAATGTTAAGAGGAAGAGAGAGAGAGAGAGAGAGAGAGACACAGAGAGAGAGAGAGAGAGAGAGAGAGAGAGAGAGAGAGAGAGAGAGAGAGAGAGAGAGAGAGAGAGAGAGAGAAAAAGGGAAAAGAAAGAAAAAGAGAGAATGAAAAAGAGAGAGAAAAAGAGAGATAAAAGAGAAAAGGGAGAGAGAAATGGGGTGGAGAGAGTGAACAAGTGAACAAATTTTCAAGAGAGAGTTAGATTTAGCTCTTAGGTGCTAAAGGAATCAAGGGATATGGGAAAAAAGCAGGAACGGGGTACTAATTTTAGATGATCAGTCATGATCATATTGAATGGCGGTGCTGGCTCAAAGGGCCGAATGGCCTACTCCTGCATCTATTTTTTTATGTTTCTATGTTTCTAAGTAGGCAGACCATTCATCAGCAACAGTATCAGCAAGAGGCGGAACAGCTCGGATAGATGCACAGACGGTCTTGTCCAGAGTAGGTGAATCGAGGACCAGAGGACATAGGTTTATGGTGAAGGGAAAAGATTTAATAGGAATCTGAGGGATAACCCTTTCACACAAAGGGTGGTGGGTGTATGGAAAAAGCTACCAGAGGAGATAGTTGAGACTGGGACTATCCCAACGTTTAAGAAACCGTTAGACAGATATATGGATAAGGCAGGTTTGGAGGGATATGGACCAAATGCAGGCAGGTGGGACTAATGTAGCTGGGACATGTTGGCCGGTGTGTGCAAGTTGGGCCGAAGGGCCTGTTTCCACATCGCATTACTCTATGATTCTCTGAGATAGGGTACTATCACATAGAAATGAAGACTGAGCAAGAGAGAACAAGATACAGTGAGTTCATGGCAGCGAGAGATCACAGAACACAAGCAAACAAAATAATATGTATCTAGTCATTTGGAACTTCTGAAATGGAGATTTAAAATCATAGACAATGCATCAATACTTAAAGCAAACTTAAAGCACACGGTATTGGGGGTTCAGTATTGATGTGGATAGAGAACTGGCTGGCAAACAGGAAGCAAAGAGTAGGAGTAAACGGGTCCTTTTCAGAATGGCAGGCAGTGACTAGTGGGGTACCGCAAGGCTCAGTGCTGGGACCCCAGCTATTTACAATATATATTTATGATTTGGACGAGGGAATTCAATGCAACATCTCCAAGTTTGCGGATGACATGAAGCTGGGGGGCAGTGTTAGCTGTGAGGAGGATGCTAGGAGGCTGTAAGGTGACTTGGATAGGTTGGGTGAGTGGGCAAATGCATGGCAGATGCAGTATAATGTGGATAAATGTGAGGTTATCCACTTTGGTGGCAAAAACAGGAAAGTAGACTATTTTCTGAATGGTGGCCGATTGGGAAAAGGGGAGATGCAACGAGATCTGGGTGTCATGGTGCACCAGTCATTGAAAGTAGGCATGCAGGTGCAGCAGGCAGTGAAGAAAGCGAATGGTATGTTAGCATTCATGGCAAAAGGATTTGAGTATAAGAGCAGGGAGGTCCTACTGCAGTTGTACAGGGTCTTGGTGAGGCCACACCTGGAGTATTGCGTACAGTTTTGGTCACCAAATCTGAGGAAAGACATTCTTGCCATAGAGGGAGTACAGAGAAGGTTCACCAGACTGATTCCTGGGATGTCAAGACTTTCATATGAAGAAAGACTGGATAGACTCGGCTTGTACTCGCTAGAATTTAGAAGATTGAGGGGGGATCTTATAGAAACTTACAAGATTCTTAAGGGGTTGGACAGGCTAGATGCAGGAAGATTGTTCCCGATGTTGGGGAAGTCCAGAACAAGGGGTCACATTTTAAGGATAAGGGGGAAGTCTTTTAGGACCGAGATGAGAAAATCATTTTTCACACAGAGAGTGGTGAATCTGTGGAATTCTCTGCCACAGAAGGTAGTTGAGGCCAGTTCATTGGCTATATTTAAGAGGGAGTTAGATGTGGCCCTTGTGGCTAAAGGGATCAGGGGGTATGGAGAGAAGGCAGGTACAGGATACTGAGTTGGATGATCAGCCATGATCATATTGAATGGCGGTGCAGGCTCGAAGGGCCGAATGGCCTACTCCTGCACCTATTTTCTACGTTTCTAATACTCCAGGTTGTAATCAGACCTCATCGTGGTGTTACCTTCACTAATACTTTGAATTGTAACAACCAAGCATCAGTGGAGATTAATGGATAGACAAAAGTTTTGGGTTGGGACCCGTCTTCAGACTCTGAAGAACGGTCTTAACCCAAAACATCATCCGTCCATTCCACTCCATGGATGCTCCCTGACCAGCAGTTTATTCCCCCAGCAGTTTGCTTAACAACCAGGCATGATCAATAGAAAGTCAAAGTGAGACATTTAGAGCCAAACATAACCGTGAATGGCTGAATCAATGGCTTTCTGTGTGGTTGGGACAGAATACCTTTCCCTTGACAGATGTTGCTCCCCCCTCCCCCTACCCCAAAGAGTAATGTTGTCGTGCAATAGTTTCTCCTTTGCTCTTTATTTATATAGGGTGGTAACTAGGAAGTCAAGAGAGTCTAGTATGTCTAAATATTTTATAAATCAGGCAGGTTCAGTCTAATCCAACCAAGGTGAATCAAAGCCCAGAAGTTGTGCCACGTGTCTGAACCATGTCAGGACTTGCATTTTGTGGAGCTCTGCTCCAGCAATATGTATAACACCAAGACTGGGGAACAGCAAGTATGATGTTGTGGGAATGACTGAGACATGGCTGCAAGAGGGCCAGGGCTGGGAACTGAATATTCAAGGGTATACCTCCTATCAAAAAGACAGACAGGTGGGCAGAGGGGGTGGGGTTGCCCTGTTGGTGAGGAATACATAGATACATAGAAAATAGGTGCAGGAGTAGGCCATTCGGCCCTTCGAGCCTGCACCGCCATTCAATATGATCATGGCTGATCATCCAACTCAGTATCCCGTACCTGCCTTCTCTCCATACCCCCTGATCCCTTTAGCCACAAGGGCCACATCTAACTCCCTCTTAAATATAGCCAATGAACTGGCGTCAACTACCCTCTGTGGCAGAGAGTTCCAGAGATTCACCACTCTCTGTGTGAAAAAGTTTTTCCTCATCTCGGTCTTAAAGGATTTCCCCCTTATCCTTAAGCTGTGACCCCTTGTCCTGGACTTCCCCAACATCGGGAACAATCTTCCTGCATCTAGCCTGTCCAACCCCATAAGAATTTTGTACGTTTCTATAAGATCCCCTCTCAATCTCCTAAATTCTAGCGAGTACAAGCCAAGTCTATCCAGTCTTTCTTCATATGAAAGTCCTGACATCCCAGGAATCAGTCTGGTGAACCTTCTCTGTACTCCCTCTATGGCTATAATGTCCTTCCTCAGATTTGGAGACCAAAACTGTACGCAATACTCCAGGTGTGGTCTCACCAAGACCCTGTACAACTGCAGTAGAACCTCCCTGCTCCTATACTCAAATCCTCTTGCTATGAAGGCCAACATACCATTCGCTTTCTTCACTGCCTGCTGCACCTGCATGCCTACTTTCAATGACTGGTGTACCATGACACCCAGGTCTCGCTGCACCTCCCCATTTCCTAATCGGCCACCATTTAGATAATAGTCTGCCTTCCCGTTTTTGCCACCAAAGTGGATAACCTCACATTTATCCACATTATACTGCATCTGCCAAACATTTGCCCACTCACCCAGCCTATCCAAGTCACCTTGCAGTCTCCTAGCATCCTCCTCACAGCTAACACTGCCCCCCCAGCTTAGTGTCATCCGCAAACTTGGAGATGTTGCTTTCAATTCCCTCGTCCAGATCATTAATATCAATTGTAAATAGCTGGGGTCCCAGCACAGAATGAAATTCAGTCCCTTGCAAGGGGTGACATTGAAATAGGAGATGTTGAGTCAGTATGGATAGAACTAAGGAATTGTATGGGTAAAAAGACCCTAATGGGACTAATCTACAGGCCCCCAAACAGTAGCCTGGACATAGGGCGCAGGTTGAATCAAGAGTTAAAATTGGCATGTAGTAAAAGTAATGCTGTGGTTGTTATGGGAGATTTCAACATGCAGGTAGACTGGGAAAATCAGGTTCGTACTGGACCCCAAGAAAGGGACTTTGTAGAGTGCCTTCGTGATGGATTCTTTGAACAGCTTGTATTGGAGCCTACCAGCGAGAAGGCAATTCTGGATTTAGTGTTATGTAATGAACCGGATTTGATAAAGGACCTCGAGGTTAATGAGCCATTAGGAGGCAGTGACCATAACATGGTCAGGTTTAATCTACAATTGGAGAGGGAGAAGAGTAGATCGGAGGTGTCAGTGTTACAGTTGAATAAAGGGGACTATGGGGCCATGAGGGAGGAGCTGGCCAAAGTTGACTGGAAAGATACACTAGCAGGGATGACCCTGTGGAACAAAAATAGCAGGTTTCTAGGAATAATACAGAAGGTGCAGGATCAGTTCATTCCTAGGAGGAAGAAAGATTCCAAGGGGAGAAAGGGACGACCATGGCTGACAAGGGACGTCAGGGACAGTATAAAAATTAAAGCGAAGAAGTACAACGTAGCAAAGATGAGCGGGAAGCAAGAGGATTGGGTAATGTTTAAAGAACAACAGAAGATAACCAAAAAGACAATACGGGGAGAAAAAATGAGGTACGAAGGTAGGCTAGCCAAGAATATAAAGCAGGATAGTAAAAGCTTCTTTAGGTATGTGAAGAGGAAAAAATTAGTTAAGACCAAAGTTGGACCCTTGAAGACCGAAAAAGGTGAATTTATTATGGGGAACAAAGAAATGGCAGATGAGTTGAATAGGTACTTTGGATCTGTCTTCACTAAGGAGGACACAAACAATCTTCCTGATATAGTAGTGGCCAGAGGATCTGGGGTGACAGAGGAACTGAAGGAAATCCACATTAGGCAGGAAATGGTGTTGGATAGACTGATGGGACTGAAGGCTGATAAATCCCCAGGGCCTGATGGTCTGCATCCCAGGGTACTTAAGGAAGTGGTTCTAGAAATCGTAGATGCATTGGTGATAATTTTCCAATGTTCTATAGACTCAGGATCAGTTCCTGTGGATTGGAGGGAGCTATTGTTATCCCACTTTTTAAGAAAGGCGGGAGAGAGAAAACAGGGAATTATAGACCAGTTAGCCTGACATCGGTGGTGGGGGAAGATGCTGGAGTCAATTATAAAAGATGAGATAGCCGCACATTTGGATAGCAGTAACAGGATCGGTCCGAGTCAGAATGGATTTACGAAGGGGAGATCATGCTTGACTAATCTTCTGGAATTGTTTGAAGATGTAACTAGGAAAATGGACACGGGAGAGCCAGTGGATGTAGTGTACCTGGACTTTCAGAAAGCATTTGATAAGGTACCACATAGGAGATTTGTGGGCAAAATTAGGGCACATGGTATTAGGGGTAGAGTGCTGACATGGATAGAGAAGTGGTTGGCAGACAGGAAACAAAGAGTAGGGATTAACGGGTCCCTTTCAGAATGGCAGGCAGTGACTAGTGGGGTACCGCAAGACTCGGTGCTGGGACCGCAGCTATTTACAATATACATCATGATTTGGATGAAGGGATTCAAAGTAACATTAGCAAATTTGCAGATGACACAAAGCTGGGTGGCACTGTGAACTGTGAGGAGGATGCTATGAGAATGCAGGGTGACTTGGACAGGTTGGGGGAATGGGCAGATGCATAGCAGATGAAGTTTAATGCTGATAAATGTGAGGTTATCCACTTTGGTAGCAAAAACAGGAAGGCAGATTACTATCTAAATGGCGTCAAGTTGGGAAAGGGGGAAGTACAACGGGATCTGGGGGTCCTTGTACATCAGTCCATGAAAGTAAGCATGCAGGTACAGCAGGCTGTGAAGAAAGCGAATGGCATGTTGGCCTTTATAACAAGAGGAATTGAATATAGGAGCAAAGAGGTCCTTCTGCAGTTGTACAGAGCCCTAGTGAGACCACACTTGGAGTATTGTGTGCAGTTTTGGTCCCCTAATTTGAGGAAGGACATTCTTCCTATTGAGGGAGTGCAGCGTAGGTTTACAGGGTTAATTCCCGGGATGGCGGGACTGTCATATGCTGAGAGAATGGAGCAGCTGGGCTTGTACACTCTGGAGTTTAGAAGGATGAGAGGGTATCTCATTAAAACATGTAAGATTGTTAAGTACTTGGACACGCTAGAGGCAGGAAACATGTTCCCGATGTTGGGGGAGTCCAGAACCAGGGGCCACAGTTTAAGAATAAGGAGTAAGCCATTTAGAACGGAGACGAGGAAACACTTTTTCTCACAGACAGTTGTAAGTCTGTGGAATTCTCTGCCTCAGAGGGTGGTGGAGGCAGGTTCTCTGGATGCTTTCAAGAGAGAGCTAGATAGGGCTCTTAAAGATAGCGGAGTCAGGGGATATGGGGAGAAGGCAGGAACATGGTACTGATTGGGGATGATCAGCCATGATCACATTAAATGGTGGTGCTGGCTCGAACGGCCAAATGGCCTACTCCTGCACTTATTGTCTATTGTCAGTGGAAGCTGGAGCTTGATGCCTAATGTTTACTTTAAATTCTTGCCCTGCCCTCCTTCCTCCTTGTGGCTATTAAATGGATTGTGTAACTCTGTGAGTTCTCCTCATGCGAATGAAAACTGTGCTTCTTACTTGTTGGGTATCCTTTCTTCAAACCTTTCTGAAAAGGAGATAGATGGCTGCGATTGAAGTAGAAATTTTGATGTAACAAAAAAATCGCAATACTTACTCCGTGGAGCGAGAGATTTAAATTTATTTTCTAAACCAACTGCAAGGTCCTCGTACTCATTTGTGCGCAGTGCGTTTATCAGCTGCCTTTCCCAATCCCGCCTCCGTCTCACAAGATCCAGCAATATGGGAACAGCAGCCTCATTGCCTTCCATTCTGTCTAGAGCTCTAATTCGTTCCTGCATTGATAAAAGAATAGTGAAAGGCCTGAATAGAGAGGATGTTGCCTCCCTGGTGCCAGGGTCCGGGACATCTCGGAGCGGCTGCAGGACATCCTCAAGAGCAGGGCGGATGTCCCCCACCTGTTTTGAGAGGTGGGGGACATCCCCCCCAAGATTTTGTAATCCGGATTTTAAAACCCGATGAAATCTCCGCTTTCCACGAGACAGTGGGGGTGGGACTGCTGATCGAGGGCGCCGATTGGACGAGAGAGAGGCCGGTCAGCAGGCAATGGGGGCGGGACATGATGATTCAGCACGATCATTGGAGGAGGGAGGAGTAGGGAGGGGGTGGGGATCGAGAGCGGTGATTGGAGGAGGGAGACGTGGCACAGACCTGCGCCTCATCCACAGGCAGGATCGATCCTGGCCCACCGGCCCTGTCTCGTCTGCACCCGAGTGCCCCCCCCGCACGGGTGGCCAGAGAAGTCAGGAGTCAGACGGGAGCTGTACCCCCAGGCCCACAGCCAGCGCAGAGAAGCAGCGCTAAACCCAGCTCAACTCTGCCTGTCCCGCCAGGTTAACCTACAGCCCTGCCTGACTTGCGGGAAATATGGCCAGCGCGGAGAAGCAGCGCTGGTGTCCCGT
Source organism: Malacoraja senta (assembly GCA_038087875.1). Taxonomy (NCBI): domain Eukaryota; kingdom Metazoa; phylum Chordata; class Chondrichthyes; order Rajiformes; family Rajidae; genus Malacoraja; species Malacoraja senta. The sequence goes on along the minus strand of CM075977.1, from coordinate 385,391,260 downwards.
CAGTCCAGGCAGGGCTGTAGGTTAACCCGGCAAGACAGGCAGAGTTGAGCTGCATTTAGCGCTGGATTGAACCTCCGAAGCCTCGCGTGTGTGTGTGTGTGTGTGTGTGCGCATGCGCACGCGGCCGCCAAAAATTGTGTCCCCCCTGGTCCCCTCCATATTTTGATAGCGATTTCCGTGCCTGCTCAAGAGTGAGGAGGAGCAGCCGGAGGTTGTTGTGCATATTGGCACGAATGATATAGGTCGGAAGAGGAAGGAGGTTCTGCAACAAGATTTTATGGAACTGAAAAGCAGGACCTGCAGGGTAGTGATCTCAGGATTGCTGTCAGTACCTCGTGCTAGTGAAGGTAAGAATAGGAAGATAGATGATATGAACGTATAGCTGAGGAGTTGGTGCACGGGGCAGGGACTCAGATTTCTGGATCATTGGGATCTCTTCCGGGGCAGGGGTGACCTATAAAAGGGACGGGTTGCACCCAAACTGGAGGGGGACCAACATCCTAGCGGGAAGGTTTGCTAAGGCTACACGGGAGGGTTTAAACTAGATTGGCAGGGGATGGGATCTCGTGCAGGACAGAGACACAGGAGAGGCTAGAAGTTGATATGGAGGGTGGTGTGGGAAAGGTTAATGGACAGAGTAGGCAGGTGAAAGGCGGAGAGCGAGGAAGGAGGGTTGGTTTAAACTGCATGTATTTTAATGCAAGGAGCTTGACGAGTAAGGCAGATGAGCGTAGGGCATGGACAAGTACGAGCAATTGGGACGTTGTAACCATAACTAAAACCCAGTTGAGGGAGGGGCAGGACTGGCAGCTCAATGTTACGGACGGTTCGTCCAGTGAGGCTATATGGGTGGAGCTGAGGAACAAGAAAGGGATGATCACCTTGTTGGGGGTATCCTTGGTGACCCCCAAATAGTCAACGGGAATTAGAAGAGCAAATGTGCCGGGAGATTGCAGACAGCTGCAGATCAAATAAGGTTGTTGTAGTAGAGGATTTCAACTTTCCCAATATAGACTGGGAAAATCATAGCGTGAAGGGTTTAGATGGGGTGCAATTCCTCAAAAATGTTCAGGAGGGTGGAGGCCCCCACATGTGAGAGGGCAACGCTGGATCAAGTATTTGATAAATTGGGAAGGGCACGTTAATGAAGTGTGCGTGGAGGAGCCTTTTGGGACAAGTGACAACAGTTCGATTAGTTATGGATCCGGATAAGATAGTTATGGATGGGAACGGAGAGGGTCCACATGTTAAAATGTTCAACTGGGATAAGGCCAACCTTGAGGGTATGAGAGAAGGTCTCACTCAAGTTGACTGGAGCAGGTTATTTGAGGGGAAAGGAACATCGGCCAAGTGGGGTGTTTTTAAAAGTGTACTGAAGAGAGCTCAGGATGTGTATGTCCTCGTTAGAGTGAAAGGCAAAGCAGGCAAACGTAAGGAAGCTTGGCTGACGAGGGACATAGAGGCATTGGTTAAGAATAAAAAGGACGCATGGGACAGGTACAGAGAGCTGGGATCAAGTGCATCCCTGGAGGAGTTTTGGGAACTAAGGATCAAACTAAAAAAGATCAGAAGGGCAAAAAGGGGCCAAGAGATAGCTCTGGCGGGTAACCATATAACATATAACCATATAACAATTTACAGCACGGAAACAGGCCATCTCGGCCCTTCTAGTCCGTGCCGAACACTTACTCTCACCTAGTCCCATCTACCTGCACTCAGACCATAACCCTCCATTCCTTTCCCATCCATATACCTATCCTATTTAATTTTAAATGATAAAAATGAACCTGCCTTCACCACTTCCACTGGAAGCTCATTCCACACAGCTATAACTCTCTGAGTAAAGAAGTTCCCCCTCATGTTGCCCCTAAACTTTTGTCCCTTAATTCTCAAATCAATAGCATAAAAGACAATCCCAAAAGATTTTATAAATACATTGGGTGGGGAAAGGGTAACTAGAGAGAGAGTGGGACCTCTCATGAATCAAAGCAGTCACCTCTCTGAGTATTTACAGCCAAGTCCTCAATGAGTATTTCTCCTCTGTATTTACCGAGGAGAAAGACAGTAGGACGGAGGAAATTGGAGCAGTCACTGGAAGTGTCATGAGAGCAGTCAGGGTTACTGTCGAGGAAGTACGGAAGGCACTGTTGTGTTTAAAGGTAGACAAATCTCCAGGGCCTGATCAGATATATCCGAGGACATGGTGGGAAACTAGAGAGTAAATTGCGGGAGCCTTGGTTGAAATTTATGAGTCATCCTTAAATACAGGAGAGGTGCCGGAGGATAGGACGGTGGCAAATGTTGTGATTCTTTCCAAGAAGGGCTGCAGGAAAAATGGTGGGAACTATAGGCCGGTGAACTTAACATCTGTAGTTGGTCATTTACTGGAGTGTATTCTGAGGGATAGGAAATACAGGCATTTGGATGGGCAAGAGCTGATTGGGGATAGTCAGCATGGTTTTGTACGTGGGAGGTCGTGTTTCACAAATCTGATTGATTTTTTTGAAGACGTGAGCAAAAAGGTTGATGTGGGCAGAGCTGTCGATGTTGTGTACATGGACTTCAGTAAGGCTTTCGACAAGGTGCCGCATGGTAGGCTGCTCTGGAAGGTTAGATCTCATGGGATCCAATGAGATATAGCTGAATGGATAACAAATTGGCTCCATGGAGGCAGAGGGTGATGGTGGAAGGTTGCTTCTCAGAATGGAGGCCTGTGACTAGTGGTGTGCCACAGGGTTCGGTGCTGGGCCCATTACTGTTTGTCATCTACATTAATGATTTGGATGAGAACATTCAGGGCAAGATTAGCAAGTTTGCTGATGATACAAAAGTTAGTGGTTTTGCAGATAGTGAAGATGGTTGTGAACGATTGCAGCAGGATCTGGATTGATTGGCCAGGTGGGCGGAGGAATGGTTGATGGAATTTAATACAGAGAAATGTGAGGTGTTGCATTTTGGGATGTTGAACTAGGGCTGGACCTACACAGTAAATGGTAGGCCTCTGGGTAGTGTTGTAGAGCAGAGGGAACTAGGAGTACAGGTGCATGGTTCCTTGAAGGTCGACTCACAGGTAGATAAGGTGGTCAAAAAGGTTTTTGGCACTTTGGCCTTCATCAGTCAGAGTATTGAGTAGAGAAGTTGGGAGGTCATGTTGCAGTTGTATAAGATGTTGTTGAGACCGCATTTAGAATATTGTGTTCAGTTCTGGGTACCATGTTATAGGAAACATATTGTCAAGCTTGAAAGGGTTCAGAAAGGATTTACGAGGATGTTGCCAGGACTAAAGCGTGTGAGATATAGGGAGAGGTTGAGTAGGCTGGGTCTCTATTCCATGGAGTGCAGGAGGATGAGGGGAGATCTTATAGAAGTATACAAAATCATGAGAGGAATAGATCAGGTAGATGCACAGAGTCTTATACCCAGAGTAGGGGAATAAAGGACCGGAGGACAAAGGTTCAAGGTGAAGGGGAAAAGAGTTAATAGGAATCTGAGGGGTAGCTTTTTCACACAGTGGGTGGTGGGTGTATGGAACAAGCTGCCAGAGGAGGTAGTTGAGGCTGGGACTATCCCATCGTTTAAGAAACAGTTGGACAGGTACATGGATAGGACAGGTTTGGAGGGTTATGGAACAAGCGCAGGCAAGTGGGACTAGGGTAACTAGGACATTGTTGGCCGGTATGCTGGCTGGTTGCATTGTGGCCTGGTTCGGCAACTTGAGCGTCCAGGAGTAGAAAAGGCTGCAGAACGTTGTAACCACTGCCCAGTCCATCATCGGCTCTGACCTCCCCACCATCGAAGGGATCTATCGCAGTCGCTGCCTCAAAAAGGCAGCAAACATCATCAAGGACCCACACTATCCTGGCCACTCACTCATCTCTCCGCTACCATCGGGCAGAAGGTACAGGAGCCTGAGATCTGTTACATCCAGGTTCAGGAACAGCTTCTTCCCCACAGCCATCAGGCTATTAAACTCGCCATCAAACAAACTCTGAACTATAACAGCCTATTACACGTTATCTGCTTATTTATGTGTATATTGAACAGAACTGTTCTGTATTTTTGCTTACAATATTCTGTTGTGCTGCAGCAAGCAAGAATTTCATTGTCCTATCTGGGACACATGACAATAAACTCTCTTGACTTGACTTGGTATGGGTGACTTAGACCAAAGGGCCTGTTTCCACACTGTATTAATCAATGACTCTATGACTCTAGTGACAAAGTCTAGGGCCAGCGGTCATAGCCTCAGAATAATATGACGTACCTTTAGGAAGGAGATGAGGAGGAATTTCTTTAGTCAGAGGGTGGTGAATCTGTGGAATTCATTGCCACAGAAGGCTGTGGAGGCCATCATTGGGATTTATATGGCAGAGTTTGATGGATTCTTGATTAGTACGGGTGTCAGAGGTTATGGGGAGAAGGCAGGAGAGTGGGGTTGAGGGGAAAAGATAGATAGATCAGCAATGATTGAATGGTGGAGTAGACTTGATGGGCCAAATGGCCTAATTTTGCTCCTGGAACTTATGAAGAAGAGCATTTTTGTGTAAATACCTTTCTCAGGGAAAGGAACAGAATTGTTTTTTTCCCGTGAAGATAGACACAAAATGCTGCAGTGACTCCACGGGACTGGCAGCATCTCTGGAGAGAAGGGATGGGTGACATTTCAGGTCGAGACCCTTCTTCAGACCGACAGTTGGGGGAGAGGAAGTCTAGAGATGTGGAAGGGTAAAGTATGAAAACAACAGATCAAAGTAGACGATGATAAGGAAATATAAAATGGAGAAGGGTCTCGAACCGAAACATCACCCATTCCTTCTCTCCAGAGATGCTGCATGTCCCGTTGAGTTACTCCAGCTTTTTGTGTCTATATCTGGCTCATTGTTAGTTGAGGGGAAGGTGACAAGGAGGTAAACAATCTGTAAAATTAATCAGAAGGACAGTGAAACGAGTCAGAGAACTAGGGTGGGAGAGGGACAGAGAGAGAGGGAAAGCAAGGGTTACTTGTAGTTAGTGAAATCAAAATTAATACCGCTGGGTTGTAAGTTGCCCAAGCAAAATATGAGGTGCTGTTCCTCCAATTTGTGTTGGGCCTCATTCTGACAGTGGAGGAGGCCCAGGACAGAAAAGTCAGTATGGGAATGGGAGGGGGGGAGTTAATATGTTTAACATCTAGAGGTCGTGCACACCTAGGCGCACTGTGCGGACGTGTTCAGCGGAACAATAGTCGAGCCTGCGCTTGGTGTGCGGGGATCACTGGTCGGTGCGGACTCGGTGGATCGAAGGGCCTGTTTCCACGATGCATCTCTAAACTAAACTGGTCTCGCCGATATGTAGTCCACACCTGGAACAGTGGATACAGTCGATGAGGTTGGAGGAGGTGCAAGTGAACCTCTGCCTCACCTGCAAAGACTGTCGGAGTAATTATTTGAGGCAGGTACTATAACAACATTTAAAATATATTTGGACAGGTACATGGATAATAAATGTTTGGAGGGATGTGGGACAAATGCAGACAAATGGGAAGAGCATTGATGGGGCACCTTGGTCAGTCTGAACAAGTTGAGCCGAAAGACCTGTTCCCGCACTGTATATATCTCTGTGACCTGCTTTACAAACAATGCCTATGAAACTATTAGTCTTTTGTAATTGCCATCTGATTAATTGATGCCTATTGTTTCTAATGTGCTGGTCTATAAATGAGTCCAGACTGATAACAGTGCTTGAGACTTAACAGTCTTCTAGAATTGGAGTTGAGTTTGCCAGAGTTTGTTAGGCATGGGCAACAAATGTCAAATCCACATCTCCAATAGCTGCTATATAAACTCAAGTCTCTCATTGAAAACTTTCACTGCAACTAGCAAATATACAAAGTTCAGGTCCGTTTAGTTTATTGTTACGTGTACCAAGGTACAGTGAAATTTTTTTTGTTGCGTGCTAACCAGTCAGCTGAAAGACAATACATGATTACAATCGAGCCATTATGGTGTGTCGATACATGATAAGGGAATAACATTTAGTGCAAAGTTAAGCCAACATACTTCATGCAATTCCTAAATAACTGGGAAATATTATTCATGTTATAAATGCAACTTTCTGTAATGATAGAAGTGCACTGACCTCGTCCATCCGAGTGAGGCAGTGCAGATGTGGTATCAATTCTGTTACATTTATCCGGAGGAAACTTTGTATTTTCACCCTTACGTACTTATATAACTCGTCACCCACGAATGTCATTGTGCTTTGTTTTTAAACCTTTGAAAAAAATGTTAGATTTATTATTTTTATGAATGCAACAGCAATAATATTCCCAAAGACTTATCACAGAACATCACTGGTAAAGTCAAAAGTAAAGTCAAAAGTAACAGCCTCAAAAAGATGCCAAACATAATAGTGTTAATAAGTTACCACATACGTCAATAGCACATGTAAGGTGAGTGGCTGCTACCCTCGTGATCAGGTAACCAGAAGACTTGGACTAATGTCCTTGGGAAAAGTACATCAAATTTCACCAACAAAGTAATTTAAATTCACATCATTTAATATTGTAAAACTAAAAAGTTAGTATCGTGTAAATCGTTAGTATATGATCATGTTGTAAAAAACAATCTGGTTTATAGGTGGATAAACAAGAAACTGCAGATACTGGAACATTGTTTAAAACACAAAGTGCTGGAGGAACTCAGGCCAGGCAGCATCTGTGGAGCAACTGGTTTGGTGACATTTTGGGTCAGGACCTTTCGTCAGACTCTGAGTCAATGGATGGGTGGTGTTAAGTGTGAGTGTTATTAGAGCTGTTATCATCCAGGCAAGTGAAGAGTATCAACATACTCTGCCATGTGTCTTGTAGATAATCGAATAGCCTGAGGATATCAGAAGGTGAATCATTCTCTGCAATATACTGCATATACATGCACAGGACAGGTTTAGAGAGATATGGGCCAAATGTGGGCAGGTGGGACTAGTGTAGTTGGGACATGTTGGCCGGTGTGGGCAAGTTGCATCAAAGGGCCTGTTTCCACACTGTATCACTCTGTGCATCCTCTGACCTTTGCTTGCAATCACTTTACTTATTTATTTTTATCTCCAACTGAATTTCTGTTGACCACTCAATATTGGTGGTCTTAGACTCAGGTCATACTTCTAGAGTAGGTGGCCTGAAGTAATCAGTCTGGCATTTTTGTGGCACCCATCAAGGTTCAACAGTATTTATTTGTCATTTGCACCGGATATGAATCGGAGCAATGAAATTCATACTTGCTGCAGCTTTCCAGGCTTGTCTGAAGAAGGGTCCCGTCCTGAAACATCCCCTCTCCTTATTCTCCAAAGATGCTGCCTAACCCGCTGAGTTACTCCAGGACTTTGTAACCTCTTGCATATTAAATAGCATCTGCGGTTATTTGTTTCTTCAGCTGATCTTTTAATGTTGTCTATGTCTTGTAGCGATGTTACAAAACCTACCTTCAGCGGCGCTGCAGATCTGCCACGGGCTGTGTATGCGACTATGGCGCCTTTGAGGGGGGGGGGCAGGATTAAAATGCAGGTTTGTATCGCTTGTTGGAGAGGGATTTCCTCGGGCTGCTAGTCGATGAAGAAAAATCGATCGGACTTCCGATCCCGTTTTTTTTTTTAATCGCTGGACAATTTAATAGTTGGATTAAAGTAAAAAGCGACTTTGAACGCCCTCAACGCCTTCAATGTGACGGATTGTAATATCAGGACAAAACAAAGGGTAAGTCGTATATTTCACATATAATCTTGCTTCTTGGGGTGGCTTTAGTCTAATTTTACGACGCTATTGTTATGTTATTTAGTCCCCAAACAATTCGGCCATGTCTTTGCCTGCCGATATGGGGTTAAAATTCACGGCAACGGCAAAGTTCCAATCGATCGCATTCCAGAAACACCCACTCGCAAGATGATTAAAATTCTCTTTTTTTTTGGACAATCATGTCATAAATCGTCTATATTTTGTGTAATTGTCTATACCATTATCAATATTTTTATACTATTTATCCACGACAGTTTTAGTCACATGTATTGTGCAAAAAATAATTATTTTGATTATATTGAGTGTGGATGTGTGGATTAATTAATGGGAATTAAACATTAAATTCCTTCCATTTGGCAAAATGTTGACAGTGAGATTTAAAAATCATGTTATATTGTGAATTCTTGTGTGAATGGGATTGGTTTGTTATTTGTATACTTAGGCTATTTAAAAAAATTAGCCTATTCTTAAGAAATGGATAGATGTTTAGATCTAGTAATTGAATTTAGATGAATTTAATTGATTTTATGAAACTGATGAATATGAATTTTTTGTTGGGTATTTACTATTTGTTTTAGCATTTAACTTTATCATTTCTACCTTTTTTCTAAAACTGCAAATAATAACTTGTTTCTGTTAATGCTGTTCAGTGGTTTTTTTCCTTTTCCCAGCAAAAGAGACTGATTTAGACAGCATTTGCAGAGATTATCTGACTTTGGACTACTCCAAATGTGATGATCTACAGGACATTCTTAATGGGAAAGTAGTGGGCAGAAAGGCATGTCATGCGTGGTTTGAAGAGCAAAAACTTGTAGTTTACAATGCCAAAATTGAAAAGTTTAGGAAAAACAAGGTGTAAAGAGTTGCTTATTGGTTACAAGCTGAGGAGTATGATGATGCTACTGATTATGATATGCCAATGTACCAGCTAGTAACTGATCTTCTCCATAAAGACTTGGTCTATTGCTAGAAATTGTAATTTATTTACCTATCTGTTACAGACTTAGAGCATATAATACAATAATATTAAAGTTCTGATCTTGAGAATATCACATTTTTGAATTTTCAAGGCAGTCTGGGTGTTTATTACTATTTCCGTCACAACGGTCAATTTTGTAATTAGCTACAATTAGGTAACTAACTAATTATATGCTTTAATTTCAGGTCATCCAAGGTGTAAGATGTTCCATATTTGTTTCAGAATGCTTCAATCTATAATAACTGAAAATGTCATTCAGTTCTCTTAATTTTTAAGAAAGTTATGGGCTTTTGACTGTCCTCGATCACAGCTTTTGTGTTAAGTCAATGGAAAAGCATTATGGAACAAGATGCTAATTTCCGAGAATGAAAATTGCCATACCTTTTTTAATATTGAAGATCTGAAAGTGAATTAGGATCAAATTAAACTTATTTTTATGCTTTATCTGATGGGATAAATTGCAGACTTGATTTTAAAAATCTCAAAATGTTGTAACATTGCTACTTGTAGCATGCAGGCACGGACTACTTTATTTGCTGAGCAATTGTGAATGGAATTGAACATTTGGAAATCATTAATGAGCATCTCCAGCTCTGACTTTAACATGGGCGGATGGTCTTTGATGAGAGGCCGAGGAGCTCCTGCCGTGACGTCCTTGCTGCTGAGAAGATTTATCTCTGACAACCTCAACTATCTTCCCCTGTGCAAGACTGGCTCCAACCATCAGAGTATTCTCTTTTTGACTTCATGTTTTACAGCACTCTAAGGAGAGAGAGAAGGGGGCTTGACGACTACCAACCACCACCAATCTCCACTGCCCACATGGCACCAAGGTGTGTGGATCGCGGATCGGCCTCTAGAGACATCTGCAGACCCACAAGTAGACCCTATGGAGAGGACAGTCATACTCGTTTCGAGTGACCGCCGATGATGATTTGATGCCATACTCAGTCAAATGAGACTTCAATACTCAGCCTCTCACCTCACCTCTCGAGTACTGCTTCTTGGTCCATGTTTGGGCCAAGGCTTTGATGACGACTGGAGCTGAGAGCTCTTGGTGAAAGTTTTGTGGAGCAGACAAATGTACTGAGTTGAGAGGTCTTGTTACAGTTGTATAAAACGTTGGTCAGGCCACATTTGGAGTATTGTATTCAGTTTTGGTAACCATGTTATAGGAAAATTGTTGTCAAGCTTGAAAGGGTTCAGAGAAGATTTACCAGGACGTTGCCAGAACCCGAGGGACTGAGCTAGAGGGAGAAGTTGAGCAGGTTAGGACTTTATTTCTTGGAGCACAGGAGATTTTTATAGAGGTGTACAAAATCATGAGGAATAGATCGGGCAAATGCACAGAGTCGTTTGCGCAGAGCAGGGGAATCAAAAACCAGAAGTCACAGGTTTAAGGTGGGGGGGAATTTAATGGGAGCCTGAGGGGTAACGTTTATATACAAAGGGTGGTGAGTGTATGGAATAAGCTACTGCAGGAGGTAGTTGATACATGTACTATCACAACGTTTAAGAAACATTTAGGCGGGTACATGGATAGGGTAGGTTTAGAGAGATATGGGCCAAAAGCAGGCAGATGGCACTAATTTAGTTGGGCCATGTTGGTCGGCAGGGGCAAGTTGGGCTGAAGGGCCTGTTTCCATGCTGTATGACTCCATGACTCGAAATCGAAACTTTGAATCTGAGAGGTTATTGATGAGTAAAGTGCTGCTTGATGTCATTCATTTAGTTTAGTTTAGTTTACTTTAGACATACAGCGTGGAAACAGGCCATTCGGCCCACAAGTCCGCATCAACCAGCGATCCCTTTACACTAACATCCCTATACACTATCCTACACACTGGGGACAATTTACCAAATCCAATTAACTTACAAATCTGTACGTCTTTGGATGTTGTTGGAAATTGGAGGACCTGGAGAAAACCCACGCGGTTACGGGGAGAACATACAAAGTCCCTACAGATAACACCCGTAGTCGGGATTGAACCCGGGCCTCTGGCGCTGTAAGGCAGCAACTCTATCTACCACTGCACCACCATGCCACTGTGTCCTGATGACACCTTCCATCACTTTGTTGGTGTTTGATCAGTAATCAACCAGATTAGTTTTGTCCTCCTTTATGTGAACAAGAAATACCTTGGAAATAACCTACACTGATGGGTAGATGCCAGTGTTGTATAGACTGGGGTAGCTGGAGTGCAGGCCATCAATAGTGCAACTAGAATGGTCATAAGATCATAAGTGTTAGGAGTAGAATTAGGCCATTCAGTTCATCATTTCTACTCCACCTTTCAATCATGGCTGATATATCTCTCCCTCCTTACCCCATTCTCCTGCCTTCTCCCCATAACCTCTGACACACTGTACTAATCAAGAATCTATCTATCTCTGCCTTAAATATATCCACTGACTTTGCCTCCACAGCCTTATGTGGCAAAGAATTCCACAGATTCACCACCCTGACGAAAGAAATTCCTCCTCATCTCCTTTCTAAAAGAACGTCCTTTAATTCTGAGGCTGTGATCTCTAGTCTAGACTCTCCCACGAGTGGAAACATCCTCTCCATATCCACTCTATCCAAGCCTTTCACTATTCTGTATGTTTCTATGAGGTCCCCCCTCATTCTTCTAAACTCCAGCAAATGTCAGCCCAGTGCTGTCAAACGCTCATTATATTTTAAATGTTCTCTTGTCCAAAAGCCTTTGCTGTAGAGTGAATTGAATTGGCCTTTGCGATGGTGGGGGTCACTGTGTGGAGCCAGGATGGGTCATCTATTCCCTACTTCTAGCTTGCCAATATTTCAACCTTGGCTTTAGCACTCTCATGATTGCCTCTGTCATCACTGAGAATGGGGATACTCATAGACAATTGACAATAGGTGCAGGAGTAGGCCATTTAGTACCCCAATCAGTACCCCGTTCCTGCCTTCTCCCCATATCCCCTGACTCCGCTATCATTAAGAGCCCTATCAAGCTCTCTCTTGAAAATATCCAGAGAACTGGCCTCCACCGCCCTCTGAGGCAGAGAATTCCACAGACTCACAACTCTGTGTGAAAAAGTGTTTCCTCATCTCCGTTCTAAATGCCTTACCCTTTATACCCTTGGAGCCTCATGCCCCCATTAGCTGCTTCATTGTCATCAATCATTCATGATTAGATGTGGGAGACTGCAGAGTTTTCTGTTGGTTGTGAGATCACTTGGCTCTGTTGATTGCCTGCAGTTTTAGCTGGTTCGCTTGTAGCTTCAACACATTGGCACCTTTCAGGTTTCTAGCCCTGCCTGATGCTGCTCAGGGCCTGCCATTCTGCACTTCTCTTAATCGCCTGGCATGATACTAATGGTGCAGGGGAGGTTATTCCAGACCACGAGTCCTACTCATAGAGTTATACAGCACAGAAACAGGCACTTCGACCCAACTTGCCATGCTGACCAAGCTGGCCCATCTGCAACATTCCCACCTGCCCGAGCTTGGCCCATATCCCTCTAAACCTTTCCTATTCATAAAACCGTTCCTGCCCAGGAGGATACTGACGGTGTTGATGCATGTCCATAGATCAACAGCGCACAACTGTGCCACTGATGGTCCACAGCACCTCAGATGCCCACCTCTCAGCTGTCAGATCTATTCTTCGCGTGATTCTGGTACGGGATCACACAGTGCAGGTGTCTCTGGTGTGAAAATAGGAATCTGTCCCCATAGTGGCCATGAGGCTTGGGAAAATCCCCAAATTCCAGAGAATTCCACAGAGGCAATTTGCTGATTTATGGTCTCATGGACTTCCGTGTGGAGGCCAGGGGTGAACTGTAAATCTCCCATGTTTGCCAGCAGGGAGAGCACAAGAATATTGATGCAGGAGTAGGTGACATGACTCCTCATGGCTGCCTCACCCTTCAATATGAAAATGACTAACCTGTCACAGCTCCTCTTCTGTTCCTGTTCCCCATATTCCTTATCTTTCAAAAATCTACCAACTACATGTAATTTGCTCCAATGATCCAGCTTCCACAACCCTCAGGTATAGAGAATTTCAACAATTGACCACCCTCTGTGAGATGAAATTCAGGCCCACCTCAGTGTTAAATAGCCACCTGATTATCTTGTATCTAAATCCCTTCATTCAAGTGTCTCCTACTAGTGGAAACATCCCAACATCTGGGCTGACATGCCTCAAGTCAAGTCAAGTTTATTGTCATATGCACAATCAGGGAGGATAGGTGACAAATCATCCTCTATGACAATCCTCAACACTGGTGCCCCACAAGGATGCATCCTCAGCCCCCTTCTTTACTCCTTGTACACTCATGACTGTGCAGCCAAAGATAAATCCAACTAATTTAACAAATTTGCAGACGACCACACCATAGTAGGCCGGAAATCAAATAATGACGAGACTGAGAACAGGAAGGAGACTAAGAACCTCGTAACCTGGTGCCAAGACAATGTGAGCAAGACAAAGGAGATTGATCAACTTCAGGAAGTGAAGCGGTACACATCCTCTGGTATACATAAGTGGTGCCGTAGTATAGATGGTTAAAAGCTCCAAGTTCTTAGGAGTAAATATCACCTGTAACATGTCCTGGACCAGCCATATCAAAGCAGTGGACAAGAAAGCACACCAACGCCTCTACTTGGATAGAAGGCTTAGGAAGTTCGGCATATCCTCCACAACTCTCACCAACAGATGTGCTGTAGAAAGTATTTTATCGGGATGTATCACAACTTGGTTTGGGAACAGCACCATCCAAGACAGCAAGAAATTGCAGACATTTACTCAAACCAAGCTCCCTACCATTGAATCCATCTACACTTCAAGTTACCTTAGCAAGAGCATCAGCATAATCAAGAACCAATCCCACCCCTGTCACTCCCTCTTCTCCCTTCTTCTCCTTCTTCTCCCCTCTCCCATCTGGCAAGAAGTACAGAAGTGTGAAACCTCCAGAATCAGGGACAGTTTCTTCCCAGCAGTCATCAGGCAACTGAACCATTCTTATTACCAACTAGAGTGCGGTCCTGACCAAAGATCCTATAGCAAGCAAGATAGATCATTCGACGAAAAAGACGTAGTACGGTCATGGGCAGATTCATGGGTAATTTTAGGCCCCATTTCCGTAACCGGCTTCCGTCTCTGCACCAAAGATCCCACAGCGGAGCAAAGATAACTAGTGCGGAGACGGAAGCCGGTTATGGAAACATCCTCGTAAAAATAAAAGTTATTTGGTAAAAATCTTCTCCTCATTTTCAGAATTTTAATTTATTAACACAAACTGTTCCCCCGCAACGTTGATTACACTGCACGTCGGGTGGGTCGGGTCGGGTTACGGAAATGGATGAAAAAAAGGCGCACGTTCCATTCCGTTGCGTACTACACGTCAGCCCATTGCATTTAGCAGGAGTGGTCTATCTTGCTCGCTCTAGGATCTTTGGTCCTGACCTACCATCTACCTCATTGGATGACAGGCACATTGACTCACGCAAAAATTCTCTATTCCAGAGGACTTTGGAAGCTGCATCATTGGGGCCATTTATAGTACAGGTGAGACATTTTTGAAAGATACGGAATATGAGAGTAATAGAAAAGTTGAGGCAGGTTAGCCATCTTCATGTGTACACCTAACATTTCTAAAAGAAAAAAGTAAATGCAAAACAACAGACATAATTACAAAAACATAATTAATAAAAAACAAGTTCATGGCAGTGCAAGGTGGTCCGTCGATGTAAGATTAGGATTGTGTAGATTGGTTCAAGAAACTGATAGTTGAAGGAAAGTAGCTGTTTCTGAACCTTGAGGTGTGGGACCAGGCTTCTGTTTCTCATTCCTGATGGTAGCAGTGAGAAGACAACATGGTATTAGATGTCTTAGCAAACTTAAAACACGGACAAATTCGCAGGTCTGATGAAATGCATCCCAGGCAACTATGGGAGGCAATGGGGGAGATTGCTAAGGTCCTGACACATTTTTAGATCTTCACTCACCACAGATACTTGACTGAGGACAGTAAATGTGGGACCTTTGTTCAGAAATGACAACAGGATAAGTCAGGTAATTACAGGCCTGTGAATCTAACTGCAGTGGTAGGGAAGTTACTGAAAAAAATTGAAGGGGTGGCACGGTGGCGCTGCAGTAGAGCTGCCGCCTCACAGCGCCAGAGACCTGGGTTCAAACCTGACTAAAGATGCTCCGCTGTGCGGAGTTTGTATGTTCCCCTTGTGACCGCGTGGATTTCCTCTGGATAGAAACATAGAAATTAGGTGCAGGAGTAGGCCATTCGGCCCTTCGAGCCTGCACCGCCATTCAATATGATCATGGCTGATCATCCAACTTAGTATCCCGTACCTGCCTTCTCTCCATACCCTCTGATCCCTTTAGCCACAAGGGCCACATCTAGCTCCCTCTTAAATATAGCCAATGAACTGGCCTCGACTACCCTCTGTGGCAGAGAGTTCCAGAGATTCACCACTCTCTGTGTGAAAAAAGTTCTTCTCATCTCGGTTTTAAAGGATTTCCCCCTTATCCTTAAGCTGTGACCCCTTGTCCTGGACTTCCCCAACATCGGGAGCAATCTTCCTGCATCTAGCCTGTCCAACCCCTTAAGAATATTGTAAGTTTCTATAAGATCCCCTCTCAATCTCCTAAATTCTAGAGAGTATAAACCAAGTCTATCCAGTCTTTCTTCATAAGACAGTCCTGACATCCCAGGAATCAGTCTGGTGAACCTTCTCTGCACTCCCTCTATGGCAATAATGTCCTTCCTCAGATTTGGAGACCAAAACTGTACGCAATACTCCAGGTGTGGTCTCACCAAGACCCTGTACAGCTGCAGTAGAACCTCCCTGCTCCTATACTCAAATCGTTTCCTCCCACATCCCTATGACGTGTATTATTATGACTAATTATGGTAGGACATACACAATGTATGGTAGGGCCCCAGTGTGTATTGAGGAACAGAGGATCCTTGGTGTTCAAGTGCATGGGATCCCTGATGGTGCGACACAGGAGGAGAAATAATTAGGAAGTCCTTAATTAACTGGGACACAGAACATCAGACTCAGGAGATTAGGGGACAACTTTATAAATCACTGATGAGGTTGCAGTGGGAGTACTGTTTGGGGAGGATGCAATTACAATGGGAAGAGTGCGCATGAGATTAAACAAAATGTTGCCAAAGGTGGAACATTCCAGTCATGCAAAGTGATCGGACAGGCTGGATTTCTTTCTCCTTGGAATGGAGGAGGCAAGGGAAGAACTTGAAAGAGCTGTGCAAAGTGAGGGTCATAGACAGGACATAGTAATAATCTTTTCCGGAGGTGTCTAAAACAGGCAGGGGTTAGGTTTAGAGTGAGGGGTAGCAAGTTTAATGGGAAACTGAGGAAGATGAGGGTACAGAAGAGAGGAAAAGAGCAGTATAACGAGGGTGGGAAATGGTAGAAGGCTGTGCACAGCAAGCTGGGGTTGGGTAAAAGATTGGGGGGGGGGGGTTTGGGGGGGTGTTACTTGAAATTTGAGAATTCAGTGTTCAAACCGTTGGGTTGTAAGCTACTCAAGAGGAATACGAGGAGGTGCTGTTCTTCCAATTTGCGTGCAGCTTCACTCTGGCAATGGATGTGGGCAAGGACAGAAAGGTTGGTGTGGGAATGGGAAGAGGAGTTAAATAGCTAGAAAATGGTAAGAAATCTCATCTCCATATTTTTGGATATTCTGAGTCATTTGCTCTGCAAATCTCTGCAATGCTGACAATTCTCAGTTCCCTGTCTATATTGGTGAGAAGGCTACTCCGGAGTTGGGATTTCACAGAGCCATAGCAGTTGAGCAAACTTATGTGACAGAGTAAAAGACACAGGGAATTTTTAGTTCATCTTCAGATGTGACATTCCTATGCAAAGTTAAACTGTGATTGTCCATTTATAACGGCTAAATTAACTGGTTTGGATTCTGAAAAGGCTGCTCACTTGAGGTGGGATCCTGTCAATGCAAAAGTTAACCTAGCAGTTAATGCTGTCAGGAATGCCATTTCTTGCATGAACTGCATGTGATCTGACTTGCCATGAATAAGACATACATTGGCCCAGGTCATAAGATGTAGGAGTTGAATTAAGTCATTCGGCCCATCGAGTCTGCTCTGCGCATTCAATCATGGCTGATTATTTTTCCCTCTCAACACCATTCCCTGCCTTCTCCCCATAACCTTTGACGCCCTTACTTATCAAGAACCTGCCAATCACCGCTTTAAAAATACCCAATGACATGGGCTCCACCTTTGTCTGCTGCAATGAATTCCACAGATTCACGGCCTTCTGGTTGAAGAAATTCCTCCTCATCACCTTTCTAAAGGTACCTACTTTTATTCTGAGGCTGTGCCCTCTGGCCCTGGACTCGCTCACAACCGGACACATCCTCTCCAGAGGTACAGCTGCTGCACTGTAAACATTTGCTCCCAGGCAAAAGCTTCCAAAGCAAGATGGCAGTAATACAGTTTACCCAGGACCTGTCTGCCCTCTGACCGGGGGTACAAAGAGCAAACTCTGTCGAACAGTTGGCCTGGAAGCAAAGTTGCTTCCACTGCGGCAACCACTATGGTGAAGCACTCTGATTGTCTCTTGAGAATCTCACAGAAATGCTTCAACAATGTCCTCTTTCTGAAATCACAATATATTTTCATTATTCAAGGTTGCTACATTGGTGAATCTCTGGAACTCTCTGCCACAGAGGGTAGTTGAGGCCAGTTCATTGGCTATATTTAAGAGGGAATTAGATGTGGCCCTTGTGGCTAAAGGGATCAGGGGGTATGGAGAGAAGGCGGGTACGGGATACTGAGTTGGATGATCAGCCATGATCGTATTGAATGGCGGTGCAGGCTCGAAGGGCCGAATGGCCTACTCCTGCACCTAATTTCTATGTATCTATGTATCTATGACCCCCGATTTTCCACAATTGACCTGAAACACACCCTGACTCCCTTCAACGGAATGTGTAAGATGAAGGGTCTCGACCCGAAACCTCACCTATCCCTTTTCTCCAGAGATGCTGCCTGACCTGCCTGAGTCACTCCAGCACTTTGTGTATGTCTCCCTTTAAAAGAAGATCAGAACTCGGATCACAACAGCTTGTTTATTCCACGAAGCAAAAGACAAATGGAAACCAGGAAGTTGGGTGACAATTAGTTAATAAAAAAAATGCTTTCGATTTCCACCCAGACGGAGCTTATATAACCTTCCGGTATTTCTTTAAAATAAAATAAGTGAGTTTCAACTTTAGCACAACATCCAGATGGCTGGTAACATGTTGCAGAAGCAGGGACCCCGCTTGAGCTGGAGGGAACAATGTCTGCTCATTCTCAGCCTTGTAAACAAGCCGACGTCTGGGCAATGTGGCATTCTCTGCGTAGATCATGCACTCACCTGATGTTTTAAGATGTTCCTCAAACAAATTAGAATTGCATGAGGAAGCCGATCTTGCTCTGAACCGCCAACTCCCGCCGTTTATGGATGCAGTCAGAATGTACAGTTAAGGGAGCAAAGTCTGAGGGTGGGCCTCAGTCGCTGGTGTTCAGCATCCAGCCCACTCGGTCGGATCCGAGAGTTTCCCCCCCTTCCCCTTCCCCTTCCCCACCGCCCCCTGGACCTCAGCCCAACGCCCCAGGGATGGATCGTTCGCCCCAGGCTGCAGTTCCCAGCCGCGGTTCGCTCACTCGCTCACTCGCTCACCCGGCCCAGCACGGCCCGGCGCGGCCAGTGCACCCTCCCCCGACCGCTCGCCAGTCTATCACATCACATCACACAGACCGACGGGTGCGTTCACCGCCACCGCCAGTGGCAACCCAGGCAACCGGAATCCTCATCCATATATGGTAGTCAGGACAGTAGGTCGGCAAAACTAGCGCTAAATCTGCAGGGCACACTTCATAAATTCATAAATTATAGGAGCAGAATTAGGTCATTCGGCCGATCAAGTGGTTAAAAACGCTGTTGGCACATTGGCCTTCATCGGTCAGAGTATTGAGTATAATTGGGTCATGTTGCAGTTGTATAAAGACGTTGGCGAGGCCGCATTTATTGTGTGTTCAGTTCTAGGCACCAAGTTGTAGGAAATATGTTGTAAATTGGAAAGGATGTAGAGAAGATTCAAGAGGAGGTTGTCAGGACTGGAAGGTCTGAGAGAAAGGGAGTGATTGAGCAGGCTGGGACTCTTTGCAGCGCAGGAGGATGAGAGGTGATCTTATGGAGGTGTATAAAATCATGACAGGAATAGATCAGGTAGAGGTAGAGTCTCTTGCCCAGAGTAGGGGAATTGACAACCAGAGGACATAGGTTTAGGGTGAAAGATTTAATAGGAATCTGCGGGTTAACTTTTTTACACATAAGGTGGTGGATGTATGGAAAGAGCAGCCAGGGAGGTAGTTGAGGCTGGGACTATTGCACCATTTAAGAAACAATTAGACAGGTACATGGATGGGATAGGTTTAGAGGAATATGGACCAAACGAGGCAGGTGGGTCTAGTGTAGATGGGACATGTTGGTCGGTGTGGGCAAGTTGGGCTGAAGGGCCTGTTTCCACGCTCTATGACTATGACAAAGTCTACTCCGCCATTCAATCATGGCTGATGTATCTTTCCCTCTCCCTCTCGTGTCTTCTCCCCATAACCCCTGACACCCTGACTAATCAAGAATCTGTAAATCTGAGCCTTAAAAATATCCATTGATTTGGCCTCCACAACCGTCTGTGGCAATGAGTTCCACAGATTCACCACCCTCTGACTAAAGAAATTGCTCCTCATCTTTTATTCTAAGGCTATGCCCTCTGGTCCTAGACTCTCCGAAGACACATTGCATATCCATCACTGTTCGGAATTTTGCCGAAAAAATATTAGGCAGAATGTAATTATTTAGGCTATTTTGTATTTTATGCGTTTCCTCAGCCAAAGGGCCTGTTTCCATGCTATATGACGATGTCAGGCTCACCTGCCTACAGTTTCCATGCTTATTCCTCCTGCCCATTTTGAACAAGGGACAACATTAGTCATCGTCCAGTCTTCTGATGCCTCACCCATGGCTCAAGATGATGCAAGAATTTCCATCAGAGTCCCAGCAATCTTCTCCCTTGTTTTCCTTAGAATCAGGGAATAGATATAGTCTGGCCTTGTGGTTTTATCCAACCAAAAGTGCAGTTCAGTTCAGTTTAGTTTATTGTCACGTATACCGAGGTCCAGTGAAATGTTTTTGTTGCGTGCTATCCAGTCAGCAGAAAGACAATATATGATTGCAATCGAGCCATTTATAGAGTATAGATACATGATAAGGGAATAACGTTTAGTGCAAGGTAAAGTCAACAAAGTCCAATCAAGGATAGTCCGAGTGCCACCAAAGGTAGATAGTAGTTCAGCAGTTGGTTGTGGTAGGATGATTCAGTTGCCTGATAACAGCTGGGAAGAAACTGTCCCAGAATCTGGTGGTGTACATTTTCACACTTCTATACCTTTTGCCTGATGGGAGAGGGGAGAAGAGGGAGTGGCCAGGGTGTGACTTGTCCTTGATTATGCTGCTGGCCATGCCGAGGCAGCGTGAGATGTAAATGGAGTCAATAGCAGGGAGGTTGGTTTGTGTGATGGACTGTGCTGTGTTCACAACTTTTTGTTCCTGGGCGTTCAAGTTGCTGAAGCAGGCCGTGATGCAACCTCCTGCTCTCTACTGTACACCTGTAGAAATTCAAAATAATTCTCTCTGACATACCAAATCTCCGTAATCTTCTCAGGAAGTACAGGCGTTGATGTGCTTTATTTATAATTGCATCAGTGTGCTGGGTCCAGGAAAGATGTTCGTATTTGACGTTTTTGATTCTCTCCACCATCGTCCCATTGATATAAACAGGATTGTGGGTCCTCATCCTTCCTCTTCCAAAGTCCCCAATCAGTTCATTGGTTTTACTGATATTGAGAGCCAGGTTGTTGTGCTGGCACCATTTGGTCAATCGATCAATCTCACTTCTATACTCTGACTCATCATCACCA
>CM075977.1:385325295-385370307 GCA_038087875.1 Malacoraja senta | reverse complement strand
GATAGACAGAAAGGGAAAGGAGGTGGGGTAGCGTTGCTGGTTAGAGAGCAGATTAACGCAATAGAAAGGAAGGACATTAGCTTGGAGGATGTGGAATCGATATAGGTGGAGCTGCAAAACACTAAGGGGCAGAAAACGCTAGTGGGAGTTGTGTACAGCCCACCTAACAGTAGTAGTGGAGTTGGGGATGGCATCAAACAGGAAATTAGAAATGCGTGCAACAAAGGTAAAACAGTTATAATGGGTGAATCAAATTGGCAAGGGTGCTGAGGAAGAGGATTTCTTGGAATGTATGCGGGATAGTTTTCTAAACCAACATGTAGAGTAACCAACGAGAGAGCAGGCTATTCTAGATTGGGTATTGAGTAATGAGGAAGGGTTAGTTAGCAGTCTTGTTGTGTGTGGCCCCTTGGGCAAGAGTGACCATAATATGGTTGAGTTCTTCATTAGAATGGAGAGTGACATTGTTAATTCAGAAACAAGGGTCCTGAACATAAAGAAAGGTAACTTTGAGGGTATGAGAAGTGAATTGGCCAAGATAGACTGGCAATTGATTCTTAATGGGTTGACGGTAGATATGCAATGGAAGGCATTTAAAGACTGCATGGATGAACTACAACAATTGTTCATCCCAGTTTGGCAAAAAAATAAATCAGGGAAGGTAGTGCATCCATGGATAACAAGGGAAATCAGGGATAGTATCAAAACAAAAGATGAAGCGTACAAATTAGCCAGAAAAAGCAGCCTACCAGAGGACTGGGAGAAATTCAGAGTCCAGCAGAGGGGGACAAATGGCTTAATTAGGAAAGGGAAAATAGATTATGAAAGAAAACTGGCAGGGAACATAAAAACTGACTGCAAAAGCTTTTATAGATATGTGAAGAGAAAAAAATTAGTTAAAACAAATGTAGGTCCCTTGCAGTCAGAAACAGGTGAATTGATCATGGGGAACAAGGGCATGGCAGACCAATTGAATAACTACTTTGGTTCTGTCTTCACTAAGGAAGACATAAATAATCTGCCGGAAATAGCAGGGGACCGGGGGTCAAATGAGATGGAGGAACTGAGTGAAATCCAGGTTAGCCGGGAAGTGGTGTTAGGTAAATTGAATGGATTAAAGGCCGGTAAATCCCCAGGGCCAGATCGGCTGCATCCCAGAGTACTTAAGGAAGTAGCCCCAGAAATAGTGGATGCATTAGTGATAATTTTTCAAAACTCTTTAGATTCTGGAGTAGTTCCTGAGGATTGGAGGGTAGCTAATGTAACCCCACTTTTTAAAAAGGGAGGGAGAGAGAAAACGGGGAATTACAGACCAGTTAGTCTAACGTCGGTAGTGGGGAAACTGCTAGAATCAGTTATTATAGATTGGATAGCAGCACATTTGGAAAGTGGTGAAATCATTGGACAAAGTCAGCATGGATTTATGAAAGGTAAATCATGTCTGACGAATCTTATAGAATTTTCCGAGGATGTAACTAATAGAGTAGATAAGGGAGAACCAGTGGATGTGTTATATCTGGACTTTCAGAAGGCTTTCGACAAGGTCCCACATAAGAGATTAGTATACAAACTTAAAGCACACGGTATTGGGGGTTCAGCATTGACGTAGATAGAGAACTGGCTGGCAGACAGGAAGCAAAGAGTAGGAGTAAACGGGTCCTTTTCACAATGGCAGGCAGTGACTAGTGGGGTACCGCAAGGCTCAGTGCTGGGATCCCAGCTATTTACGATATATATTAATGATTTGGACGAGGGAATTGAATGCAACATCTCCAAGTTTGCGGATGACACGAAGCTGGGAGGCAGTGTTAGCTGTGAGGAGGATGCTCGGAGGCTGCAAGGTGACTTGGATAGGCTGGGTGAGTGGGCAAATGCATGGCAGATGCAGTATAATGTGGATAAATGTGAGGTTATCCATTTTGGTGGTAAAAAACAGGAAAGTAGACTATTATCTGAATGGTGGCCGATTAGGAAAAGGGGAGATGCAACGAGACCTGGGTGTCATGGTACACCAGTCATTGAAAGTAGGCATGCAGGTGCAGCAGGCAGTGAAGAAGGCGAATGGTATGTTAGCATTCATAGCAAAAGGATTTGAGTATAGGAGCAGGGAGGTTCTAGTGCAGTTGTACAGGGTCTTGGTGAGACCACACCTGGAGTATTGCGTACAGTTTTGGTCTCCTAATCTGAGGAAAGACATTCTTGCCATAGAGGGAGTACAGAGAAGGTTCACCAGACTGATTCCTGGGATGGCAGGACTTTCATATGAAGAAAGACTGGATAGACTCGGCTTGTACTCGCTAGAATTTAGAAGATTGAGGGGGAATCTTATAGAAATGTATAAAATTCTTAAGGGGTTGGACAGGCTAGATGCAGGAAGATTGTTCCCGATGTTGGGGAAGTCCAGAACAAGGGGTCACAGTTTAAGGATAAGGGGGAAATCTTTTAGGACCGAGATGAGGAAACATTTTTCACACAGTGGTGAATCTGTGGAATTCTCTGCCACAGAAGGTAGTTGAGGCCAGTTCATTGGCTATATGTAAGAGGGAGTTAGATGTGGCCCTTGTGGCTAAAGGGATCAGGGGGTATGGAGAGAAAGCAGGTACAGGATACTGAGTTGGATGATCAGCCATGATCATATTGAATGGCGGTGCAGGCTCGAAGGGCCGAATGGCCTACTCCTGCACCTATTTTCTATGTTTCTATGTTTCTATTTTCAAAGTCTATATTGGGAAAGTTAAATTCCCCTACAACAACAACCTTATTTGACCTGCAGCTGTCTGCAATCTCTTGGCACATTTGTTCTTCTAATTCTCATTGACTATTCGGGGTCTTGTCCCAACAAGGTGATCATCCCTTTCTTGTTCCTCAGCTCCGCCCATATAGCCTCACTAGACGAACTGTCCGTAATGTCACCTCTGAACACAGCCATGACGTTTTCCTTAACCAACAATGCAACCCCTCCTCCCTTTTTCCCTCACCCCTGTCTCTTGTGAAGCTCCTGTACCCTGGAATTTTGAGCTGCCAGTTCTGCCCCTCCCTTAACCAGGTTTCGGTCATGGCTACAATGTCTCAGTCGCTCGTACTTATCCATGCCCTAAGATCATCTGCCTTACCCGTCAAACCCCTTGCATTCAAATACGCATCGTTTAAACCAACCTTCCTTCCTCGCTCTCCGCCTTTCACCTGCCTATTCTGTCCACTAACCTTTTCCACACCACCCTCCATCTTCTAGCCTCTCACGTGCCTCTGTCCTGCACGAGATCCCACCCCCCTGCCAATCTAGTTTAAACCCTCCCTGTAGCAAACCTTCCCGCTAGTATGTTGGTCCCCCTCCAGTTTGGGTGCAACCCGTCCCTTTTATAGAGGTCACCCCTGCCCTGGAAGAGATCCAATAATCCAGAAATCTGAGTCCCTGCCCCCTGCACCAACTCCTCAGCTATACGTTCATATCCTCTATCTTCCTATTCTTACCTTTGCTAACACGAGGTAATGGAAGCAATCCTGAGATTACTACCCTGCAGGTCCTGCTTTTCAGTCATCTGCCCAATTCCGTAAATTCTTGTTGCAGAACATCCTTCCTCTTCCGACCTATATCATTCATGCCAACATGCACAACAACCTCCAGCTTCTCCCCCTCACTCTTGAGGGTGCCGTGCAGCTGTTCCGAGACGTCCTGGACCCTGGCACCAGGGAGGCAACACACCATCCTGGAGCAGAATTTCCTGTCCGCACCTCTGACGATGGAGTCTCCCACCAGTATGGCTCTGCCTGACGTCACTCTTCCCACTGGTTCTAGTATCTAGGCTAGAACCAGTGTATAGGTGATCGCTGGTCTGCAGGGACTCGGTAGGCCGAGGGGCATGTTTCCATGCTGTATCTCTGAACTAGGCTAAACTAAATATAATAAATGGAAGCAGATGTGGGCTATTCAGTCCCTTAAGTCTATTTCACTACTTGGCAAGATTGTAACTGATTTTGTGCTCCATCCACTTTCCTGCCTTATGCCCCATACATTTTGATTCCCAAAATGCCGAAGGACTTGTGTTGTCATAACGTATTAAATTTAGTCCTTATTCCTATTGCTCAGATTTTTCTGTTTAGTTTAAATTTTTCATTCTTGATATAGAAACATAGAAACATAGAAAATAGGTGCAGGAGGAGGCCATTCGGCCCTTTGAGCCAGCACCGCCATTCATTGTGATCATGGCTGATCGTCCCCAATCAATAACCCGTGCCTGCCTTCACCCCATATCCCTTGATACCACTAGCCCCTAGAGCTCTATCTAACTCTCTCTTAAATCCATCCAGTGATTTGGCCTCCACTGCCCTCTGTGGCAGGGATTCCACAAATTCACAACCCTCTGGGTGAAAACGTTTATTCTCACCTCAGTCTTAAATGACCTCCCCTTTTTATGTAAGGCTCTGGCCCCTGGTTCTGGACTCCCCCAAAATTGGGAACATTTTTCCTGCATCTGGCTTGTCCAGTCCTTTTATAATTTTATATGTTTCTATAAGATCCCCCTCATCCTTCTAAACTGCAGTGAATACAAGCCTAGTCTTTTCAATCTTTCCTCAAATGACAGTCCCGCCATCCCAGGGATCAATCTCGTGAACCTACACTGCACTGCCTCAATCACAAGGATGGGCAACTGTTGTTCATTTTTAATTTCCATTGAGAAATTCGGGGTAAGCTGCTTTTGTGATCTGCTCAGTATTAACTATGCCTTCACAGTGCAATTGGGTTTGGGTAAATCAGGATTTTGAACAAAAATATGTTCAATATTTTGTAAGTCTATCCTTATCCCTCTAGGTTTTTTGTTGTTTTGTTAATTGTTTCATGTTTCTGCAGATTCTCTAGATATTTGTGGATTATACCTGGTTTATACCAGTTTAGTGAACTTGACTGACTGCATTTTCAACATGGAATATATCTCAGAATTGCTGTTTCAGTCAGGAAGACATTAAAATTAGCACATTTAATTTTTCTGGAAAGAATGTTGTTTATTATCAGCTGATCAAAATTAAAACAGATAGCACTCATGGCTGAGGTTCTGTTCCTGTGTATGATGTTGTCTTGCAATGCATGTTATCTTCTTGTATTGCTTTTGCAATTCCCATAATAAGTACTTTGATTCCCTCTTCCAATGTTCTTATTTTACCACTGCCTGACAACAGGAAGAATGACTCATCTCCGTGGCTCTCTCGCTCTCAATGCAGTGAAGTGATTAGATTATAATAGCACCACTGACTTTGGCAACCTATTGTGAAAGGCAAGGGTGAGACAGGCAACTCCATTATAGAAATGATCAGGCAGCAGTCTACTGCTCAAACCACATCATTGCCTGTAAGATGGTTACTTTATAATGATTTTGATGCTTACCACAATTTAAGATTTTGCCCCACCTTCCTAAAGTCGATTTTTTTCTCCTTGTTTTTTTCTCCTTGTAATAAAATGATTTTTTCTGTTGATAATTGTAGTGATATAAATGATAAAAGATTGCATTTATATTGCACCTTCCAATGTCTCAGGACATCTCAAAATCATTTAAAACCAGCGATGGACTTCTGAACGGTTGTAATGTTACGCAGTTATCAGTCTGGAACATGCGGGGATTGAGCAGAGGATGGTCTCATTTCTACTAGTTTTTTCTTTTTTCTTTTTTCTACAGAATGTATTTGACCATAAAACCAAAAAGCAATTTGAATATAGCTTCATGAACACCAATGTAATAATGATACACTTTGCAATCCGCTGCTCGAGGAATAAATATTCTGCAGGCTATTTGCATTTCAGTATGAATCATTTTACACCTTTTCTTGGTTGTCACTCAAGGTTCAAAAATAAAATACCACAGATGCTCAAAATGAAAGAGAAACAGAAATTGTTGGAAATAGCATATCAATCTGGATGAACTTAAAACCAGTTTAGTTTATTGTCACATGTACCGAGGTAAAGTGAAAAGTCCGAGTGTCTATGTCACCTACCTTAAGGGCCTGTCCCACTTGGCCGTCATTCGCGTGCCATTTACGCGACCTGCTAGCGTGTGGGTAGCGTGTGGGTAGCTTGTGGGTAGCGCGGGACGGGCGCATGGAGTGGTGTGGAGGAGTGTGGAGTGGCGTGGAGGAGTGTGGACTTTGTCCTGCACGAAATCTTCGTGCGCCACCGGCCTGTTGCGTAACTGACGGCCAAAGTGGGACAGGCCCAAGACCCTGGCGCGGCGCGGCGCAACGTCTCACCTCCAACAGCAGCAGAAGCAGGCAAACGATCGCCGAGCTCGGCCTGGGGCTCACGGCCGTTGCGGAGACGGATCCGCCCCCACTCCTACTCCCAGAGCGGGACCAAGACGATTGGAGATAGACAAGAAATGCTGGAGTAACTCAGCGAGACCGGCAGCATCTCTGGAGAGAAGCAATGGGTGACGTTTCAGTCGTGACCCTTCTTCATTCCTTCTCTCCAGAGATGCTGCCAGTCCCGCTGAGTTACTCCTGCATTTTGTGTCTATCTTCAAATGACGTCACGCGCTCCAGATGGCTGTGCGGACGCATGATGACGTGCGCGACCGCCGCGCGTCAGTCACTACCGGCCTGTCGCGTAAATGACGGCCAAGTGGGACAGGCCCTTTAGAGAACTGACGGACTGCTGTGCGCTCTGTATTACAGAAACATGTCTCTCCCCTGCCCCACCTGAGGGCTTTGCATTAAAGCAGGTGGGCTGCACACATGCTAGCGAACCTCTTCTGCATCCTCTTTAAAGTCACCACGTCCTTTTTCTGATGCATTGACAAGAACTGCAAACAATACTCCAAATGTGACCTAACCAGTCATATACAGCTGCAACATGACTTCCCAACTTTTAAAATCCATCCCCATGATAAAGGAAAGTATATGAAATCCTTGTTTTACCACCCTATCTACTTGTATTGCCACATTCAGGGAGTTATGTGTTTGCACAGATATTCACATAATTATAACCATGAACCAATTATAATAAAGTCTGCAGATGCTAGAAACAAAATGCAGGTGGAACTCAGCAGCTCAGGCAGCATTTGTAGATGGAATGTGCATGCAACGTTTTGGGTTAGGACCTTTCTTCAGACCAATTATGACATTGTTCAGGTGAAAGGCAAAACATAGAGGCCTGCATATCTTCACCGAAAAGTACATTATTTGGGATAAAGAAGAGGACAGATGATATAAGCTGTAAAATTTTCTCCATTCTTCCTTGTTCAACGTAGGTCAGACTGGAAATTCTGGAAGTCTGAAGAAGGGTTCCAACCCGAAACGTCACCTATTTTTTCTCCAGAGATGCTGCCTGACCCATTGAGTTACTCCAGCACTTTGTGTCTATCTTTGCAAATTCAAAAAGGTGGGATTTAATCTCTTAATATTAATATTTCAGCCATTTTGAAATATTCAGGGGCTATGGGAAGAAGGCAGGAGAAGGGTTAAGTGGGAGAGATAGATCAGCCATGATTGAATGGCGGAGTAGACTTGAACGGCCGAATGGCCTAATTCTGCTCCTATCACTTATGACCTTATGACCATTCTCTTTGTCAGAACTGGGAAAGGTAAAACAAAAAACAAACTTGTTTTATTTCTCTTTCAGACCTGATAAAATGTCCTTGATTTATGTCTCATTTTACAGGTGGTGTCCAATCTGCTGAATGTTTCCGGCAATTTCTTATTTTTACATATGTTTACAATTTGCAGGTTTTCTTAGTTCAGTGAATCTCTTGTCTAGATACAGTACATTTTATTTCCATGCCAGACACCAAACTCCAGAAATGTACACTGCATTGCACGTTCGATAAATGGAAGCGATTTATCAGGTATACAAAGGAAAGGGTTCAAGTATGATTGCCAAACATTTCTACTGACTGATGAATCTTTGCCCCATGACCAGTCAAAATGGTAGAGTATTGGTAAGACCATGAGATCCTCAAGTCCATGTGCAGGACTATGAGCTCATGGAAACCCAGCAGAAACAGAGCATTATCTCACAAACTACCCTTCTGCCTGTCCCGTCAGACCGCCACTGCATCACCTGTGATCAAGTCTGCAGACCTAAATTGACCACATCAGTCACCACAAAACCCACTAGCTAAACAGTTATAGTCATTCAAGGTACATGGGATTTGCAGGCTGAGCCAGCATTTAATTGCCCATTGCTAGTTTCCCTTGAGAAGGTGTTGGTGTGCTGCCTTCTTGTAATTATATTGCTTTACAGTGACATAGCCAATTCTCAATTCCAAGGATCAATCGAAGATGGTGCCAACACTGAACATACAATGACAACAACAAATAAACATTTTAAAATTTACAACTTAACAACAATAGGAATATATAGAATATAGTTTGCCCTGAACCCACAATGTTTGAGCCGAACATGATGTCAAGATAAACCAATCTCATCTGCCTGCACATGATCCATATACCCTCTATTCCCTGCACTTATCTGTGCCTATCTGAAAGCTTCTTAAATTGGTGATCATTTTCCAAATGTTCTATAGATTCTGGATCAGTTCCTGTGGATTGGAGGGTAGCTAATGTTATCCCACTTTTTAAGAAAGGAGGGAGAGAGAAAGTAGGGAATTACAGACCAGTTAGCCTGACATCAGTGGTGGGGAAGATGCTGGAGTCGATTATTAAAGATGTAATAGCGGCACATTTGGATAGCAGTAACAGGATCGGTCCAAGTCAGCATGGATTTATAAAGGGAAATCATGCTTGACGAATCTTCTGGAATTTTTTGAGGATGTAACAAATAAATTGGACAAGGGAGAGCCAGTGGATGTAGTGTACCTGGACTTTCAGAAAGCCTTTGATAAGGTCCCACATAGGAGATTAATGGGCAAAACTAGGGCACATGGTATTAGGGGTAGGATAGTAACATGGATAGAAAATTGGTTGGCAGTCAGGAAACAAAGAGTAGGGATTAACACGTCCCTTTCAGAATGGCAGGCAGTGACTAGTGGGGTGCCGCAAGACTCGGTGCTGGGATCACAGCCAATTACAATATACATTAATGATTTAGATGAAGGAATTAAAAGTAACATTAGCAAATTTGCAGATGACACAAAGCTGGGTGGTAATGTGAACTGTGAAGAGGATGCAATGAGAGGCCCGGGAGCCGTTGGAGCTGTTGCAGTGGGAGGTGTAGCGTCCGGGCGGCGAGTACAAAACCCCATCGCGGGGCTCGATCCACAGAGGCCCGGGAGCTGTTGGAGCTGTTGCAGTGGGAGGAGTAGCATGCGGGCGGTGAGTACAAAACTCCATCGCGGGGCTTCGATCCACAGAGGCCCGGGAGCCGTTGGAGCTGTTGCAGGGGGAGGAGTAGCGTCCGGGCGGTGAGTACACAACTCCATCGCGGGGCTTCGATCCACAGAGGCCCGGGAGCCGTTGGAGCTGTTGCAGGGGGAGGAGTAGCGTCCGGGCGGTGAGTACAAAACCCCATCGCGGGGCTTCGATCCACAGAGGCCCGGGAGCCGTTGGAGCTGTTGCAGGGGGAGGAGTAGCGTCCGGGCGGTGAGTACAAAACCCCATCGCGGGGCTTCGATCCACAGAGGCCCGGGAGCCGTTGGAGCAGTTGCAGGGGGAGGAGTAGCGTCCGGGCGGTGAGTACAAAACTCCATCGCGGGGCTTCGATCCACAGAGGCCCGGGAGCTGTTGGAGCAGTTGCAGGGGGAGGAACCCAAATCGGTAACGTTCCATTCGCAGTTTACAGTTCAAAACAAGTGGGCTTGAGGAAGCTGCTGATTGGTGGAAGCGGACTAGAGGAAGCAGCTGATTGGGTGTCAGATCCCTGCTGATTTCTTCCGTATTAGGAACCTGGAGCAGCAGCTCGATGACCTCCGTCTGGTCAGGGAGAGCGAGGAAGTCATTGATAGCGAGAAAGTCATAGAGAGGAGTTATAGAGAGGTAGTCACTCCAAGACCACAGGAGGTAGGCAAGTGGGTCACGGTTAGGAGGGGCAAGGGGAAGAGGCAGGGACTAGAGAGTACCCCGGTGGCTGTACACCTTGACGATAAGTACTCCTGTTTGAGTACTGCTGGGGGGGACAGCCTACCTGGGGGTAGCGACAGCGGCCAGGCCTCCGGTACAGAGACCGGCCCTGTTGCTCAGAAGGGTAAGGAAAAGAAGAGGAGGGCAGTAGTAATAGGGGACTCTATGGTTAGGGGGTCAGATAGGCGATTCTGTGGACGCAGTCAGGAGACCCGGATGGTAGTTTGCCTCCCTGGTGCCAGGGTCTGGGATGTGTCTGAACGTGTCCAAGATATCCTGAAATGGGAGGGAGAGGAGCCTGAGGTCGTGGTACATATAGGTACCAATGACATAGGTAGAAAAAGGGAAGAGGTCCTGAAAGGAGAATTTAGGGAGTTAGGAGGAGAGTTAAGGAGAAGGACCGCAAAGGAAACAATCTTGGGATTACTGCCTGTGCCACGCGACAGTGAGAGTAGGAATGGAGCGAGGTGGAGGATAAATGCGTGGCTGAAGGACTGGTGCAGTGGGCAGGGA
This sequence comes from Malacoraja senta, assembly GCA_038087875.1. Taxonomy (NCBI): domain Eukaryota; kingdom Metazoa; phylum Chordata; class Chondrichthyes; order Rajiformes; family Rajidae; genus Malacoraja; species Malacoraja senta. Next base: position 385,359,792 of record CM075977.1, on the reverse strand, counting down.
TTCAAGTTTCTGGATCATTGGGACCTCTTTTGGGGAAGGTGTGACCTGTACAGAAAGGACGGGTTGCACTTGAACCCGAGGGGGACCAATATCCTGGTGGGGAGATTTGCAAAGGCTACTGCGGAGACTTTAAACTAGAACGGTTGGGGGGAGGGACTCAAATAGAGAAAGCTAATAGACAGTGTGTGAGGCAGGAGGCAGAGAAGGGAAGCACTCAGACCCAACATGTAGGGGGGAAAGAAGAAAACAATAATAAACAGAGAATAAGAGGTGGTGGGTTTCTTAAATGTGTGAGCAGAGAGACAGAGGGGTGTAAAATGAGGGTAGAAGCAATAGGTAGCAAGGTGAAAAATAAATATGGCAGGCAGACAAATCCAGGGCAAAAATCAAAAAAGGCCACTTTTCAACATAATTGTATAAGGGATAAGAGCTTTGTAAAAACAAGCCTGAAGGCTTTGTGTCTCAATGCAAGGCGCATTCGTAATAAGGTGGATGAGTTGAATGTGCAGATAGCTATTAATGATTATGATATAGTTGGGATCACGGAGACATGGCTCCAGGGTGACCAAGGCTGGGAGCTGAACATCCAGGGATATTCAATATTCAGGAGGGATAGACAGAAAGGAAAAGGAGGTGGGGTAGCGTTGCTGGTTAGAGAGGAGAATAACGCAATGGAAAGGGAGGACATTAGCTTGGAGGATGTGGAATCGATATGGGTAGAGCTGCGAAACACTAAGGGGCAGAAAACGCTAGTGGGTATTGTGTACAGGCCACCTAACAGTAGTAGTGGAGTTGGGGATGGCATCAAACAGGAAATTAGAAATGCGTGCAACAAAGGTAAAACAGTTATAATGGGTGACTTCAATCTACATATAGATTGGGTGAATCAAATTGGCAGGGGTGCTGAGGAAGACGATTTCTTGGAATGTATGAGGGATAGTTTTCTAAACCAACATGTAGAGGAACCAACGAGAGAGCAGGCTATTCTAGACTGGGTATTGAGTAATGAGGAAGGATTAGTTAGCAGTCTTGTTGTGCGTGGCCCCTTGGGCAAGAGTGACCATAATATGGTTGAGTTCTTCATTAGGATGGAGAGTGACATTGTTAATTCAGAAAAAAGGGTTCTGAACTTAAAGAAAGGTAACTTTGAGAGTATGAAACGTGAATTGGCCAAGATTGACTGGCAATTGATTCTTAAAGGGTTGACGGTGGATATGCAATGGAAGGCATTTAAAGACTGCATGGATGAACTACAACAATTGTTCATCCCAGTTTGGCAAAAGAATAAATCAGGGAAGGTAGTGCATCCGTGGATAATAAGGGAAATCAGGGATAGTATCAAAACAAAAGATGAAGCGTACAAATTAGCCAGAAAACGCAGCCTACCAGAGGACTGGGAGAAATTCAGAGTCCAGCAGAGGAGGACAAAGGGCTCATTTAGGAAAGGGAAAATAGATTATGAAAGAAAACTGGCAGGGAACTTAAAACTGACTGCAAAAGATTTTATAGATATGTGAAGAGAAAGAGATTAGTTAAAACAAATGTAGGTCCCTTGCAGTCAGAAACAGGTGAATTGATCATGGGGAACAAGGACATGGCAGACCAATTGAATAACTACTTTGATTCTGTCTTCACTAAGGAAGACATAAATAATCTGCCGGAAATAGCAGGGGACCGGGGGTCAAATGAGATGGAGGCACTGAGTGAAATCCAGGTTAGCCGGGAAGTGGTGTTAGGTAAATTGAATGGATTAAAGGCCGATAAATCCCCAGGGCCAGTTAGGCTGCATCCCAGAGTACTTAAGGAAGTAGCCCCAGAAATAGTGGATGCATTAGTGATAATTTTTCAAAACTCCTTAGATTCTGGAGTAGTTCCTGAGGATTGGAGGGTAGCTAATGTAACCCCACTTTTTAAAAAGGGAGGGAGGGAGAAAACGGGGAATTACAGACCAGTTAGTCTAACATCGGTAGTGGGGAAACGGCTAGAGTCAATTATTAAAGATGGGATAGCAGCACATTTGGAAAGTGGTGAAATCATTGGACAAAGTCAGCATGGATTTAAGAAAGGTAAATCATGTCTGACGAATCTTATAGAATTTTTTGAGGATGTAACTAGCCGAGTGGATAAGGGAGAACCAGTGGATGTGTTATATCTGGACTTTCAGGCTTTCGACAAGGTCCCACATAAGAGATTAGTATACAAACTTAAAGCACATGGTATTGGGGGTTCAGTATTGATGTGGATAGAGAACTGGCTGGCAAACAGGAAGCAAAGAGTAGGAGTAAACGGGTCCTTTTCAGAATGGCAGGCAGTGACTAGTGTGGTACCGCAAGGCTCAGTGCTGGGACCCCAGCTATTTACAACATATATTAATGATTTGGACGAGGGAATTGAATGCAACATCTCCAAGTTTGCGGATGACACAAAGCTGGGGGGGGCAGTGTTAGCTGTGAGGAGGATGCTAGGAGGCTGCAAGGTGACTTGGATAGGATGGGTGAGTGGGCAAATGCATGGCAGATGCAGTATAATGTGGATAAATGTAAGGTTATCCACTTTGGTGGCAAAAACAGGAAAGTAGACTATTATCTAAATGGTGGCCGATTAGGAAAAGGGGAGATGCAACGAGACCTGGGTGTCATGGTACACCAGTCATTGAAAGTAGGCATGCAGGTGCAGCAGGCAGTGAAGAAAGCGAATGGTATGTTAGTATTCATAGCAAACGGATTTGAGTATAGGAACAGGGAGGTTCTACTGCAGTTGTACAGAGTCTTGGTGAGACCACACCTGGAGTATTGCGTACAGTTTTGGTCTCCAAATCTGAGGAAAGACATTCTTGCCATAGAGGGAGTACAGAGAAGGTTCACAAGACTGATTCCTGGGATGTCAGGACTTTCATACGAAGAAAGACTGGATAGACTCGGCTTGTACTCGCTAGAATTTAGAAGATTGAGGGGGGATCTTATAGAAACATACAAAATTCTTAAGGGGTTGGACAGGCTAGATGCAGGAAGATTGTTCCCGATGTTGGGGAAGTCCAGGACAAGGCGTCACCATTTAAGGATAAAGGGGAAATCCTTTAGGACCGAGATGAGAAAAACATTTTTCACACAGAGAGTGGTGAATCTCTGGAACTCTCTGCCACAGAAGGTAGTCGAGGCCAGTTCATTGGCTATACTTAAGAGGGAGTTAGATGTGGCCCTTGCGGCTAAAGGGATCAGGGGGTATGGAGAGAAGGCAGGTACAGGATACTGAGTTGGATGATCAGCCATGATCATATTGAATGGCGGTGCAGGCTCGAAGGACCGAATGGCCTACTCCTGCACCTATTTTCTATGTTTCTATGAGGATGCAGGGTGAGTTGGACAGGTTGGGTGAGTGGGCAGATGCATGGCGGATGCAGTATAATGTGGATAAATGTGAGGTTATCCACTTTGGTGGCAAGAACAAAAAGGCATGTTATTATCTGAATGGTGTCAGGTTAGGAAAAGGGGAAGTACAACGAGACCTGGGTGTCTTTGTACATCACTCACTGAAAGTATGCATGCAGTACAGTAGGCAGTGAAGAAAGTTAATGGCATGTTGACCTTCATAACGAGAGGATTTGAGTATAGAGCAAAGAGGTCCTTCTGCAGTTGTACAGGGCCCTGGTGAGACCACACCTGGAGTATTATGTGCAGTTTTGGTCTCCTAATTTGAGGAAGGACATTCTTGCTATTGAGCATAGGTCCACCAGGTTAATTCCCGTGATGGCGGGACTGTCGTATGATGAAAGAATGGAGCGACCGGGTTTGTATTCACTAGAATTTAGAAGGATGAGAGGGAATCTTATAGAAACATATAAAATTATTATGGGATTGGACACGATAGATGCAGGAAACATGTTCTCGATGTTGGGGGTCCAGAGCCAGGGCCACAGTTTAAGAATAAGGGCTAGGCCATTTAGAACTGAGATGAGGAAAAACGTTTTCACACAGTGAGTTGTGAATTTGTGGGATTCTCTGCCTCAGAAGGCAGTGGAGGCCAATTTACTGGATGCATTCAAAAGAGAGTTAGATAGAGCTCTTAGGGCTAGCGGAATCAAGGGATATGGGGAGAAGGCAGAAACGGGGTACTGATTGTGGATGATCAGCCATGATCACATTGAATGGCGGTGCTGGCTCGAAGGGCCGAAAGGCCTACTCCTGAACCTATTGCCTATGTATCTACCTACGTATGTATGTATCTATCTATGTAAATGCCACTCGTATCTGCCTCCACCACCACCCCTGGCACTGTGTTCCAGGTTCCCACTGCTTTAAAAAACAAAAACCTTGCCCTGCACATCTCCATTAAAGTTCGTCCTCTCATCTTTTAGCTATGCCCTCTAGTATTGGACATTTCCACCATGGGAAAAGATTCTGACTGTCTACCCTATCCATGCTTCTCATCATTTTATCATCTAGCTAAAACCTTCTAATCCAGGCAGCATTCTGGTAAAAATACAGGTGAATATTCTTGTAAATATACAGGTAGTTCCTGTGTTTCTGTTCCTGAGAACTGTCCATAGCCCATTTTCTGTAAGTCGGAAATGAACAATTTCTTCCAAAATCAAGATAAGAAGCCAATTGCCTGAAATAGCTGAACCGCTGCTTCCTGGTGTACTATTTTCTTTTCTCTCAGTACTGCTTCGTAGCAGTTCAGTTTTGTACAGATATATCATATCAGTCTGCGCACACTTCCTATAATTCATTCATTTTATCAAAGATCTCCTATATTCACCCCAACTCTAACCAAAATTAAGCTAATGGAACATATGCTGTACTTAACTGTTAATGAATACATTGTACAACTAGTTTTCATTTCTGTAAATGACTTTCCTATCTTGAAAAATTCATCAACATTTTTGAGGGAATTTGCCAAGGTCGGATTTCCGTTATTCCGTACCTGGGGAGACCTTGTGTATCTTTAACCTAACAAAACATCGCAAGGCACATCACAGGAGCTTTAGCACCCTTGACACTGGCCCACATGAGGTGATGTTGGAGTAGACCATCAAGACCTTGACCAAATAAAGGAGAAGAAAGAGAGAGAAGTGGAGAAGTTTTACAAGTGAATTCCATACCTTAGGGACTTGGAGTTTGAAGAACCAACCAGCAATGTTGGAGTGATTAAATTCAGTTATGTCCAAGAGGCCAGAAATGCAGATATCTTGAGAGGTTGTGAGGTAGCAACAGCTAGCAGGGACAGGGAGTTGCAATGCCTCAGAGAGAATTGATTAAAGAAAAATGGAATTTAAAACTTCAGCATTGTTTAACTGGAGCAAAGTCAACAAACATGATGGTGGTGAGGGACCTTATGCGAGATACAAGGGTCATAAATTTTGGGTATCCTCTGAGTCATTTGAATTATCATTTTGTGTGCAATATGTGAGTAACTTATCGAGCATTTGAATTTAATGGAACAATTTTTTAAGTCAACTCTATGATTCATAACATATTAATCAAAACATTTTTTGTCATGACTTGTTCAGAGAAATCGTAGTGAATACTTTAGACTAGTATGTACAGTGCCCTCCATAATGTTTGGGACAAAGACCCATCATTTATTTATTTGCATCTGTACTCCAAAATTTGAGATTTGTAATAGAAAAAAAATCACATGTGGTTAGAGTGCACATTGTCAGGTTTTATTAAAGGCCATTTTTATACATTTTGGTTTCACCATGTAGAAATTACAGCTGTGTTTATACAGAGTCCCCCCCCCCCCTCCCCCCCCATTTCAGGGCACCATAATGTTTGGTTTCATGGTATCACAGGTGTTTGTAATTGCTCAGGTGTGTTTAATTGCCTCCTTAATGCAGTCTGTTCGAATATGCAGAAATACTTCACCCTCATTAACAATCAGTACGGGATCACCTCAAGGCTGCGTGCTCAGCCTCCTGCTCTACTCACTCTATACTCATGACTGTAGCCGGACATAGTGCAAATTCCATCGTCAAGTTCGTCGATGACACCACCGTTGAATGGGATGAATTACAGATGGTGCTGAGTCAGAGTACAGAAGAGGAAGGATGAGGACCCACAATCCTGTTTATATCAATGGAACGATGGTGGAGAGAGTCAAAAACTACAAATTCCTGGGCATGCATATTTCCGAAGATCTTTCCTGGACCTAGCACACTGATGCAATTATAAGGAAAGCATTTCAGCGCCTCTACTTTCTGAGAAGTTTACGGAGATTCGGTATGTCAAAGAGGATTCTCTTGAACTTCTACAGGTGCACAGTGGAGAGCATATTGACTGGTTGTTGGACAAAAATGCTGGAGAAACTCAGCGGGTGAGGCGGCATTTATGGAGCGAACGAATAGTTGACGTTTTGGGTCGAGACCCTTCTTCAGACTGATGTGGAGGTGGGGGCGGGAAGAAGACAGGAAGAGGTGGAGACAGTAGGCTGTGGGAGAGCTGGGAAGGGGAGGGGAAGGAGGGAGAAAGCAAGGACTACCTGAAATTGGAGGTCAATGTTTATACCACTGGGGTGTAACGTACCCAAGCGAAATATGAGGTGCTGTTCCTCCAATTTACGGTGGGACTCATTCTGGCCATGCAGGAGGCCCACGACAGAAAGGTCGGATTTGGAATGAGAGGGAGAGTTGAAGTGCTGAGCCACCGGGAGATCAGATTGGTTAATGCAAACTGAGTGGAGGTGTTGGGAGAAGCGATCGCCAAGCCTGCGCATGGTCTCACCGATTTAGAGCAGTTGTCACCTAGAACAGCGGATGCAATAGATGAGGTTGGAGGAGGTGCAGGTGAACCTCTGTCTCACCTGGAAAGACTGCTCGGGTCCTTGGATGGAGTCGAGGGGGGAGGTAAAGCGACAAGAGTAGCATTTCCTGCGATTGCAAGGGAAAGTACCAGGGGAGGTTATTAACTGGTTGCATCATTGCCTGGTTCGGCAACTTGAACGTCCGGGAGCAGAAAAGACTGCAAAAAGTTGTGAACACTGCCCAGTCCAGCACCGGCTCTGACCTCCCCACCATCGAAGGGATTTATCGGAGTCGCTGCCTCAAAAAGGCAGAAAACATCATCAGAGACACGCACCATCCTGGCCTCACACTCATTTCACCACTGCCATCGAGAAGAAGGTACAGGAGCCTGAAGACTGTAACGTCCAGGTTCAGGAACAGCTTCTTCCCTACAGCCATCAGGTTATTAAACACTACAACATCATAAAAGCTCTGAATTACAATAGACTATTATTATTATTATTGCACTATTTGGTTTTTTTTTTTTAGTATGTGTGTGTGTGTTTATATATATTTAAACATATATTGTGAGTATGTGCATATATACACACTGAACTTTTCTTTTCTCCCTCTCGTTTATCATATCGTACTATGTTTACACATTCTGTTGTGCTGCAGCAAGTAAGAATTTCATTGTTCTATCTGGGACATATGACAATAAAAACACTCTTGACTCTTGTATAAGAGAGCTCTCAGCACCTAGTCAAACTGAAGATCAAACAGAACAAGTTGTCTTGCAACTTTAGGTTGTGCACGCCATACGCAAGAAGAAGAAGAGCACCTAGTCTTCCCTCCAGTCTTTCCATCACCTTTGGAAACGTGTATTGAGACTGAGAAACAAGAACACATCTGTTAGAGACATCAGCCAAACCTTAGGCTTACCAAAATCAACTGTTTGGAACATCATTAAGACGAAAGAGAGCACTGGTGAGCTTACTCGTAAAGGGACAGAAGAATTAATTCTTTCTTTCTTTCTTTCAATCCATCCATCCATCCATCCGTCCAGAGTGAGCAGCGTGCGGCGAGTGAGCAGCGTGTGGGCAGCTTCTGCGGCGACCAGCACGACGAGGCCGGAAGCTGCTGAATTAAACTGGAAGCTTCTAAGTGAAGTCGGTGTGGGACCAGGAGCTACTGCGTGAGGTCGAAAGCTGAAGGTCCGGGGTGAGCAGAGTGCGAGCTGCATCTGCTGCGACCATCCACCTTCCCCACATCCCCTTTCCCCACACCCCTCCTCTTCCCCACCCCCCCTTCCCCCACACCCCTTCCCCCCACACCCCCCCTTCCCCCACACACCCCCTTCCCTCACCCCATCCCCCTCCCCCCATTCCCACACCCCCCATTCCCCACACCCCCCTCTCCCCACATACCCTCTCCCAACACCCCCCCACTTCCCCAGAAACCCCTTCCCCCACCCCTCCCCCCTAATGAATTGACACCTAATTCATTCATATCTTCAGTAATAAAAAAGTTATGGCCATTTTCATACTCGGAAATTAGCATCTTGTTCCCTATTGCTTTTCCATTGACTTAACACAAAAATCTGTGATCGAGGACAGTCAAAAGCCCATAACTTTCTTAAAAATTAAGAGAACTGAATGAAAATTTCAGTTATTATAGATTGAAGCATTCTGAAACAAATATAAAACATCGTACTTGGATGACCTGAAATTAAAGCATAAAATTAGTTAGTTACCTAATTGTAGCTAATTACAAAATTGACCGTTGTGACGGAAATAGTAATAAACACCCAGACTGGCCTTGAAAATTCAAAAATGTGATATTCTCAAGATCAGAACTTTAATATTATTGTATTATATGCTGTAAGTCTGTAACATGAGCCGTGCCTGCGAAGTTGGGGTGAGTGGTGGAATATTGCGTTGGGCGAAACGGTTACGGGTAATGGGGTGATTGGCTCCGGGGGGCGCCTGTCTCCGGGGTGAGCGCCGACGCTGCGTTTGGGGACCAGACCTCCCATGTGACGCCGCCCCTCCCGCGTTGTGGACGGGGCCCAATGGTCCCACTGGGTCCAGTATATAGACCCCACTGGGTTTATTAAAAGTCTTGTCTTGGGGTGTCTGTCTGTCTGTCCATCCGTCCGTCCGTCCGTCCGTCTGTCTGTCTGTCTGTGTCTGTCTGTCTGTCTCTGTCTGTCTGTCTGTCTCTGTCTGTCTCTGTCTGTCTGTGTTAGTATTTTGCCAAAATGGTACACAGTGGCACTAAAATGTTTGCAGAACCATACTCAGCTTTTTCCCGTCGTCGATCTAATCAAGTTTCCTTCAAATGTTATATTTCACATTTTTGATATTTAAAGGTTTAAAAAAGCCAACTTTGAGAATAATAACTGATTGTGAAAGTGAGACTTTTCTAGCAGCTTCCAGTGATGATGTCACAATGGCATCTCACAGTCCTCCAATCACAATGGGATCTCATTTACATACGGTGCCGTGAACATTCCGCCAGCCGAAAATGACATCACAATGGGTACACAGTGGCACCACCACTCACCCACAGCCCACACCCCACAGCACACTCCCCAAAGCCCACTCCCCACAGCTCACTCCCCACAGTTCAATCCCCACAGCCCAATCCCCACAGCCCACAGCCCACTCCCTTCAGCCCACTCCCCACAGCCCACTTCTGACAGAATTTTGGTGCTGCCCCTCTCTGGCATTGGTGGCCCAATCGTTGAGCAGCAGCATCACCATTAGCAGAATCACGTGGGAAAGATCTATTGGCTCCACGGAGTGCCGACGCCAACTCAAAAGTCGCATCCATTCATTGGCTCCGTGATGCGCCACTGCCCCCCCCCCCCACATGGAAGGATTGATTGGCTCCAGGGAGCGCCGACGGGTTGTGTTGGGGGACCAGGCCTCCCGTGGGGGCTATGGGTGAGTGGTGGAATATTGCGTTGGGGAACAGGTGAGTGGTGGAAACGGGTTGCGTTGGGGGAACGGGTGAGTGGTGGATTATTGCATTGGGGACGGGGCCCAACGAGTCCTACTTGGTCTAGTACATAACTAAAAGTCTCATCTTGTATGTATGTATGTTTCCGAAATACAGCCAAAACAGTACACAATATCGCAAAAAATTTAGGGGTTCCTTACTCACTATTCGCCTGCGGTGTGCAGTGGCAAGTTTCTTTTATTTTACAAAGTATTTCCCTTTATAAACTTTAATTAACTTTATACCGTGAATGGCACTGCGCTCCCACTTGCCGGGCCCGTCAGCCACGCCTGCTCAGTTGGGGAGGGTTGCCAAGCCCGGTATCCGCGCGTGCACTGTTGGAGGAGGCATCACAATGGGGACCCAACGGGTCCATGGGTCGTCTAGTAATAAAGAAAAATCCCCAAACAGCTGTCCGACAGATCAGAAACACTCTTCATGAAACAGGTGTGGATTTGCCAATGATCACTGTCCACAGAAGACTTCATGAACACAAATACAGAGGCGCAAACCACTGGTTCGCCGCAAAAATAGGGTGGCCAGGTTACAGTTTGCCAAGAAGTACTTAAAACAGCAGCCACAGTTGTGGGAAAAAGGGTCTTGTGGACAGATGAGACGAAGATTAACTTATATCGGAGTGATGGCAAGAGCAAAGTATAGAGAAGAGAAGGAACTGCCCAAGATCCAAAGCATACCACCTGTGAAACACGGTGGTGGGGGTGTTATGGCCTGGGCATGTAAAGCTGCAAAAGGTACTGGCTCACTTATCTTCATTGATGATACAACTGCTGATACAGCATAATGAATTCAGCATAATGAATTCTGAAGTTTATAGACACATCCTGTGTCTATACACATACTGTGGGCAGTGGGCAAGTGCTATAGACCTGCACGGGAAGGTAGACGCTCCGCCCCACGAGTCTCGGGCAGATGGGGCTCGTCAGCCTGGGAAGGCAGTCCATCTAGGAGAGGGAAAACTCTGATTTAAAACCTCCATTGCCTTGTGGCCATATCCAGTCATGGAAAAAGCTCCAGGAGTAAACTTCAAGAAAATCCGGAGTCGGAGCCCCTAAGGCAGTTCGTCGTTGTTTACAACCTTGCTCTGGCAGCTCCTGCGACGGCGCTGGTGTCAAACCGTAACGGCCCTGCTGTTCCTTTGGATCAATCAGCAATGTAGAGAGGGGGGACGTGCTGCATGGGCAACAGCCTGTCCTCCATATGACATTGCCCAGGCTTGCATCCGACCAGGATGCATCACCCATGGTCAGTCATGACCAAGGGGGGCCTACTACTATAGACACATCCTATCTGCTCAAGTTCAAACAAATGCCTCAAAACTCATTGGCCAGCGGTTCATTGTACAGCAAGACAATGATCCCAAACATACTGCTAAAGCAACAAAGGAGTTTTTCAAAGCTAAAAAATTATCAATTCTTGAGTGGCCAAGTCAATCACCTAATATGAACCCAATTGAGCATGCCTTTTATATGTTGAAGTGAAAACTGAAGAGGACTAGCCCCCAAAACAAGCATAAGCTAAAGATGGCGGCAATACAGGTCTGGCAGAGCATCAGCAGAGAAGACACCCAGCAACTGGTGATGTCCATGAATCGCAGACTTCAAGCAGTCATTGCATGCAAAGGATATGCAACAAAATACTAAACATGACTACTTTCATTTACATGACATTGCTGTGTCCCAAACATTATGGTGCCCTGAAATGAGGGGGACTATGTATAAACACTGCTGAAATTTCTACATGGTGAAACTAAAATGTATAAAAATGGCCTTTATTAAAACCTGACAATGTGCAGGTCCCCAGTGAGACCCACCTGGGGTATTGTGTGCAGTTTTGGTCTCCTAATTTGAGGACAGGCATTCTTGCTATTGAGGGAGTGCAGCGTAGGTTCACAAGGTTAATTCCCAGGATGGCGGGACTGTCATATGTTGAGAGAATGGAGCGGCTGGGCTTGTATACTCTGGAATTTAGAAGGATGAGAGGGGATCTTATTGAAACATATAAGATTATTAAGGGTTTGGACACGCTAGAGGCATGTTCCCGATGTTGGGGGAAGTCCAGAACCAGGTGCCACAGTTTAAGAATAAGGGGTAAACCATTTAGAACGGAGATGAGGAAACACTTTTTCACACAGAGAGTTGTGAGTCTGTGGATTTCTCTGCCTCAGAGGGCGGTGGAGGCCGGTTCTCTGGATACTTTGAAGAGAGATCTAGATAGGGCTCTTAAAGATAGCGGAGTCAGGGGATATGGGGAGAAGGCAGGAATGGGGTACTGATTGTGGATGATCAGCCATGATCATATTGAATGGCGGTGCTGGCTCGAAAGGCCGATTGGCCTACTCCTGCACTTATTGTCTATTACACTTTGACCACCTGTGATTTTTTTTCTATTACAAATCTCAAATTGTGGAGTACAGAGGGAAATAAATAATGATGGGTCTTTGTCCCAAACATTATGGAGGGCCCCTGTAGTATCCTTTGGACAAACAGTATTTGAGAAAAAGGTAACTGCAATCAAGTTGCTTTATCTTTCCAATTGCTTTTTGGTTGTTATTCGTATATACATAATCTGCCAGCCTAGCGTTCAAACAGTGAACACTAATAAACATTAGCTGGGCCATTGCTACAGAACTGTGTAAACCTTTAGTCACCAAACCACTCAAGGATATGTTAGTTCTAAGGAGCATATAGAAAGATTTATTACAAGAAATTAGGAAAATTATTGCTAAAGTTGAAGTTGCGAGAATTATAGTTATGGGGAGAGACTATGATTGTTTTCAATCAGAGCAAAGGAGACAGAGTGAAAATTTAAATGATATGTATAAAGTTAGGATAAGGTGGACAGGGTAAATAGGGAAATAGGTCATTTCTTTCAGAGACTTCAGTAAATAGGGGGCTTGGATCTAAAGTAATTGGAAGCAGGATTAGGAGAGGAATTGAGGAAAATAAAATCACTCAATGGACTATGGAGGTCTGGAACTCACTGCCTGAATGACTGCTGGAGGTAGAAGCTCTCTACTCATTTTAAAGGTGTCTGGATGAGCACTTAAAGACAAACAAGAGCTGGGAAGTGGTATTAATCTAATGCCCATTTTTGGTCATGGTCCCGATATGAAGAATGGCCTCTAATGGGCCATATTCCCATGATTCATAATAGACATAAAAAATCATTCCACCCCAGATTCAGATTTGTCTATTGTCATATGCCTGAAGCTCATAGAATAAACATAAATTCAAAAGTAGGTTAGTTACTGAAAATTGGAGAATTCAAAGTTCATGTTAGGTTGTAAGCTGCCTAAGGTGAGGTGTTTTTTCTCCAGTTTGCTCACTCTGTAAATGGAGGAGGCCAAGGACAGTAAAGTCAGTATTTTTAGTTTAGTTTATTATTGTCACGTGTTCAGAGGTACAGAGAAAAGCTTGTATTTGCATGCCATCCAGTCAGAGAAAAGACTATACATGAATGGGAAGGGGAGTTAAAATGGTTAGCAACAGGGAGAACCCGCAGGCCTTGGTGGACTAAGCGCAAGTGATTGACAAAATGGTCGTCCAGTCTACGCATGGTCTCACTGACATAAAGAAGGCCACATTGAGAACACCAGATGCAGTAGATAAGGTTTGAGGAGGAGCATGTGAACCTCCGTCTCACTTGGAAGGACTACTGGGGTCCCTGGATGGATGTGAGGGAGGAGGTATAGGGATAGGTGTTGCATCTCCTGTGGTTGCAGGGGAAAGTACTTGGGGAACAGGTGGTTTGGGTGGGTAGGGATGAGTGGAGTTGAGGAGGGAGTGGTCTCTGCAGAAAGGGCTATGGATAGGAAGATGTGACTGGTGGTGGGATCACGTTGACGGTAGTGGAAGTGTTGGAGATTGAGATGTTGGATGGGGGCTGGTGGGGTGAAAGGTTGGTGGGGTGAACACAGGTCCATCTGGAGAAAGGGTAGTGAGAGCTGCACTATGGGACACAAAGGAGACGTGGGTGAGAGATCCATCTACGACAGCTAGGTGGGGGAAGCATAGAAACATAGAAACAGAAATTAGGTGCAGGAGTAGGCCATTCGGCCCTTCGAGCCTGCACCGCCATTCAATATGATCATGGCTGATCATCCAACTCAGTATCCCGTACCTGCCTTCTCTCCATACCCTCTGATCCCTTTAGCCACAAGGGCCACATCTAGCTCCCTCTTAAATATAGCCAATGAACTGGCCTCGACTACCCTCTGTGGCAGAGAGTTCCAGAGATTCACCACTCTCTGTGTGAAAAAAGTTCTTCTCATCTCGGTTTTAAAGGATTTCCCCCTTATCCTTAAGCTGTGACCCCTTGTCCTGGACTTCCCCAACATCGGGAGCAATCTTCCTGCATCTAGCCTGTCCAACCCCTTAAGAATTTTGTAAGTTTCTATAAGATCCCCTCTCAATCTCCTAAATTCTAGAGAGTATAAACCAAGTCTATCCAGTCTTTCTTCATAAGACAGTCCTGACATCCCAGGAATCAGTCTGGTGAACCTTCTCTGCACTCCCTCTATGGCAATAATGTCCTTCCTCAGATTTGGAGACCAAAACTGTACGCAATACTCCAGGTGTGGTCTCACCAAGACCCTGTACAACTGCAGTAGAACCTCCCTGCTCCTATACTCAAATCCTTTTGCTATGAAAGCTAACATACCATTCGCTTTCTTCACTGCCTGCTGCACCTGCATGCCTACTTTCAATGACTGGTGTACCATGACACCCAGGTCTCGCTGCATCTCCCCTTTTCCTAGTCGGCCACCATTTAGAAAATAGTCTGCTTTCCTGTTTTTGCCACCAAAATGGATAACCTCACATTTATCCACATTATACTGCATCTGCCAAACATTTGCCCACTCACCCAGCCTATCCAAGTCACCTTGCAGTCTCCTAGCATCCTCCTCACAGCTAACACTGCCCCCCAGCTTAGTGTCATCCGCAAACTTGGAGATATTGCCTTCAATTCCCTCATCCAGGTCATTAATATATATTGTAAATAGCTGGGGTCCCAGCACTGAGCCTTGCGGTACCCCACTAGTCACTGCCTGCCATTGTGAAAAGGACCCGTTTACTCCTACACTTTGCTTCCTGTTTGCCAGCCAGTTCTCTATCCACATCAATACTGAACCCCCAATGCCATGTGCTTTAAGTTTGTGCTTTAAGAAAACCATGTTTATTTATTTTTTAAGTACATCTTCTATACTATTACTAAAACTCTCATCTTGACCACCTCCGGTTTGCGTTAAAAAAAAGATTGCACAAAACGGTACCCTTTATCGCTAGGATTTCTTCGCCACCTTACTCATCGTTCTCCTCTGCTGCAAGCGCACCATGTTTTGTTCCGATCGGTGGAATTTTACAAAGGTTATGAAGGCTTAGATAATCGTGAGATCAGCAGATTGGTCTTCTCGTCTGTCAGTCACCATGAAGGTAACGCCCCTTCCGGCACCCGCTGGAGAATAAAGTCCCGGAGGCGGGGCTGAGTCCACAAGTAGTCCTGATTGAGCCCGCAAGAGTGGAGTCGGGAAAGCCGCTGTGTGAAGTCGGGAAAGCCACTGTGTGGAGTCTGGTAAGCCGCTGTGTGGAGTCGGGAAAGTCGCTGTGTGGAGTCGGGAAAGCCGATGTGTGGAGTCGGGTGAGCCGTTGTGTGGAGTCGGGAGGTGCTGTGTGGTGCCGGTGGCCGCTGAGTGGAGTCCCTCCACCTCCCTCCCTGCCCCACACACCGCCTTCCCCCTCCCACACCCCCCCTTCTCCCCACACCCCTCCCCCGTTCCTCCCCCACACCACCCCAACCCCCTCCACACCACCCCAACCCCCCACCCGAACGCCCCACCTCAACCTCCCACACACCACCCCAACCTCCCACACACCACCCCAACCCCCCACACACCACCCCAACCCCCCACACACCACCCCAACCCCCCACGCACCACCCCACACCACCTCACCCCCGAAACCACCCCACCCCTCCGACACCACCCCACCCCCTGACACCACCCCACCCCCCCCACTCCCCCTTCACCACACCACCCACCCCTCCCTCACACCACCCCCCTCCCTCACACCTCTCCCCCACACTCTCCCAAATCACCCCCCTCTCCGACACCTCCCCCTTCTCCCACACCAACTCCCTTCTCCCGCACCACCCCCCCTCTCCCACACCAGCCCCCCCTCTTCCACACCAGCCCCCCCTCTCCCACTTACCAGAGCCCTATACAACAGCAGAAGAACCTCTTTACTCCTATACTGAAATCCTCTTGTTATGAAGGCCAACATTCCATTAGCTTTCTTCACTGCCTGCTGTACCTGCACGCCAACTTTCAGTGACCGGTGTACAAGGACACCCAGGTCTCGCTGTTCCTTCCCCTTACCTAACCTAACCCCATTGAGATAATAATTTGCCCCCTTGTTTTTGCCACCAGTGGATAACCTCACATTTATCTATATTATATTGCATCTGCCACGCATCTGCCCACACACTCAACCTGTCCAGGTCACCCTGCAACCTCCTAACATTCTCTTCACAGTTCACACTGCCACCCAGCTTTGTGTCATCCGCAAACTTGCTAGTGTTGCTCCTAATTACCTCTTCCAAATCATTAATATATATGGTAAACAATTGCGGCCCCAACACCGAGCCTTGCGGCACTCCACTCGCCACTGCCTGCCATTCTGAAAAGGACCCGTTCACTCCTACTCTTTGCTTCCTGTCTGCCAACCAATTTTCTATCCACGTCAACACCCTACCCCCAATACCATGTGCTCTAATTTTAGTCACCAGTCTCCCATGTGGAACCTTATCAAAGGCTTTCTGAAAGTCTTGATACACTACATCCACTGGCTCCCCTTCATCCATTTTGCTTGTCACACCCTCAAAAAATTCCAGAAGATTAGTCAAGCATGATTTTCCTTTCAAAAAACCATGCTGACTTTGATATGGAAATTCTGACATTAGTGAGTCAAAAAATATTACAAAATGTAAGATGGGTTATATATGTACAGAAATATTTAATATAACCATATAACCATTAATACATTATATAAAACAGTATAGGAATATATTCCCATAAAAGTATAAATGTTTTAGTGCATAATAGATTGGAAAGTTTATTTACAGCTTGCCAGGAGTTGACAGGTGTACATGATTTACATTTTGAGTTTGCCTCCTTCGTCTGAAATCGCCAAGGGTATAATCGATTACTTATTACGATTACTTATTGCTTCAGACATTCAGATTTTATTTGCATTCACCCATGACCTTCATGGAATTATGGAAGTTTAAAGCACAAATGAAGGTCATGCCATGAATCTTATTCACAATCTTAGTGGGGAAGTCATAATATTTGTCATCGTATTTTTAAATTATCTTAATAGTTTTGCAATGCTATCGGTTCTTTCCTTTCTTTCAAAAGCAATTCCTTTGACCTGGTAATTAATTGATTTTCATAATTTATCACCCATTCCTGGTCAGATGTCTAGATAAATGCAAAACCCTCTAGGATATTTGATTTAGAAAAAAGTTACAATATAACATCAGCTGTTACTCCTCACAGAAATATAAACAAAGCAGAAAGTATGACTTTAAAATGGGACAATGCAATGAATGTATGCCTTTGTCTGGATATGCCATGTTTTCTAACCTCACTTCACAAGAAGACTAGACTTGGTGTTAACTCCGTATTGTGCAATGTGCAGAAAGGAACTGAAGATGCTGGTTTAAACCGAAGATAGACACAAAAAGCTGGAGTAACTCAGCGACAGGCAGCATCTCTGGAAAGAAGGAATGGGTGACGTTTCGGATGAGACCCTTCTTCAGACTGGCTAGGGATAAGGGAAACGAGAGATATAGACGACGATGTACACAAAAAGCTATATCTCGTTTCCCCTTTTATGTAATGCTGTGTGAGATTTTAAAGCACTTCATATATTTGTACTGACAAGACAACATGGAACAATTTTTCTTCCCTAGCGTGAAGTAGTTGTGATTTATAGCAAAGTTAAAACTTAATTTGTGTAACTAGTATTTTATGATACTTTAAACAGAATCAAATTCTCAAACACTCATGGTGGGATCTTGCCGTGTTGCTGTGGATTATTTCTCCAAAATTTAAAACCACAAAATGTGACTTACACTTTACCAATTATCCACTACCTGTAGGCGCCATGGGACCTTATGCTAACACTTGATTTGAATACATGGGACAACCACATGATCATACATACACTCATGCAGTTAGAATGGCTAAAGTCCTCTGCAGGAGGGCGAACTTCAGGTCCACTGCGCAAATAGTATTACATTTTAATGAACAGCTGACCGACATTTTTGTTGTTAAAAATTCATTGCTTTCAAAGGAATTTCAAATCGTTCAATTTTTCTCCAAATTAAAAGTCTATTGATTAAAAAAACCCACTTAATTTCCAAATGCTTTGTATCTTCAAAAACATGCAGGAAAAATAGAGGCCAAGTAACAGAAGAGGAAGCAGAGGTTAGAACGGAGACTCGACAGATGGAAGAAACCAGGAAGTTGGGTCCCTCGGGATTGCTGTAATAAATAGGCAGTAGACATGGATAGAGGAAAAAAATACTGTTTCTGTTTTATGATTCACCATTAAGAAACAATTTGGGGATCTCCTCTGTAATGTGCTACATCCACAGAACCAGTTGAGTTGTGTCTGTCTATTTGGTCAGTGATTCTGCAAATTACTCATCCTCCAGCCTTTGCCCAACTCATCTTTTTAAAGAGGATTTAGGATACAGTTCTATTTTTTTTGCAGGTAGGGAATCCATGAATCTCATTCATAGCACATAGACAATAGGTGCAGGAGTAGGTCCTTCAAACCAGCACCGCCATTCAATGTGATCATGGCTGATCATCCACAATCAGTACCCCGTTCCTGCTTTCTCCCCATATCCCTTGATTACGCTAGCCCCAAGAGCTCAATCTAACTGTCTTTTGAATGCATCCAGTGAATCGGTCTCGACTGCCTTCTGAGGCAGAGAATTCCACAGATTCACAACTCTTTGGGTGAAAACGTTTTCCCTCACCTCCGTTCTAAATTGCTTACCCCTTATTATTAAACTGTGGCCCCTGGTTCTGGACTCCCCCAACATCGGGAACATGTTTCCTGTCTCTAGCGTGTCCAAGCCCTTCATTATCTCGCAACTCTCTTGACTGGTAAAAAGAATCGTCAATCCAGAAATGCTGCCAACAGCAACCCCCATGGGAGTCGAGTCATCCCAATCCAGGAGTGGTGAAGGGACGAGATCCGTGTAGTAAATAGGAGAGTCCTGCGGGTGGCGTTTGAATGGAAAGAAAGAAAGAGAGAGTGTGGAGTTTTACCCCCCTCCCGCCGACCTCCTTTTTTATTCCCTGCCTCTCTCTCCCTGTGCATTTGTTTTAACCAAGTCATTCGTTCGCATTATGTAAGGAAGATGGCGGCGGGATAGTAGGAGCGGCGACGGCTGCAAGGAGGTGGAGGAGGAGGAGAAGAAGAAACAGCGGGAAGCCGGCGGAGATCGCGAGGGAGGGAGAGAGAGAGAGAGAGAGAGAGAGAGAGAGAGAGCGCGCCGCGGCGGCGGTTGGGGGCTCGAGCAAACGAGCCGTTGGTGGACGAACGCACAGCTCGAGCGAGAGGAGAGGGAGACGGCGGGAGCGAGCGTGTGTGTGTGTGTGTGTGTGTGTGCGCGCTCTCGTGTGTGTGTGTGTGTGTGTGAGAGTGAGTGGGGGGCCGAGGCCGAGCCGAACTGAGGCAGTCGGGCGGCGGCCGGGCTGGGCTGCGGGGCCCCGGCTGAAGGCGAACGACGGAGGAGGAGGAGGAGGAGGGGAAGAAGGCACGAACGGAGACCGGCTCACACCGTTCTGGAAAGAGGAGGCACGGACGGCGACTGCGTCGGGAAGAAGAGAAATAAACAAATAAACGCAGTAGGCTTGCACCCCTCCCCACCTTTCCGAGGGAGCGAGAGACGAACCGGGAGAGAGACACGGCGGATGCGGGATCGCTGGAATTCACCCTCCCTGGTGAGTTGGAAAAATATTGAGGATATTTGTGTGTGTGGAGAGGATACATTTCATTTTATATGTATTCTCGATCCTGGTGCAGTTTCTTTATAAAAATAATTGCTGTGCCAGGTTTTGATTTCAATTATACGCAGCTTCTGGTTGCGGTGGGTGTTTTTTTTTAATCCTCCCATTTAAAAAAAATATATAAATGGTTGCTGGAATTTGCTCTGTTTGTGTTGAAGATTATCCAGGTTTGTGTGGCCGGGCGTGGTGTGGATGAGAGGAGGAGGAGGAGGAGTAGAAGGAGGAGGGAGGGGGTGTACTCTTGCATCCTGACACGGTGCTGGGATGGCGGGGCGGCTTCGGCCTGAGGGAGAAAGGGCCAGGTGGACTCCTGGGCAGCAACACCCCATGGTTATCTCTGGAGACCCCACCAAACACCTTTGCACTTCAAAGACTCCGTTTCTAATCATGTTATTTCCTCCCACCCCATATCTAACCATGTTTCTCTCCCACCCCCATTTCTAACCACGTTTCTCTCACCACCCCCATTTATAATCATGTTTCCCACCCACGTTTCCATTACCACCCCCCCCATTTCTAACCACATTCTCCCCCCCCCCCAATTTCTAACCATAACCCCCCCCCCCAATTTCTAACCATCTTGTTTCTCTTCCCCCTCCCCCCTCCCATAAGCCAGATAGTAAGTGAGAATCGTTTTTCATTTTTATTATTATTAATTGAAGTCTTACTTCACTTTTCCCATGACGAACTGGAATTAACGTTGTATTCGCTGGCCATGCTATCTACTCCCAACCCCGTCCCGTTCTCCTGCATAGTCTGGTTCTAGGAGCCCGGTTCTCAAGTGTCGTTTACTAAATGCGAGGAAGCTTCCTTTACAAATAAATCACTTCCAGCGCCGTTTCCCTTCGAATTCGTTTCCGAAGCTGTGGTTGGCAGCCAAGCCGCACCGTGTGCAAGCAGTCATGTTCGGGTAACTTCGGAAACCCTCCCAGTCGAGAGATTTACTGGCTGTCGTGGTCAAGGTTTTATGATTCGGATGCATGGGTGCTCTGCTGCGTTGTAAAATGTATCCTAACTTATGTTAAACACAACTTTGAATGTTGGCCTTGACACTGGAACTGCTGTTCTCACTGCAGAGAGGCAAGTGGTGTAGTTCACTTTAGTCTTTGTAACCTTGATTTGTTTGTCTTAGTTGCCTAAATCTTATATTTACAGGCTATGAATGCATCATTATGTTGCAGGACTGTGTTGCAATAACCCATTGAAGGAATCGTATGATATTGTCCAAACCATAACAGCAAAGTTTAAGTGATTTTATGTCCTGGTCCCGAATTGCATTAACCATCGTGGAATAGGCATTTTAGTGAGTTTTATATTATAATTTATAATTTGTTTAGAATGAAAATATTAATCTGATGGAAAATATTTGGATAAGCCAATGACAATATTGGAAAAGCCAATGACAGTGGACAGTTGACTTTTCCTCCCTTTGAAATACAATTTGATCCTGTCTGATGGTTCAAAGGACATACAAATTATATAAAAGATTAATCACACCCTTTTAAATAAAAGAGAAACATTTGTCAAATTATTGCAGGAGGCATAGATTAGCTTATTGGAAAGGGACTGACAATGTGTTGTCAAATGAAATTCTTGGCCATTTCCTGGTTCATAAGTTTTGTACATAGAAATATAGAAAATAGGTGCAGGAATAGGCCATTCGGGACTTCGATCAGCCATTCAATATGATCATGGCTGATCATCCAACTCAGTATCCTGTACCTGCCTTCTCTCCATACCCCCTGATCCCTTTAGCCTCAAGGGCCTCGTCTAACTCCCTCTTAAATATAGCCAATGAACTGGCCTCAACTACCTTCTGTGGCAGAGAATTCCACAGATTCACCACGCTCTGTGTGAAAAATGATTTTCTCATCTCGGTCCTAAAAGACTTCCCCCTTATCCTTAAACTGTGACCCCTTGTTCTGGACTTCCCCAACATCGGGAACAATCTTTCTGCATCTAGCCTGTCCAACCCCTTAAGAATCTTGTAAGTTTCTATAAGACCCCCCCTCAATCTTCTAAATTCTAGCGAGTACAAGCCGAGTCTATCCTGTCTTTCTTCATATGAAAGTCCTGCCATCCCAGGAATCAGTCTGGGTGAACCTTCTCTGTACTCCCTCTATGGCAAGGATGTCTTTCCTCAGATTTGGTGACCAAAACTGTACGCAATACTCCAGGTGTGGCCTCATCAAGACCCTGTACAACTGCAGTAGAACCTCCCTGCTCTTATACTCAAATCATTTTGCTATGAATGCTAACATACCATTCGCTTTCTTCACTGCCTGCTGCACCTGCATGCCTACTTTCAATGACTGGTGTACCATGTACAATTTCATTAGGACAAATATGTATGTGGTGATCTGAGATAGGGTGGACATTTTTTATTTTGTTTTGAAAACTGGCTTTCTGGTAATAGTGATTGAGAGCAATTAAATTGAAATGGAATGCTGCAATCAATTGTATGATTTTATATTTACTGTTTTTGTAGTTTCCAGATAGTTGTGCTTGCCGTTTCACTGAAATCTGTTTATAGATTATTTTGTTTTGAAATTGCCATTGCAGAGGCAGAAGGTGGGTATGGTGGGAATAGCAGTATTGACACTTTGTAGGATTAGAACATACACTGATACATCAATAGAACTTTTTCTAGTTTTGCTTGGGAGGGGAAAATTCTCCAGAGGTTTGGTCTGAAAAGTGCATTTGTTTAGAGATAAAGTTTGAGTTGACTGTTACGCATGAAAGTTTAGCAAAATAGGAAACCCTCTCAAACAATTGGGGAATTAAAATATTTAAATTAATAAGTTTACATTTAATTCAATATTTAAATGGAATTAAATTAGATTTAAATTTGAACCAAAAAGCTAGTAACATTAATGATTGTGAAACTGTTCATCTAGTTCATTTTTGTAATTCATGGATGGAAATCTGTCATCCTTATCTGGCTTGTAATTTATTTGACTTCAGGCCCACATTTCAATAAGCGAGTTCGGTATTCTGAAAAACACAAGGAGTCATGGGATTTGTCAAATGTCACAAGCGATAAAAACTCTCGGCAGCTGTGCCGTGGCATTGTCACAGACCTGCACCTCATCTGTAGCCAGGACCAAACCTGGGTCTCCGGTGCCGTAATCGTTGGCGGACTGCCGCTGGATCAACCCTGTCCCCTCCCGAGTGCCCCGTTCGTCCGTCGGGGGCGCCCAGAGACATCGGAAGCCAGACGGGAGCTGCGCTCCCAGGCCCACAGCCAGCGGTAAAGCCAGCTCAACTCTGCCTGTCTCGCCGGGTTAACCTACAGCCCTGCCTGAACTGACGGGACACCAGCCCACCACCGGCATCATCGCCCCACTGCCTTGGCCGTCCCTGTCCACTGCCAAGTTCCGCCGCCAAAGGGGGAGGCAATTGGGATCTCCTCGTCACTACCTCCCCTCCTCCGCCAGCCAACAGGAAGGTGCAGGGCCGAGCGGTGCAGGTGCCTCAGATGGCAGAAGGGGGCCTCCCCCTTCCTCCCTCCATCCCTTGCTCCTCCAGGCCTCGGCGTGTGGGAAGGTTTGTTTTGAAAGCGGTTATCGTTATCGGCGTTGGCGGAGTGGCACGCAGCGGCCGCTATCAGGGCGGGGTGCGGGAGGAGGAGGTGGAGCCGCTGCTGCTGTGCGGGGCCCGTCATTCGCTCTGACCCTCTGTCACCCCGTACCTAGTATCTTTGCCCCGCACTACAGCCGTCGCCGCCGCAGACACTAAACGTCACGTTCCTTTTCTCCAGAAATGCTGCCTAACCCGCTGAGTTGTTACTCCAGTTTTTTATGTCTATCTTCGGTATAAACCAGTATCTGCAGTGCCAAGCCGGGCAAAATTACTCGGCATTTAGGTTGCCTGCCGGCACTTTAGGTGGCCATTGGCATCCGGGCAACCATTAATTTCGAGCCCTGCAGTAGCATCACAGGCACATAGATTCAAAGAACACACAACATAAATTATGGGTAAGTTGTACATGACAGTGAAAAGAAAAAGACTGCGAAAAGCAACTCATTAGTGCAAAAGTACATGATTAGAAAACAACCATCGTAGTTCAAGAGATGACCTGTAGTGTTCCACTGACAAGGCAGGATTCAAATTGTGTAGGTTGTCTTGATAACCTGATAGCTGTGGGAAAGTAGCTATTCCTAAACTTAGGCTTATCTACCTCTTGTCCGATGGTAGCAGCTCGAAGACGGCATGGCTCGGATGGTGGGAATCATTGATCATATATGCCTCCTCCTTGAGGCAGTGCCTCATGTAGATGGTCAGGAGAGCTGTGCTTGCTATGGACCACAGTCAACCACTCACTGCAGCTTCTTGCTACCTATGTCTTAGAATCACTGTACCAGGCCATGACTCAGTCTCTCGGGTATACTATACAGTGGTAATTTGATTCTATAATTGGGTGATTTGACAACTGGCTCTTTCTTGTTTCCTCAAGTGCTTGAATGACTAGTGACTTAGTGACCACATCTTAAGGCAGTACTCAAAATGTGGTATGGCAAAAGTTGCATATTTGATCACAGATTCCTCTGTGCATATTTTAGTCCTTTTTTAGTTACTTTCTGTTTGCATTGTTTTTCTGTTTTGAACAATGAATTATGCCTTCGCCTCAACATTTAAAGCATGTGGGGGGGTTTTCACATTAATTTTTATGGTAAATTTCATTGGCCAGTTTTTGCTTACTTGTGTATTCTAACCAACTCATTCTCATGTTTCTAATTTATCCAGTCTGAAGAAGGGTTTCGACCCAAAACGTTAACCCATTCCTTCTCTCCAGAGATGCTGCCGTTCCGCTGAGTTACTCCAGCTTTTTGTCTATCTTTCTAATTTATCCCATTCCATACCATACTCCTAATTTTTGACTTGTGTAATTCCACAACATACCCAGGTTTATCAGTATCACTGTTGAATGTGGTCCTTTCCATTGAAACTATAAATTAATCATTATGTGAAAATCATGGGTCTCGGGCATCATTTGCCTGCGTATATTTCCCATTTCCAAGCTCCTTCTTGAACCACTTATCCCTCTTGTGTCCTTATGATGCAACGTAATTAATTAAGGAGACCCAGAATTTAAACCCAGTGTTGATCAAGGACTATATTTCTATGTATGAATGATGTTCCGATTTGGAACTTCAGTACTTGAATTTTGTCCACCTCTACCTATTGGCCTTGTCTGTCAACATAGAGGAAGCCATAAAGGCACAAAGTGCTGGAGTAACTCAACGGCTCAGAAAGCATCTCTGGAAGACACAGGCAGGTAACGGGGGAGCTGACAAAAGAAGTTGTGGCTGGACAAGGACTGACAATTGATTGGGGGATATGATTTTTTTTGGCAGATGGGTGGACAAAGCCTGGAGATGAAAAAAAGACAAGGGTGTAAGATAAGGGGAGGAGGAATAAACTGAAGCCAGTGGAAGGGGATTGGGTGGGGTGGGTGGAAGAGGGGGAAGGGGCGCAGAATAGTGGGAGACGAAAGAAACAAGGGGAGCAGGCTAGCAGCAGGAATTAGTGGGGAAGCAGTGAGAGGGACTCACAGAACCCCATGGAAAGAGAAGAACTCTTTCAAAGTAGACGCACCATGAGGACATTTTGCAGAGGCTACAAGTTTGGGAAATGTTATTGAAACCTTGGCAAGTATAATAGATGGCATGAACTGCAGCTCTTGTGTCAGTGACGGGAGTGAAGTTCAAAGTGGTGTGTGGAATGTTCGTCAACTATTCTGCCATGTTCTGGACAAGGTTTACCTATAATGCTCATCAATTTAAGGTCTTGTTTTCCATCATACCCCCCCACCCCCCTCCACAACCTAAACTGATAAAAGGTAACTTTACCAAAAGTCAGAATTATGGTACAATCTTCACTTAGTAGAAGACGAGAATAGGATGTGATGTTGGTCATGGATTATGCTAGAGAGGAATCCACGGTTTGCTTTCTATTTGGCAAGATCTAAGAAGTGTTGTACATGGAGATCATAATTTTATATTTTTATATTTGAATCATTGCATTACTAAGGCAGCATTAGTTGAACAATATAATGATGCAGTTCATCTAAATTTTTCTTACTAATAATAGAAAAAAATATGTTGTCCACATTATTGATAATCTAGCATGCTCAGCAGAAACAAGGAAATGCAGATGCTGGAATCTCCAGAGATGCTGTCTGACATGCTGAGTTACTCCAGAACTTTTTTTCCAGTGGTCAGGACTTGGGTAACAGACTGGCAAATTGTCTGGACTATTGAATGTTATTTGAATTCATACTCCTGACATACATAAAATTAACTTTTTAAGATGGTACACAGGATAGTAGCATAAATTTTCTGGAAAACCTAGGACACAAAACCTAGGACACAATTTCAAAGGGGGTTTAGTAACAAGAGATCTTGTAACAAGAGGAACAATTCAAATTTCTGAATGATTGGACTGAGGATCATTGGAGTTTTACTGTACTTTGTATCATCATCTGTTTGTTTTCTAAATATGTGATTCTAGGTGAAATTGAAGACCAGTTTTAGTGTTTTATCATCAATGATTCATTTATGCCCTGGAATTAACGAAACAATGTGTGACACAAGCCTATTTGCTTTAACATAAAATAGCTGTTTTTATAAGATCATTTAACATTCGCATCAAATTATGTAATCAGGACTCCAAACATAAACTGCAAATAGGTTATCTCAGCAAATCCGTAATTTGAAAAAAAAAAGATAAATGCTTATCTTCTGCAATTCTCTCTGCAAGGTTCATCTAACAAATGATTGCAGATAACAAGATTTCTATATGTTGATTAAGAGAGGATGCAAGTAATTGCAAAATATAGGGAATGTAGAAAATAAGAGATGATTGCTTTGCCTATTCAAGGTCACGTCACACTAGAGAAATTTGACATTTAGACAATAGGTGCAGGAGTAGGCCATTCGGCCCTTCGAGCCAGCACCACCATTCAATGTGATCATGGCTGATCATCCACAATCAGTACCCCGTGTCTGCCCCATATCCCCTGACTCCTCTATCTTTAAGAGCCCTATCTAGCTCTCTCTTGAAAGTATTTAGTGTTTAGTTTAGAGATACTGCGCAGATACAGGCCCTTCGGCACACCGAGTCCGAGCCGACCAGCGATCCTTGCACATTAACACTATCCTACACACACTAGGGACAATTTACATACGCACCAAGCTAATTAACCTACATACCTGTACTTCTTTGGAGTGTGGGAGGAAACCGAAGATCTTGGCGAAAATCCACACGGTCAAGGGCAGAACGTAAAACTTCGTACAGACACAGCATCCGTAATCGGGATCGAACACATGTCTCCGGTGCTATAATCAGCAACTCTACTGCTGCGCCATTGTACCGCCCACCTTTACAAATAAAATTTTGCTGGATTGTACATAGTCATTTAGCATGGAAACACTCTTTGGCCCAACTCGTCCACGCCGACCATCATGCCCCATCTATGTTAGTCTCATTTGTCTGCTTGGTCCATATCCCCCTGTGACCTATGTTATAAAAGAGAGATGGTGTTTGACAAATTTGTTAAAGATGATACAGACATGATGGATAAAGGAGAACCAGTAGATGTAATTATTGTATTTAGATTTCCAGAAGGTCATGATTGAAAGGTTACTTTGCCAGATGAGAGAACTCAAGGCATATTGGCATAGATAGTGGATTGAACGGCAGGGAACTGGGCTTTATGTGTCAGAATCTTGCTTGGGGTGTTAACTATTTTGGGGGGGATAAGAAGTAGAGAACATTCCAGAAGAAAATGTAGATGTATTGTCTTGATTTCCCTCAGTTCCATCCACTGAAAATATCATTAATGGGAGAAGGTGCCATTGAAAATAAGTGATGCCTTTCCAGTGATTCCCTTATAAAAAAAATAAAAAAACTGGGGAGAAAAAAACAGGTCATCGAGTCATACAATGCAGAAACCGATCCAACTCAACCACGTCGATCTAAGCTAGTCCATTTTTGGTCCGCATCTCTCTAAATCTTTCCTATCTATATACCTATCCAAGTGTCTTTTAAATGTTGTTACCGTACCTTCCTCAACTACTTCCTCTTGCAGCTCATTCCGTATTGTCACCACCATCCAAGTGAAAAACGTTGCCCCACAGGTTCCTATTAAAACTGTCCCCTCACCTTAAACCTATGTCCTCTGGTTCTTGATTCCCCTACTCCGGGAAGAAGACTGTATGCATTCATGCTACCTATTCTCATAGTTTTATATCCCTCTATAAGATTGTTTGTCAGTCCAAGGAATAAAATCATAGCCCTGCCCAATCTCTTCATATAGTTCAGGCCCTTGAGTCCTGGCGAGATGATTGTAAATCTTCTTTACACTATATTTGACTATAAACTTGCATATATGACCAAATGTATTCTGTTTTGCATTCTCTGCTTTTATGGATTGGATTACGTTGCACCCAACTGCAGTAATCAGCAGATAAAGATCAGATTTGTATTTGTTTTATTGCAAAAAATATTAAGTTTGTTCTAAAAATGTCTAAATTTCAGGCAGCTGATTACACATCTCTTCCGTGGAAACTGCTGAATTAAATTTCAGATGCTTTTAGTTCCTGATTAAGTATTTTTTGCAATTTGTTTTTTCATTTTATTTCTATCTAATGATGTGTGAAAATAAAATGAGCTTGTATATTACCATAAATCCCATGAAATTTCATCGGGTTCTATGTTGCCATCCTTTGGCATAAGAAAATTGAGATAAGAGAATGAAGCGTGCTTGCAGTGGAACAATGGGCAAATTTACTTTGTAATCAGAAGCCAAACTGCCTTGAAAAACAAATTTCTCGGGTTATTCATCGTGTGTGAAAGAATTGTCGGATTAATAATTCAGTGGAAATGAAATGTTAACATGTTTACTCTCCACCAAACTTCCAGAGAGAAACCAAAGGCTGCAGGTGCTAGAATCTTTAGCAAACACACAGTGCCGGAGTAACTTGGTGAGTCATGCAGCATCTATGGAGGGAATGGATAGAAGACGTTGCTACTTCTGACTGATTGTAGTAGAGGAGAGAAATCTGGAAAAGAGGTGGGGGGCAGGACAAAACCTGGCAAGTAAGGCTAGAGATGAAAAGGAGACAAAAGGAGATGTTGGATAAGGAGAGAGAAATGTAAAGTCATCTATTGCATTCGGTGCTCCTGATATGACGTCCTTTCCAAACGAGACCTAGGGAAGACGAAGCGACCATTTTGTTCTACATGTGCACTTAGTCTGCCAAGGCTTGCTAGATCACAAACTTGCTAACCATTTGCATTCCCTTTTCCATACTGATTTTCCTGGGCCTCCTGTATTGCAGGATTGAGGATTCATGCAAATTGCAGGAATCGCACCATAGATTCTGCTTGGGTAGTTTAAACCCCTATCGCATGAACATTAAATTCTTTAATTTTATATAATAACACCCTTGTCATGTGTGGAAAGAATTGTCAGAAAGAATTTCAAGATTCAAGAGAGTTTATTGTCATGTGTCCCAGACAGGACAATGAAATTCTTGCATTGCTGCAGCACAACAGGATATTGTAGTCATAAATACAGATCAGATCAGTGTGTGTGTGTGTATATATATATATATATATACACACACACACACACACACACACACATCAATAAACAGATAAAGTGCAATAGGCTGTTATAGTTCAGAGTTTGTTTGAAGTTGTGTTTAATAATCTGATGGCTGTGGGGAAGAAGCTGTTCCTGAGCCTGGATGTTGCAGATTTCAGGCTCCTGTACCTGACTTGAAATCTGTTTTCTCTCTCCACACGTATTGCTGGTTGAATATTTTGATAAAAAATCTGGAGGGCCTTAGTTGGCACTTGTGGAGTGAATGGACAAATGACTTTTTCGAGTCGGGGCCCTTCTTGAGACCCATTAGACCTATCTGCCAATTCCCTCTGCGGATGCTGCCTTATCTCCTTAACTCCTCCAGCACTTAGAATTTTTTGCTCAAGATTCCAGTGTCTGCACTCTCCTGTATTCATTTTGATTTAGTATTATAGTGTTGAATTATTCTTGGTTACCTGTATATTGCTTAATCAATATCTCCAAATCTTTCATTTTTACTGAGCAATTAATTTAGCTAGTGTATGCTTGATATATTGAGATTGGTTGCTGTTTTTCTTGAGTTAAAGTGTGTCATAATTGTTTCTTAAGCTCTAACGTACCTGGACACATCCTGAGGTTGTGAAATGTGTTTATGAACGTGCTTCTTTTAAAATTAAACATGTATTACTTTCAAATTTGTTAAGTAATGGTGGTAAATGGGTAAATTACAGCAAAGATTACTTCAGGAAATTACCCTTTTTTGCTTATTGCCACAAAGTGGAAAATATAATTAAGGTATTCGATACAAAGTATCTTCTTTTTTTGGGGGTTCTCATTCATCTTAATCTCAGCATTTGTTCATTGAGGCGGTAAAAGCATTATTGTTTCCATCCTGGAATTGGTAGAGATTCTCCTCAAACCCAAAACCTGAAGGTTGATTAAAATAGGGTGGTGGTAATTTGTAGGCATACAGCTGTTGGAGGAATGATAAAGAACTTAATTTGTGTCCTCAAACTGATTGTGAGTAAAGTCATTATTGGCTTTTGCCTAAAAGTACCTAGAAAAACGAATATGGCATGAAATACCACAAGATGTAAACTTCTGTATTTGAGGGAGTCACAATTTTTTTACCATAAGCATTACACTTAAAGTTAGTTTTCATTACTAGTATGGAGGCTAAGAATTACATGACTGTTTAAGTATGCCTCTTAAATTTTCATTTCCATGAGATCAAGGAAAGTGAGATTCTAAGATGACACAAATGACAGCAGAAGCTGAAATTTGGAGCAACGAAGCTATTCATGTATAGTTGCATGTATACATATATATTCATGTATATATGTGAAAGATACATTTCCCCAGTTGCAGATGATTCTAGTAAGATGGATAAGTCTGGAAAGATTCATTGCTTTGACTTTACAGAAGGTTAACTCCATCTTGTCCCACTGTAATTTGCTTGCCAGCACACTTGTTCCAAGGCAGATGGCGTTCATTTCAAGTTCTGTATAAAAATGTGGACTAATCCTCCAGTCCAGTAATGGGGCGAGGAATGCTGCACTGACAGAAGTATGGCCCTCTTTTAGAGTCATGCAGCCACGGAAATGGGCCCTTCGGCCCAGCTTGCCCATATTGACCAAGGTGCCCCATCTACACCTGCACCATCGGCCCACGTTTGGCCCATATCTCTCGACCTCTCCTATCCGTGTACCTGTCCAAATGTCTTTTAAATGTTAATTATAGTTTCTGCCTCAAATAACTCTTCCAGCAGCGCATTCCATATACCCACCGCCCTAATTTTCTGTCATCTTCCTTTTATTCCATGGAGCTTTAATCTTGGGTGAAAACCAGTTCACTACTTCAGTATAGAAAAACATGATATGAAACAAAATCCAGATCACTTGTAAGCTCAAATAAATGTTTTGAAGTAGGAAAAAACAAGGTTGTGAATTTTAGTATGTGAGAATATTTCAAAATACGGTTGCATATGTTCTCTGTGTATTTTTTCTATCTGTGTATTTGCAGGCATTTCCACATATATTCTTAATTACAAGCATTTAGGGGCTATGAGCTAAATACAGCCTAGGCATGAACAAGTAGGCAGAAGAGCCTGTTCCTGTTCTGACTCTCTATTTTAGTTATCCTGAAGATATTAAGAATTGCTGCATAGAAATTGGCAACGTGTATGTTAAAGTCCTTGAATAGTGTTTGCAAGAGAGGTAGTTTAAGAGTGTGTAACTGCTAAAGGGAAATTTAACATTTCCCCATTTTTATTGTGGCATGGAAAGTATGTGTTTAACAAAAAAGCAAGCATGTATTATTTATCCATTAATTTTGCTAAGTTCAGTGCGATGTAGTATCATTCTAAGCACATCTGGCCAGCAGAATTTCCAGAACAACCATTGAAATTGGCTATTGTCTCTATTTGTTGGCATGGAAAAAAATCAATATTATATTTAGTTATTATTTCTGAAATGCTTGTCTTGGCTTGGTGCGTGTTTGCAGAATGTCGTCTATAAAGAAAATAAATATTTTCTGACACAAAAATTATATGTTGCTGTAAGTCCAGCACTGAGCCCAGCACATTGATGCAATCAGAAAGAAAGCTCATCAATACCTCTACTTCCTTAGAGGATTGATTGTGTTTGTTGCCGGATGCTGTATCAAATTTCTACAGGTGGATGGTAGAGAGCATATTGGTTGCATCACAGCCTGGTTTGATAATTTCAACACACAGGTACTTGGGAAGCTGTAGAAAGTGGTAAACATTTCCCAGTCCATCATGGGTACTGACCTCCCCACCATTGAAAGTTTCTACAGAAGACAGCTAATATTGTCAAAGACTTGCACCAAGCTCTTATCACACTATCATTGGAAAGTGGTACAGAAACCTGATCTCTGTCACCTCTAGGTTCAAGAACATCTTCTTCCAACCATCAAGCTGTTGAACATTGCACAAAACAAACCACAACCCTCCCTCAGCAATTATAATCTACTCTGGACTTAGTTTTGTTTACACTACGTGCAATTCCGTTTTGCACTGTTATTGTCTGGTTAGCTTGCATTGTTGATTATTAATTTATTAGTATCATTAATAATTGTGTGCCATTGAGTTAATGAACCTGTAAAGGTGCAGCAAGAAAGGATTTAATTATTCCATTGCTGGTACATATGACAATTAAAGACGCTTGATTCTTGACTCCAAGTGCTTAAACACATTAATTAATCTTGTTTGTTTTGCTTTAGTCCTGTACTTTATGTATATAGTTACATGTTTTTGATATTAATGCTGAAAATATATATATAGTGGAAATTTAAACATAACATTAATGTTTTGTTAAATCTGATTTTAATATCATACCCTTGGTCTTTTGCTAGTCGCTGACATTGTTATAGTGTTGAGTTTGGCAATCAGCATTTGGTGCCTAGATCAGAGAGTTTTAGAGAACACACAAGTTTTGACATTAAGCAGCAATTTGTGTGTATGTGTGTGTGGAAATGTTGTTGTTTTCTTAGATTCCTTTTGTATAGGTGCAGGATGAATGCCGTCCTTGGGTTACAAATGTCTGACCTATAGACACCTTTACGTACCAGCAAGCTCCCAAAATATTGTTAAATTCAAAAGTGTTACTGTAAGCAGCAGAACTAGTTTCCCCTTTCTCTTCACTTACTAGTGTTATGAGCTTTTGATACGATTCATTACAATACTGTGGAGGTATGATTACGATCTAGAGTGATATTGTGTATTTTTTAATTTTATGGGCAAAATTGAATTTACTCTGGGACAGCATGTACTATGTTATAACTGAACCCTTTAAAGTGGAAGTTTTGTCAACAATTTGAGGAACTAATTCCAGATAATAATACTTGTCTGCTTTGTAGATGCGCTGGAGATTTTTATAGTTCTATAGCAACAAAGAAATGGAACGTCTCCAAACATCATTGCATTTTCCAAGTCATTTGGAAGTTGTATTAGTTCTTGCCTGAATTTGGTGGAGAGGGTGATACTAAATGGAATGCAACATTACCAGCTTTTTGCACAGCTGCATAAAGGACTGGCAAGTAGGCCCCATAATGGAAATTGGTTGCAAGTATTACTTGATCTATTCTGGCTCTGTTCAGGGTCCACTCTTGGCTTGGTAATGCATAATGATATTATAACAGGTGATAACAAAGTGCATGAGAGCAAATTCCATAACTCAACTTTGAAATAATAAATGTTTTTGTGCTAAACAAAAGTTGAAAACTGTTGATCGGATGTAGAAATATGAGAAAAGTTACTTTTAAGTTGCAGTGAGGAATGGCAACGATAAGTGGGAATATCTAGAGTGAAGTCAGTTTTGTAATTCTTGTTGTCAGTTTGGTTAATGAGAGCAGTTGGAGAAGAAAAACAAAGGGACATTTTAAGCTTGTGAAATGTTAGCTAGAGCTGTTTGAAGAGAACGGAAACCAAATGAAAATGTTGCAAATGCCAATAAATCAGGCACTCTGTGGGGAGAAACAAGTTCTCCTTTTGATTGGCCTACCCCCACAAGAAAAATGTGTGGCTTGATAGATTAATTGGGAATGAGAATTTGCCTCGAATATAAAGATGTGTCATTGTATCTGGCATGAATAGATAGGAATATGGGAGCAATAAAATGAGTTGGACTAGCATTCGAGTAATAACAGGTGCTTAGTCAGGGCTCTCACTTAACTTTTATTCCCTGTCGGCAGGTTTTTAGGTTGCCAAATGACAGTTTAGGTGGTCATTAAAGACGGCTTGCATGACGCGTGCGATAATGTGCTCGGACGAAGTGCGTAGTTACCAGTCGGAATTATGGTCAATGAAGCATTCACATATTATTTCTGCTTCAAATAAAGTCACAAACTAAACATATTCACCAATAAAGACATGATCTATACCACAATGACATGCAGCAAAATTACAAGACAGTATCTCTTCTCTTTTTACACGTTGCAATGAATGCAAGTTCTATTATTTCTTTCCACTTCCAAACAAAAATCTGGTTGGATTATTCAGCGTATGATCAACCTCGGTGAGACCAAGTGCAAGCTTGTCGGTCACTTCGCACA